>JAXDDX010000138.1:742500-1246132 GCA_034670405.1 Hoplostethus atlanticus | reverse complement strand
GGTCTATGATCGCTTTATACCAAAGGGACGAGGCAAAATATCCAACGTTTGGGCGAATCCACTGGGTCTCAATTAGGGAGTGGGATGCGCTTCTCCATTTCAAGCCGGAATTTGATTTAGGTTGATGATAGGCAGTTCTAAATAAAACATCTCTAAAAAACTACATACTCAACAGCACCTTACAGATCAAGGCATTCAATTTTTCTGTTTGCCTCACCTGCACGGAGAACAGGGGGCCTCTTGGTTGGGGTATCTCCCTTCCCAGCAGCCTTCTGCTCAGCACGGGCCAGCAGCCTCTGTCTCTTCTCTTGCTTGGTCTCAGGTCGGTACTTGTGGGCCAGCTTGAACAGCTGTGTGGCTGAGGAGAAAATGTGTTTGGTCATATTACAATCAAACAGTCAACCACACCTCAGTGGCATTCTGGTCAGTTTTGTCTAATGTGAGATAGCTGATAGGTATTTAGACAATTGCATCAGTGATCTTGGTGGAATGTCAGCATGGCTGTTAAGATAGCAAATATTATTTCACATCATTTGCAATGCAACAATAAGCAAATCCCATTAGCTAATCTTGGACATACTGCTTCTTGCCAACAGAGTCAAAAACGACAAGCCACTTTAAAGCTCAGGTGCGACTCTTGCCAGCATCACACCCAGTTTGTCCACGCAGCTTACCGGTCTGGCGGTCAAGAGCCTGGGTAAACTGGTTGATTGCAGGGGGGACCTTCAGACGCTTGTACAGGATGGAACGCTGCCTCTGTAGGCGAATGTAACGAGGCCATTTTACAAAGCGTGTCAGATCACGCTTGGGCTGGATGTCCTGGCCTGTGGGAAAGGATAAGACAGTGCTTAGTACATTACATCAAAAGAACGCTAAACTGTTTTTTAATCTGAAGTGCATCAGCGATCTTGGTGGAGTTGTCTACATTGTTGTTTAAGATAGCAAATATTATTGACATCATCTGCACTGTATTGGAAATGGTGGTACTATCACAAGTCCTGGTTCTTCTCAAATGCTGCCTCTAGATACTTACCAATGCCAAAGTTTTTGGGCCTCTTCTCAAACAAGGGGTTGACTACTTTCTTGGCTTCATGCTTCTTGGCCACAGAAGGGGCAGGTGCCACCTTCTTCCCCTTAGCCTTCTTCCCCTTAGCCTGTCAAGAAAAAATGAGTTACATTGGAGCACTTGGTCTTTAAAAAAAAAAAAAAAAAAGCCCTACACAAACCTAGATATTACTGGCTTTAGCTCAGGGTTAAAAAGCTCGTATTTTTGAATCCACACATGGGTTTCAGTTGAAGAAATTCAAAGCATCATTGCCAAAGCCAGTTCTTTAAAGTTGTAGTTAAAGATGCATATGATTGACAAACATGCTTCTAACTTATGAATTACTTCTTTAACAAAGCTCTGCTCAGGTTCTGCTGGCTACAACTTGACCTTTACATGACAAAGATACTGACCAATTTATCATCCAGTTCCCTAGCACAGTTCCACCCAAATTACCAGGGCACCTGCTCTCATCTTAATGACCTGCACGTGTGGCATCACAGTACTCTGAAAACAGTAGTGTTTTTTTTTTTTTACACCATTGGCCCAAATGACAGGAAGGTTTTTATGTATGGAATGACTCCATTACTAACCATAATCATAAGCCAAATGGCAGCAGCAAACGTTGCAAGTTAGCGCATATATCAGACTGTTTAACGCCGTCTATCTACATTAATACTTTACCTAAAAGCTGCAATACAAACAGGTTAATGGGTTTATTAAGCTTCCACTGATGCGTCCTATCAAGGCCATATCGTAAGATTTACAACACTCGGCACAATACATTGAGGTATTATATTAGTAACACAAATACTAGATTATAGTAGCGCCTTGCTATGACGTTAGCAATTAGCCGGCTAACTACCAATCTCTACATAGGCAACTTTACGGGTGCACTGGACGTTTTTCTGGCATTAGCCACGCAAACTAACTATTTCAAGAGTAGCCACGGTGTATAGCCACACAAGAACAGAGAGAGGAAACTGGCGAAAATAAACGCCACTTAAATAATTCTTCGCAAACGTTAGCGAAGGCGTTAGCTTTCTCGTAGGGAGTCACGGGCTATTCCTCCCGGCTAAACCAGGGTCAATTTCAACACAGATTCTGGCAAAAACAGCACAACATCGACATGCAATAACGACTTAAAATAGATGGGTTGACTTCATAGCATCGCTACATACAACCTATATGATGAAAAGATGCTTCCAGACAGGGATGTAAATGGATTGAAAAAAGTAAAGCATGTCCTCTGAAGAGTTAGCTGTGCACTCACCATGTTAGTTCAGACAGAAAGGAAGAGGAGAGGATTCTGGGTGGCTTAGATACCGCGATGCTTTGCGATTTAGTTACGTAGGCACTGTTCTGGAGTCAGATCTCACGGCTACACGGCACCTCAATGGTTCAACGAAAAAAACCCCACAACCGACCCAGGATCAGTATCGATCAAGGTAAAATTTCCTTGTACGTCATATTCAATGGACGACAGCCGGACGTGATTTTGAACTGCATGGCGTATTTGTTTTCATAAAAATAACGTTATTGTTCAGAACTACGCATTATTGGGCAAATTAGTTGTTACAGTGTTCAATTATTGATGTAGTGAAACTATGAAACTTGTCCAATTACTGGATGTTATAACCTACTGCAGTGACTCGCTCGTTTCAATGATGAAAACACCGAATAGCTGCTGATACTTTTTGACTACTTTAACCCTTTCTGTTTTGTTTTGGTAGTAAACTCGTGGTGTGAATAAGTTCGTGTCTGTGTTAGGTAACATTAGCTAGCCTAATCCTGAGCACGATGGCTATGCAGAGAGTGCTCCCTCAAAGTAAAGAGATTCTCCTCCAGAACTACAACAAGAGACTAAAGGATGATATCAGGTCCGTCATGGACAACTTCACAGAAATCATCAAAACAGCAAAGGTATTCCTTGCATTTAAGAGCTGATTTGGTAGTCTCCTCTCCTCTGCCTTATCTGACCACTATGTTATTTCATTTTATTTACGACTTTGTCAACTCTTTCACAATCAAACTAAATGTCAAACTTTGAAAGGCCATAACTGATACATCATCGGTCAGATTTTGATGAAGCCTGATGACGCATCTTGTTACTGATTGGCCGAAGAAGGGGTGCCTGCATCATGCGTGGGGGGACAACATGTTTACTTGTTTCATTTTCTCTAGGTAGAGGATGAGACACAGGTGTCCCGAGCAACCCAGGGGGAGCAAGACCATTATGAGATGCACGTCAGAGCAGCCAACATAGTAAGTATTTGTCAGTTATCAACACTGTGCTCCAGAAGAAATATAAAGTATATTAAGTTACATTTCACACATTTAAAGACCAATTCAAAATAGCAATTGTCGGCTAATTGCTGTACATTTCTGGTGCACAGTAATGACAGCACTGTCTGAATTCACTCACTTGTTTTCACCCACTTGTTCCCAAAATAGTGTGCTATATGGATTTTACTATATAGTGAATGGTGAACGAAGTGACCGATTTCAGACACAGCTAGTGTCTTGCTCAAGGACACTTCAGCAGGGCGGATGTTTTCAGACATCGGTCGTCAGGGTGAAGAACGGCCCCTTTAAACACTAGGCCAGCCAGCCTTCCTGCCCAAGACAAGGCAATACGAAATAACCACAGGAAATCATAAACTTGCTTCTACATTCATTTTCTGTGTTTAATGTGTTCCCGTAACAGGTGCGTGCCGGCGAATCCCTGATGAAGCTGGTGTCGGACCTGAAGCAGTTCGTGATCCTGAACGACTTCCCCTCTGTAAATGACGCCATCAGCCTGCAGAACCAACAGCTCCGCTCGCTGCAGGAGGAGTGTGACAAGAAACTCACCTCTCTCCGTGATGAGATTGCCGTTGACCTGTACGAGCTAGAAGAAGAATATTACTCCTCCAGGTACAAGTAGGCTCATACAGCTCCTACCCCGCTGCCTCTCCATAGTCCAATAGCTAGCACCATGTTACCCCTTCCCTTTTACATTCACAGCAGTGCCTTATGTTATTTAATACGACCTCCACCACGATCCACCTTGTGGGTATCTCACCTTCATTTGAACATTTAAACTGTGATTTACCATTCAGTTTACCAAACAACATGTGGCTGATGTTCATTGAGTTATGTACAGTGGTACCACATAGGACATGATAAATCTCATCTCACTAACCAATGACGTTTGATATGTTGTAATTGATGAGTAATCGCCTTCATTTTGTATGCTTCATGGTGTATGTCGTAATTGTCCATGGTAGACAGGAAGTCACATGTTACACTGTGTCATTAAAGGGGAATACTACGGAATTTCATCATTTAAATATTTAACAGTTTCACTATTCACTTGGAGTGTTAGTGAACATTCATTACTGTTATCAGAATAATTTTCTGGTGATAATAGTGCCTTTTCTCTCTCAGACCATATAACAGCTGTAAAACCTCAAACAAAACAAATTTAGTGGTATTCCTCTTTAATATGGAGATCACTTTGTATTATTTCTAGAGGAATGATACCTAGGACTAAAACAGCTCAGAATTGAAGTGATGACTAGAGTACATGAAGTGCATGAAATCAAAACACTTTACTTGCCAAGTATCTCATTCAAAGGTCTTGTGGGCAAAATTCTGCTATACCCATGATTTTAATGGATGGATGGATGGGTAGTCTATGCAGAGAAGGATAACATGATACTTTCCTGAAAAAGATGCAAAATTAAAATAACTAAAATTATGTTGGAAATAGTATTTTAGAAGTTTTGCAACCATTTTAAGATTATTTATGTATTGCTATCCAAATCAAAACAAATCACAAATAAATCACATTTTAGTAAGCATTCCATAAGGATGCAGGGTTGGCTGTGTTTCAGACATGACTGTGTTATGTTTATTTATTTGAGGTCTAATTTTAAAACACTTTGAAGTGAGTTAACATTTTATGTGAACTCCAAAATGCATTCAAACACCTGAACAGTAGTTTCACAACAGTCCTTAAATCAGCTTTCAATAGGATGTTTTACCTAACTCACTTGTGATATAGTAGTATGTCGTACTGATTTTTCAAAATAAAATTTAGTGTAGCAATAAGCAATGGAAACTTGGGTTGTGAAGCTGATTTCAGGCTGTTTGTAATACGTATCATCCCTGTCTAGCACCCAGTTTAGTATGTGCTTCTCAGCTTCTTCTCAAGACCTGTGCTTTGCTTACAGACCAATTTCAATCAATTAGCCTTTGCTAGCTCATTAGCTAGCCTACTACTGTCATTAGCTACAGTTAGCTCACCAGCTAACTACATAGCTTGGTGCAATGCTAGCTTGCCAGCCCATGCAAAAAGCATGAATATTAACAAACACAATTGAGCTGTACAAAAAATCTTGCTGGCTAGCTAACAGCTCACAGTTATCTATCCCTGGCTGAATTTAGACTATACGCACAAATCCAGAGAAGAGGATAAGAAGCATGTGGAGAGCTGTATAAAACAATGGAGTTGTGCAACAGATAGCATACAATGTCTGTATAACAGCTGCACACACACACACTTCATGGCTAACCCTAAGTCATGTTTTTCAGTTAAAATGGTAATTATCATGGGGACTTTTATTTTGGAACACACTTTTGAAATTGACTATAAACTGGAGTTCATATTAATGAGTGTTCCCATGTCTTTGCTTTCTATAAAAGTAATCAGGTGTTTTGTTTTTTCTACATGCCGTCCTACACACATTTACTTTACTCTTTTGTACCAGTCTTTGTCAGGTATCTGCATAGACCAGCAACAATTAAAAAGTAAAATAGACCAAACATTGTAGTAGTTTGTCTAATTTGTTTTGAATTTGTCTCTGCAAGAAAGGACTGAGGGGGGGCTTTTTTCTGCCTTGCTGCACTTTGTTTTTTCTCATGATCAACTATTACATATCCCACTCCTATCTTAGGTGTAGTCAGAATCCACTATAGTTGTATTACTACGTAGTTACTACACTCTGTCCTTTTGCAAAGCCTTTGTTTGTCTGTCCTATTGCGTTTGTGCCTCCATGTACGTTCCACATGTGTATGAATGTGCTTACTGTGACTGGATAAACTTCTCTGCTCCTCTTTCTGTGCTTCGCTGATTCTGTGCCCCCTTGTGGTTTCTGTTCTGGAAAGCTACAGTCAATGGGACAGCACTGACCTGCCGTTGTATGAAGCCTACTGGCGGCAAGACGGCTGGGTCTCCCCAGGCACCGGCTGTGAATCCGCCCAGGGAGGCAGAGAGGATGTCGATGGACGTCCTCCACAGGAGATAACCCCCCAGCACCACCTCAACTGGACACGGGAACACCTCTACAGATAAACCCTGAAGCACTGGAGAGAAGCAGATACAGCTTGGCACACAAATATCTTCTTCGTAGTTTGTATATAGTGGTATGAGTAGCTTAGTGATAGTAACGTACAATTACTGTGCTTCAATGCAAATCCTTCACTGGTTTATGTGTGTATCAGATTCAGACTGGAACTGTAATGTTGGCATGATATCGTCTGCCTGCACAAGGATAACAAGAGAGTAGTATGAGAAATCATCACTATACCATTTAACAAGCTAATAGTAGAAATTAGTATTATATTATAGTATTAAATTAGTAGAATATTACACTGAAAAACTATTAACCAAATCCAATATCTCCCCAGCTAACAAAGTACTCTCTGAAATAAATTGCAGAATTTGCTAATACTGACATGTATAGCAGTAAGACATGCAACTGTCAGGGCATGTTTTATCTCAAGCCCATAACATAATTCAGACACCTTTAAAAAAAAAAATGATCCAGTTTTTGCAACAGGCTAATGCACCTATAAACCATAATAACTTCCTTGTCTTTAGAACTGTATGAATATGATCATGTACTAAATTTGCTTTTGTATTTTTTTCTTCCATCAATCATTATTTGAATACATAAAATACAATAATAACAAATGGTTTTATATTTTCAATTAAATTGCATAATTTTTCTAATAGTTACATGTCCTTTTTAATGTTTAAGTGGCTTTTCATGTATTTCAAGCAGTAAGTCAGTGAAAGCAGGAAGGGGTATTGAGTAAATATGAAGTAGTGTGACCTCTATTGGCGACCAGTAGGAATTACCTCCTAGACACATCTGCAGCACAACCCTCTCCACCCAAACTATAGTGGACTCATTTTTTTAACAATACATTTATTTAATTTTTCAATTCAACAGTATACAGTAAAGTTGGAAACTACACCAGGCCCTTTCCCATTTCCAATCCCATCACATACAGAATGAACATGATTGGGATAAGAACACAGAAGTGGCCTGTAATTGACACAAGTCACATTTTCACAATAGACAAGTCAGCTAGTTTATTAGAGCAGAGATACAACAGAAACGTGATGTGAAGAGGTGTGAAGAGGCCTCCGTAGCTGCAATGTTTTGTGCCACTGGTCGATCATTATAGCACGTTTTCCATCCTTGAGCAGTTGAAATTGTGTTGGTGCTAGGTAAGGCAGTGATTTTCAAAAGTGAGAAATCTCAGCACCTAGCAAGCAATGTAATTGTTGAGTCATCGGTATTCATCAATAACCCTATCAAACACACACAGATATATTGTGGTCATTTTGTGCAATGGGGCAATAGAAACCTTACTTATTCCCCTTTAATTATCTACAGCGTGCATTTAACAGCACTTAGCATGGTTTACCTCATGCCCTGTGTATTCACTATCAACTTAAACACAAAAACAAGAACCCTTGGATGAAAAAAGTCTTGCCACTGCCTTTATCACATCTATACTGACATGTATATCAAGCGGAATTATTTATAAAATACCAAACTAAACAGGTGATTGTCTTGTGATCTCTTAAAACCTGCCACAAGCCTTTTTTAGACTGAAAACGTCCAGGGGTTCAAAGTGTGAGCAGAGCAAAATCTCCCAATAAACCACACTGAAACCTGGGCTTTCATGTGGGAAAAAGAATAAGCACTCCTTTTGCCTTATCACACCATTTTCCTACCCAGGTTGAGAACCACTCGTCTAAAAATAAAATTCAATAATTTATGATCAGGATTCAACCGTGAATTGAAACTCATTTTTTTTTAATGATTGAGGCTACCTGCCATTAAAGAGGAATGCCACTCCATTTAATGTTTGTCGTACTATTCCTATGTTCTACTGAAGTCAAATATTTGCGAACATATACAACTCCCTCCGAAGAAACCACAGAACTGGTACTTGAATCTGTGATGTCACCAAGATGTGAAATCTGGAAAACATGGTTAAAGGTAAGTGTGAAGAATTTTCTATTGATAAGTGTACAGTTTCTGATTCAGTATGTATTTAAAATACTAAAGAAAACTACAAGTATAAATATTCAAAAACACAAATATTGTGGTTCCGCTAAGCTAAGTCACTGTCATATTCATAGTCTATGAAGCAGGACCCAGTTATAACAATATCACATCACAGATTTAATACTTGGCTCGCTGGTTTCTGGCTTAGGGACAAAGTTGTTCATGTTAAAATATGTATTGCTTGCTTATTGAGTACTTGAGCCGGTATTCATTAATGACAAATTCATATATCAGTCATTTTGTTAGTGAGAGAAGTCGTGAAAATAATACAAAATGGTGTACTTCTTTACAGAAATCACAGAACTATTTAAGGATTCACCTTATTATCCCATTAAGTTTTCAGAAACTATCCAGAAACTCTATAGCTCATTTATAGGTTTTATCAAGAGAAGCGTAGACAGACAGCCATGGATGGACATCGGGTTGAGTAGTTTACTCAGACAACGTCCAACTGCTCAGTAGCGACGATTCATCTTTTTGAACTTCTCATAATGGTAGTCATCTGTGGCCTTCTCATTATTTGGCCGTTTGCGGTAGTTGGGTGGTGACGTTACTGTAACAACAAGGACAATATCAGAAGTCAGATGACCTAACAAATTATGAGAATTATGAGGAATTACTATTCCTATATGTCGCACTTGTGCTTTGTATATACGGTATATGCATTACAAATGACTGATGTTAGAAAGCAAAGTTCCTCCACATATGTTAGTTGTTGCTCCTCTGCTTGCTTATATTGGTATTTTGAGATGTAGCTCAGTGAACTCTTACTCTCTGGAACTGTTTTTTCTGTGTCACCCACACGCAGCGGCCTCGCCTTGGGCTCTTCTCTGTGTCTGTGGTGCCTCTGTGGTGCATTCACATCCTCACGATAAACTTGGAAAAGACATTTACACCGTGAGCCAAAATTCACCTTTGACAATATGGCTTCACAGAATTTACTCAACATTTAGCAAATCAGATTAATAGCACTCACATCGGTTGTGCTGGACATAGTTGACAGCGATGTTGGTGGGTACAAATGATGTACCCTGGTCCTTTTTCCTGTTCCTCTGCTCTGCCAAGAGTTTGGCTTTTGCGTCCTCTGTGTAGATAATGTTTTTTATCTTTGCACTAGAAAGCAAATTAAACAAACAATAGCCTGTCAGAGACAGTGAAATTCTTTTGTAGGCTGATGCATTGTATTATAATCGCCCAAGCGAAACTGGTATTGTGTCAAAACAAAATATTGAGCTTTAAAAAACACTTAGAGACTCTTGTCCACATACTCAATGCCAAGGTCAACCTCAGGGATCCCACTCAGCATCTGATTGGATAACATCTCCTCTGTCTTCTTGGCAGAGTTGACTCGAATGTTCTCAGGCAGCTCATATAGGAGGTCCTCTGCATTCTTGACCTTTACCTTCTGCTCCTCTGCCTCCACAAACCCCTTTTTCTTTTTTAGCTCTGTCTCTATGTACTTCATCCTGTGGGAGGACGGAGTAGAGAGAGGATGAAGAATAAAGAAAACACAATCAGTGCTACCTTTCTGTATAATAATCTAAATGGAATTGCCACGGCCACTTGGTTGATTTATGATAATTATTGATAGTTATTTAAAATCTCAGTAAATTCGAATGATAGTGACATTATGATTTCCAAATGACAAACACCTTACCATACACCTATTAACACACAAATCCTCCACACTTCAAAACATAAGACATTGAACTTCACTGTGGGAAGATGTGATATGTACCATAAACTTATACATACATGTCTGCATCCTCATCTCTTCTGTTTGTTTCGGCTGAGAAAGAGGTGCCCAGGTTGAGGTCTGTCTCTTCTTCTTTCCTGCATGTGGGAAATATCTTGGTCAACAGCATGTTACCTAAAATTCAATCTATTTTGTAATGATATAACAATGCACATATCAAGGACACAAACAGTTATGGTCACTTCAAATATAAAACAAAAATGGTTGCAAGTTTGCTTACATGTCCCTATTCCTGTCTTTGACCTTCTTCATGTCCACAACCCCTCCTGTCTTCAGTTTAAAAGGGTCATCCTGTAAGAGAGGCGTAATGCTAAGTATCAGAAACTTAACATTTAAGTACCAATCAATTAACAATCCAAGTGAACTATATAGAAATAGTGGAAGTCACCTACCTCAAGCTCGTCCTCCAGCGCCAGTTTTTCTCCCGCCATCATGTCGGCCAAACTAGGCAGAATGAATGTAACCATTATTTAATTATACTATTGTTAGACGCAAAACTTCACTAAATATTTGCAGAACTTAGAAAACTTCTCTTCTACCTGACCCCAGTCTGTCTTTTTCGTAAACTCTGAAGTTCTTTCGCCTCATCCAGTTTTGCTCTAAATGAAGAAGCAAGCATAGGTTACACCACACGAAGTAGTTCACTAATGTTTCCCAAACAAATTCAGTTGAGAAATCGCGTATGCTTCATATTGTACAGCGCAGCAGTCGGCATATAAAATTAGTTAGCATTGTTATAAGCAAGCTAACAGTTACCTAACGATACGGAGTTTGAGTTATTAAACTTTACCTGACTTCCTCAGTTATCTCATCCTCCTCTTCATCGGATGACTCCCTTCTCCTCCTGAAGTTCTTACCTGACGGCATCCTTTCAATTTACGTTTCTGTGCTAGATTAGCAATTGTTTTCTTTATTATGCCAGTCCTGTTCTGCGATCTCCAGCGCCTGCGTTGTATTGCGGAATGGGGGACACTTAACTGGCGTACAATATTGTTACATCACTTCCGTAAACAAGGATGACGACTTCCACTCTATGAAAGCTAGCTTGTCATGAACACACAACGTTAGAGTGTTTAAATGTGCTTCTATCTTTCTATCTCACCATCTAACTATCTATCATATTTTATTTTTTATTTTAGTTCGCTAGTTGCTGACATAAACAGTAACAACTGGATTAGCCCCCGGCCTGAAACCTGGCTGCACCAGGTTTTAAAGATGTGAATGAGTGATGAATGATGTTAAAATACGGACAGAACATTGCTAGCTTAACACAGCGGAGGCGTGTTAAAGACACATAACTCAAAACAAGAAAATGGAAAGAGAGGGCTTTTAATTGAAGAGCAGTATAACATACCAACAATGAATGTCTAAGGAATATTATTACTATAGAGGAGAGAAGGTTGTCTGTCAGTTGACTGAGTCACTGACGTTGCAGTTCCCACCTCCTCCAGCCCTCTGCTGTGGTGTGGATGGGAGGGGGAGTTTAGGATGGTTGGTTGAGGCATCGCGTCGGCTCCTCGGTATGTAGCGTCGGTCGCATATCCTCATGCAGCAGGGTTTGTTTACTGTAAGAATGAAACATACTGAATACCGACTTGACAACTCCTTCTGTCGGTAAATATGGAGCCAATTTTGTCATCGCTGCAGCTAGCTAACAGTTTCTGTGCATTCGATGGGATAAACACAAGGCCTTTTAATTTGCAGAGCTGTCAAATTTTGTGGGTGGACAGGTAGCTAAAGCTAGCTAGCTAGTGTTAAGATGGCCAAACCAATATTATTGCTGACATGTTTATGAGTTATCAGTTGTGGACGCGGTGGATATCATGTTTTTGTGTTTTGATACTGAAGCTAGCATTAGCTTGTCATCTAACTTGCTACATTGTTATAATTGCTGCCCTCTCAAATTAGTAGACCTTCGCCTGAGGATTTAGAGTAAATATGGCTGAACAAGACATTTGTCCCCACCTGGATTCAATAGGAGAGGTAACCAAAGACGAACTCCTCCAGAAATCCAAGGTGGGTTTTCTTTTTGCCTCTCTGAGAATAATTAAAATGCCCTGCATTGTGGAGGCTGTCCAGTCCTCTGAGAGCTCATTGGTTCTTTGTGTCAGACCAATGTGAGAAAGTCTCAGCTGAACACATTTATCAAGGCTATTGTATGATTGACGGAATAGCCCAATGCACATCAGCCCTCATTACAATTATAATAATATGAACTGGAAGCTCTGTCATCTTGTTCCTGCGGCTTGTGGTGTTTGATTGAAGTCTTTAAAGCACCTTGTCTGTTTTTAGTTGACGCTAAAGGCAAAATTACAGACATGTGAACAATTACATTTCTATTATATTCTATTATATTCTTGTTCTCTGCCTACCTCTGCAGGGAACTTGCCAGTCATGCGGAGCAGGTGGCCCAAACCTGTGGGCCTGTCTGCAGGTAGGAAGGGACTCAAGTGTCTGTTTTTCTTTACTAGCCAAGAACATTTTCTAAGAGAATTGTGTATGCTTGTGTGCAGTAGGAACGTTTGTAGTTGTTCCAATATAGTTCTGTACTAACAGTAAATCACTTTGGATAAAAGTGTCAGGTGAATGCCTAAACAGTAAATTATATTGTGAGATTTTAAATAGTCATAAATAAAGTAGCTCTAAAACTCATGTCCATTTGTCCATTTACAGCATAAGTTCATATCCTGATATGAATTTGCATCTTCTAAGATGAAATTAATTTATATAGATTTTTACCAAATTATAGGCCAAAACTTGAATGTATGAAGTAGATAGTGGACAAGAAAATTGACTATGCACTGACTATACCTTTTTTAATATGAAAATACATACAAAACAATACTCTAAAGTGCATTGACCACAATCATGAAAAACATTCACCAGAAAAAAATCCCTCATCAAAGTCCTTCAAGTTTTGCTTTTTAAATGGACAAGTGTTTTAAAGTGAAAGGAGGCCCAGCTCTTCACTCTGAGGGAGTGAATGATTCATTCTGTCAACAGTATTCTTGTCGATCCAGTGTAGGACGGGTCTGTTTGTCAATAGCCTATGAGGTAAATGTTCTGACAAACTGTAGATAGGTAATCACTGATTCAGAGTTAGGCCCACATTAGACAAATATTTGTGGATTGGATTTTCTTTGGGGACTAGGTCTTCAATGTTCATAATGCATGTTATATTATGCCTTGCATGGATAGATAGAATAAGTAGTAGAAATATGAACAGCAGAAGTGTGCTGTTTTTCAAGCACACTAATGTTAACACAGAATTTGTAAAGTTTCTGAGTTTCTTACCCAATACAATGTTTCTGTAATGCAGAACGACTGCCAATATGTTGGTTGTGGAGAGTCCTACTGTGATCACAGCACCCTGCATGCACAGGTAACATTTTATCACACTGAATATCCCTGCTTCTTGTCACTCCACCTCTGATTGGTTGAAAGAGGCAAAGTTACCCATGAATTCATCTGAAACAGAAGATGTCCTTCATTGATTAATTAATTAATTAATTATTAATTGATTGATTGATTGATTGTGTGTGTCTTCGTCCTCTAGGCTAAGAAGCACAATCTGACTGTGAACCTGACCACGTTCAGGATCTGGTGTTATGTGTGTGAGAGGGAGGTTTTTCTGGAGCAGAGGCCTGCCCTGGTGCCCGTGGCTCCCACTTCCCACCACTGTAAAGGCATGGAGCAGGTACGGCTTCGCTCCAACAAGGTCAGCTCTGCTCTTTACTGTCCGTTTTTCTGTCAGTCTCTCGCTCTGTGTATCTTGCCTGCTTAGTGTCTTTGAACCACAAAGCTACAATTACAGATATTATTTTGGATTTCTCACACCCTGTTCCTTATGTACCTTTCTATTTATAGTTCTTCTAACTAATTTCCCCAGGATGCAACGCCGCAGCCAGTAGCTCACCCATTAAAAGCAGTGCCCATTGCTGTGGCAGAAGAAGAAGGTTCAGAGTCAGAGGAGGATGAGCTTAAACCCAGAGGTATATGAACCCCTCTTTCATCGTTTCTGCTGCCAAACAGCAGTGCACTTGAAGCTCTTGTACTTGAAGAATTATACTACTGTAGACTCATTTGTAATTGTTAAGTTATTAGGTGCTCGGGACAGAGCACCTCTATAAGAGCCCCAATGAGACACACACCAATAATGCATTCCCCTTGAGCACCTAAAAAACAGTTAAATTATTTTCCTCCAAATTGATATGATGTGCTTGAAGTATCAGTGGGTATGGACTTTATGACATTTAACACACTGAAAAATGAGCTCCTCAAATCAAGTCTGTGATTATTAAGTGAGTTTTTTCCAAGTGCTCATACCATCAGGTTATAGCCCATATTTAAGAGATATAATTGCTTCAAAGCCTAAGAATAGCTTCCAGCCCTATTTCATTAAGTTGAGACTAACGATAAGTAACCCTCTGTGAAGTCGCCTCCTTGTGATTTGTTATTAACATTATATTAATCCCAAACCCATCTGCTCAGTTTTATCACTTTAGCACCCGATTCTGGCAGCGCACAACAGCAGTATCTCTCTGGTTTCTCCTGTTTGTAGGCTTGACAGGAATGAAAAATATTGGCAACTCCTGCTATATGAATGCAGCTCTTCAAGCCCTGTCCAACTGGTGAGGTCGCTCATGCACGTCTTTCCCTCTGTGTCTATGTGTATCTGTTCTGTTTTCTCCATTAGAACTTGAGCTGTTTTGTTGAATGAATTGTTTTTCCTTTCTTTCCCTTCCAGTCCTCCTCTCACTCAGTTCTTCCTGGATTGTAGTGGACTGGTCCGGACTGATAAGAAGCCCGCTCTGTGTAAAAGCTACCAGAAACTCATCTTTGAACTCTGGCATAAAAAACGGTACAACACATATAATAACGCCATAAAATAATTTATCAGAACTATATTAACACTTTTTTGCCTAAAAAGAAATTGATCTATTACTTTATAATCTTTCACGTTAAACTATCTCTCATACTGACCTGCCTTTTCACGGCTGCTTCCCTCCCAGCCCCAGCTATGTGGTCCCTACCAGTCTGTCCCATGGCATCAAACTAGTAAACCCCATGTTTCGTGGTTATGCGCAGCAGGTAGGGGCAAGTTCCCAGCAGGTAGGGTCCCAACTACACCCGGCACAACCCTATTGCTTGACACTCAACTGTTTCTTAAGCCCTGACCTATTTGTCTCACACCGTTCTTCAAAATGACTCGTTTTTTTTTACGATTGCCCTATTTTGCTAGTTGCTATTAACACCCAACGTTTGGTCTGAGGTGTGTCAAATCATTCACCTAACCATATTGAAAAAAAAAAAATGCTTTGATTGGTATTTTATTTAGGCTTGGTATGGGTTTTTACACATTCACACATGTACTGCTTCTCCAGAGAATTCACTATATCTCTGTGTATAGCCATGCTCATACATCCTCCTTTTGACTTTGTATCATGTGCCTTTGTTGTTTTGAATAGCCAGACATTCTCCCTCTGTTTGTGTTTTGCAACAGGACACCCAGGAGTTCCTGCGCTGTCTGATGGACCAGCTACACGAAGAGCTGAAAGAGCCTCTGGCAGAGTGCTGCATGAGCGGCGAGGGAAGTGATGGGGACGAGAGGCGGGACGGAGACCGCTCCCCGTCCGAGGACGAATTCCTGTCCTGTGATTCGGGATCCAGCAGTGACCGTGGGGAGGGAGGAGGTGCAGGGGAGGCCGAGCTGCTCATGCAGGATGAGTGTGATGGGGTCAGGGCGCCTGCTGGGCGGATGACGGGCGTGGGCCCCATGGGGGTGATCTCAGAGAAGGAGAGGCTGAAGGAAAGAAAGGTGTCTGGCTCACCCCTCCGTGGAGGCTCCCAAGAGAGGGATGAGGATGCAGATGTGGACACAGCGGCCGAGGAGGGGGTCGCTGAGAGGCGGACAGAAGAGGAGTTGACATCGACACCAAACACTGAGGTCCAAAGCCAAGAAAATAACCAGACACAGAATTCAGGGCAAGGGCAAGGCCAGAGCAACACTTCAGGTATAAAACCAACAGGATTATGAAAATACTCTAGCAGGACAATTGAAAACTGATTTGCCAAAAACAAAGGCATATATGAGTATTTAGCACATATCCTACATATTCCTGGCATGTAGATAACCTCTACCACTAAACTGTCTACTGTGAACTGTCATTCTGCATTTCAGAGCCAGACAATGAGGCGTCAATGACCCAGTCCCAGTCCAGTCCCTGTAGTCCTGTGCGCACCCTCCAGGAGCTGCACCCCAAGCTGTCCTCCAGTCCCCCTCGGTCCAGCCCCCTCCGCTCCGCAGGCCCTGCCTACTCCTTCAAGAAAGGTGTGCAAATATTTGTGACTCACATTCACTGTCATTCACTCACTCGCTCGCTCTCACGTATCCACACACACACACACACACAGAGTACCGCCGTACTTTAAAGTGCTGCAGTGGTCTTAAGTCCATTAACTATTGAGTTTCTCCTCCATAACTCCCCTTTCGGGCGTGTGTCTT
Organism: Hoplostethus atlanticus; assembly: GCA_034670405.1. Lineage (NCBI taxonomy): Eukaryota > Metazoa > Chordata > Actinopteri > Trachichthyiformes > Trachichthyidae > Hoplostethus > Hoplostethus atlanticus. The sequence goes on along the minus strand of JAXDDX010000138.1, from coordinate 1,229,474 downwards.
CTCCAGCTCAGCTGCTACTGACTGCCAGGAAGAAGAAACAGTCTCGCTATCGCAGCGTGATCTCTGACATCTTTGACGGCTCCATCCTCAGTCTGGTCCAGTGTCTGACCTGTGACAGGGTGAGCCAGAAACTACAGTACATTTATTTGCTAAATAATATGATAAACAATCTTTTGCTGCTGTGTGAAATTCAGATTTAAGTATTTTATTTTGATTAATGTTAAGGAATCTTCCTACATTATTGGAAGATTGTTTGGACATGTACATGCCCTAATCCAAGCTTGTCCATCAGTCGTGGCACAACACACCTTCAACTTGATGAGTTGTTAATGCTTACAGCTACCTACTTTTTACTTAACGCTATCTTTTTTTTATTTTTTACATCCAGCATTCACATCCCTTGAGTATTAGCTCTGCAGAATTTGACGTGAAGTTAATTGGAGCGACAGAAATGCCTTGGGAGCATTATAATTGCTCCATATGACAGGAGGAGCCTAGTAGTGGGTGAGGAGGAGATTGATGTGTTCAATCAATCACTGATGGGATGTTGATGAAGAATCACTGTTTGATAAATTGATGAATGTTCAGTTATTTAGTAGCCACATTGATCAAGCTTATCAAACAAGTGATTACTCATTGTCAGTGAACTTGACCAAAACAATGTCATCACAGCAAAGTCTCCTCGAGTAAGAAACTTTCACATAGCCCTGGAATATTCCTGAGAAACAGTATTAGAGGCACATTGTGTTGTGGTACGCAAGTGCAAGTTTACAATAATACATATGATATGTCATTAGCAGAGAGTTTTCTGAGCCACAGTTCAATTATGTTCTCATTTTGTGTTTTTAGATTACAGCCACCATCTTCTCTAACATGACCATGAACCTAGATTTCTTTTGGTTCATAACCATCATTGAATGTTCGCTTGGAAAATTATTTCAAATGTGAATCACCAAATTTCAGTATGCTGTATTACACAAAAAACAAGCTTTCTTTTTCTGTTATGAATCAAATGAAGAACAATAGTTATGTTATTTGGTTATTTGGTATTTATTTTCTGTTATTTTTGGCAGACATGGATATTAATGGATACCAATACAAAATGTTAATTTGTACCATCTCACAATATATATAAAATGTGATTTGTCTGTAGAATGAGTTCCCTTATGCCTTATGCTGTGTCTGAAATCACTTGCCCACCTCCAATGATTTGTTTAGAAATAAGTATGTATGTCACAAGTCTGGGATACAGCAGATTGTGTAAAAGAAAAAAAAAGGTCTCTCACAACATATCAAAAGTCAGACAGGGCTTGAATGAACTAATTCTCTGGTTGCCTTGCAGGTGTCTACCACAGTGGAAACGTTCCAAGACCTATCGCTGCCTATTCCTGGTAAAGAAGACTTGGCCAAGCTGCACTCCTCCATCCATCAAAATCTGCCGGCTAAGATGGGCGTGTGTCCCGACACTTACGGTTCCCAGGGCTGGATCTCCTACATCATGGACTCTATACGCCGGTCGGTGTCTCGGCGTCACGAGGAAGCTTGAGGGGAAAGGGGACGCACTTCTACATTTGTGTGTCAGCAGATTGCAATTGACGTCCTTGTCTTTGCAGGATGTTCGTGTTTGTAATGATAGCATCTCTTTGTGTTGTATCTGCGAGCAGGTTTGTGGTCTCATGTATCCCCAGCTGGTTTTGGGGGCCCATGGTAACCCTAGAGGACTGTCTTGCTGCTTTCTTTGCTGCTGATGAGCTGAAAGGTAAATTATAGTATACATTTATACTATGCTATTCTATACTGCTATATATAAAATACTATATAATATAGTTTTTAAGATTGTGTCGTAATTCATCTTTTCATTCATTGTTTTGCAGGGGACAACATGTACAGCTGTGAAAGATGTAAAAAGTGAGTATGTAGGCAAAAAGTTGCACAGCAATAATGCATACTTATTGAAAAAAATGTAAAACAATTGAGACGTTCATCAGAGCTGGAGACACATGCTGAAAAATAATCGCTTAGTTTGCTCAATAAAAGTGTTAAAACAACAGGAAAGATGTTTTCTGTAAACAAGGAAACAGATAAATTACAGATCTAGATTAGATTTTCTCTTTTTCCTCACAGGTTGAGGAATGGTGTGAAATACTGCAAAGTACTTCGACTTCCTGAGGTATGTGTGGTTTGTTTTATCTCTTGTTGTAGATAATAATTTTACTTCCAGTGTAATCTACATCAAGTCTCCCTGTGTGTGTGTGTGTGTGTGTGTGTGTAGATTCTGTGCATTCACCTGAAGCGGTTTCGGCACGAGGTCATGTATTCCTTCAAGATTAGCAGCCACGTGTCCTTCCCATTGGAGGGCCTTGACCTGCGACCTTTCCTGGCTAAAGAGAGTCCCACCCAAATCACCACTTATGACCTGCTGTCAGTCATCTGTCACCATGGCACTGCAGGAAGTACGAGTTTATCTCATTTCCTACATTTGATAAAGGCATATCAATGACGTCGATTGCCTCTGTGGTTGACATATATCTAACATCCTTTTCATACTAGTAGGCAGCTACATTTCTCTTTTTTTCCTTTCATCACCTGTGCCTCAAATCCTTTTCTCTTTCTGCTTGTTATAACAACATGTTGCTCTTCTCATGTCTTACGCTTGGTGTTCCAGGTGGGCACTACATAGCATACTGTCAGAATGTGATTAACGGCCAGTGGTACGAGTTTGATGACCAGTATGTAACAGAAGTCCATGAAACAGTGGTGCAGAATGCAGAAGCCTATGTGTTGTTCTATAGGTGAGCTATGGGTGACCCTGAACATTCATATCAAATCTGTCCTGATTCAGTCATCGTTTTACTACTGACTGCATGCGTATATGTCCTGGTCGTGTGCAGGAAAAGCAGCGAGGAGTCGGTGAGGGAGAGGCAGAAGGTGGTGGCTCTAGCTAACATGAAGGAGCCCAGCCTGCTTCAGTTTTACATCTCCAGAGAATGGCTCAATAAGTTCAACACCTTCACAGAACCAGGCCCCATCAGCAACCGTACATTTCTGTGTCAGCATGGAGGTGTGTGGTATATAACGTGTCCTTTTTGTTTTGAAATTTCAATTCAGACAGAGCGCTGAGGTCAGAATCCACTCCCATGTCAACAGAAAAAAACATATCCATATTTCCTCAAATAGAGATGTACACATGCCAATTAAAGGTTTTCACTTTCTCCATCAATGTTGTTGCAGTTCCTCCTGGTTGCTGATAGAGGTCGATAAAGGTCATTACTTACTGCCCCTTAAACCTCTAATGTCTTTTTTTTTTTTTACGTCTTTGCAGGGATCCCACCTAATAAATACCGCTACATAGACGACCTGGTGGTGATACTTCCCCAGAATGTGTGGGAGTACCTTTACAACAGGTGAATATGTGACATGAGTACTGTGGATTTTATTAACTGTTTATCGATCTACTACTTGATCTATCTATCGATCTGTCCCGTCGATCTTTCTGTGTCTTATCCACCGACGTTTCTGTCCACAGTTTTGGAGGCGGCCCGGCAGTCAACCACCTGTACATGTGTGCCATCTGCCAGGTGGAGATTGAAGCTCTGGCCAAACGCAGGAAAGTGGAAATAGACACCTTCATTAAGGTGAGGGGCCGTATGCTGTGAGGGAGTGTATGTGCACATATGTGTTGTGTATCTAATGATTTTTTTTCTTGTCTGTAGCTGAATAAAGAGTTCCAGGCTGAGGAAGCTCCCACAGTCATCCTGTGTATCAGCATGCAGTGGTTCAGGGAGTGGGAGAACTTTGTTAAAGGGAAAGATAACGGTATGACTCCGCAGCTTGTAAATACACTAGTGCATAAAAGTCCTTCTGCTGCCCGTCGACATAGATACATCATATTTCCACGCTTTTGTTTTCTCAGAGCCTCCTGGTCCCATTGACAACAGTAAGATTGGTGTTATGAAAGGAGGACACATACAACTGAAGCAAGGTGAACCTCAGTAGTGCTGTTCTGTTGAAAGGGATGTAAAGGTTGTGTTGTGTCAGTCATCTTATTCTCTATTGCTCATGTGCATGTCGGCCCTCAGGTGCTGACTATGGTCAGATCTCAGAGGAGACGTGGCAATATCTGCTGGGCATCTATGGCGGAGGCCCTGAGATCGCAGTGAGACAGACGGTAGCCCCAGCTGATCCCGACAGCCTGCATGGAGAAAGGAAAATCGAGGCAGAGACCAGAGCACTTTGAGTTGAAGAGAGGTAGGAATCTGAGATTATTGTTGCAAAACACTGCTTCAAGCCTGCGTACACTCACTCAAATTCGATCTTTTGAACCAACTTTGGGGGAGTGTGTACACTTTTCCATTCTTAAAAGTCCTTTTACTGGAACCCTTGGCAGCTGTAGTCTTGGAACATGCATTTTCCACTCACTTTGCTGACGTCAGTAACATGAGCTCACACATTCCTGTTGGCCACCAGAGAAGCAAGAAGTCCATGTGGGCAAGAATAATGGAGTCGCCATATCTAGCTAATAAACAGTTGTAAATCTGATCGAGGCTGTTTTGGTGGAGGTTCCATTAAGGGTCCACGTGTTCTTATCTTGTTTCTCAACTTAGTTTATTTTTTTCTCTCACTATCCCTAGGTCGTCTGACTTTCCCTCCACTCCTGCCCTCACAGGAAACTGAGGAATTTGCACCTTGGTGAAGAAACCTTGTTATGAGCACTTTGTAAATGTAGCAACGCATTTTTCTGATGCCCCATCGCAAGAAGACAAAATTGTACTTAATGTCATATATTGTAGTGGAAAAGGTATTTAATTTATTGAATCCTCAATGTTAAAGTGTAAATTAAGACATCATGCCACATCTCTGGAGCTGTTTTTTTTTTCGGTAGCTATGGTGTTTCAGTGGCTGCTGTATAGTAACTAGGTGTCATACTGCAAACTGGCCGGCTGAGACAGACAACCGGTGTCACAGACCACGATGCTGAGGGGAACAGAGGTGTAACGCTTTGCTTGATGACTCTTGTCACTTGTAAATTTTACCTTCACTGGAGTCGCCTTCCAAGAGACAACATGCTTGCCATCGTTTGCCTATTTGTAATATAGGTGTACCCACGATTTACTACTTTCGCAACAAGTTGCCTGCACTCCCTGTAGTGGGTCTCGGCGGAGTGAGAAATCCAACAACTCCTCCTCTTGCACCTCCCACCTTAAAGCATCTGTATAACTTTATTAAACTGAGCCACTCAGGAATGGAAGTCGCCTCAACTAGTGAAATGTTCAGATGACTGAAATATGTCCAAGATACCACAGCAAGTCATATTCAAACTATGAAACACACATGCTCATATTCCAAAAGGCCCTTGTCAGACAAATCTGCAGTTGAAAAGCTTATAATTGCATGTTCCTGTAACTCCTTGTTTCTGGACTGGTGAGGACAACTCGCTGACGGGATCCTGTGTCCTGGCGGCTGCCCAGTTTAGCAGCTAGATAATAACAATGTAGGTCGTAAAAATGATGGAAACATTCACACACTCCAGCTCCATTCATGCCGAGGCTATCCAGAAGAGGGGTACGTACATAAAGAGGCATATGAACATATAAATATATAGATATGAACAGGCAGAACCCATTTCCTCAACAAATACCAGAAGAGCAGAGAAGAGGCAACTCCTACATTTCTCAATAAACAAATCTATTGTACATCTGGCAGAGATAAGGGTGCAAATATATGCACACACTTACGCTCCCGTACGTCAGTACAATCAAGATACTGATAATACAGTGGTAGATGGTAGATCTAGATTGCTTGTTAGCATCTTAACTAGCAAGATATGTATATAACATTACATAATATTAAGCTTCAGGCCGGGAGAGGGCAGTATTATTATTATTATTAGCAAATTAATTTGGCATGGAGAGAAATATTTTGACCAATTTCACATAAAAAAACAGCAAACACTTGGCAGTTACCTGTGGCTTGATTAGTGCCCGCTGATGTTTGAATGTCTGCCATTCTTCAGTAATAGTGTATAAATGCTGTACCCTCAAACACAAAACTGCTTGGGAAGCTCCATTTTGCTGTAACTAAGATATCATCTGCTGGTTGGTACATACTGATGGTGTATATTTTCTTAAATTTTGTATTTCATTTTAACAAAACACTTTACAACATCACAAGTCAAACAAAAAGAGGAATGTGCCAGGGTAAAACTTGTAAGAAAGAAAGAAGTAATGTTTTATGTCAGTCCATATGGAGTTAAATAAACAATGTCCTTCTCTATCTCATTGTTTTACTGATTTTGAAGCAAAGCAGTTGTGGCTTAACCAGTTGAGTGCTTAACTAGCAGCCCACTGCAAAAGCCATAGCAAGTAATGTAGGCTAGCAACTGTAGCATTTTCTGTGCCCCCCTAATAAGTCAGTGAGTAATTATTACTGATTATTACTGATTGATGAATAGATACATGAAAAGAAACAATTTACTGTTGTTAATTAAATTGATGTTTAAATGATGCAGTAAATAAAACTTTCTAAAACAACAAACTGGTAATGAAATAAGGTAATCAACAATTTCCATTCCAATCCATTTCACAATTCTGACTTTAATCAATGAATTTAAAAACCTATTTGCAAATGATTCCATCAACTAATGTGTTTTGCTTTAATGTTTACATTTACTGCTTTGGTCACACTTTCTTAATAGCTGACTTTTTTTAAATTAAAAAGACATGGGGCCAGTGGTCCACGCTAATAATAATAGAGAGTACAACACAGAGAAGTAACAGGAGCCCTCATTACATTACAGTCATTTAGCACACGGCTTTATCCAAAGCGACTTACAAAGGTGATAATTGACACTATGTGGGGGATTGATCCCACAACCCTGAGAATGAGAGTCTCATGCTCTACCAACTGAGCTGTCCTGGCCGGTATCTTTTTGCCTCCACATTTTAGTTTGGAGAGGGATTGAGATAGCACACAGTCAGGTTGACTCTTCATCTGGTCTATCAGCAGCACAGACATTGTGCTGCTTGCTCGTGTTAGCAGTGTGGTGTCAGAAGCCACAGGCCAACAGCTGAGAGCTGCTGTTACTTCTCTGTGGGTTGGACTCTGTTACTGTTAGCATGGAAGACGCTGCATGTTGCATCTTGAGGCCTTTATGTGGAGCTGTGACTCAGACCCTTAAATACTACCAGGGAAACATAATTTCTTGCAAAAACTTGTTTGTCAATTTTGTTTGTTTTTTGCTTCCGTTTTGTGTGGGGGTGTTGAGAGCATTAAGATCTTAATCGCAGGAAATGTTTGACTTGGGTATACAGTGCCTTCATAAAATATTCAACCCCTTTGACTTTTTCCACATTTGGTGGTGTTAGAGCCTGAATTCAAAACTGATTCAATTGTGTTTTCTTTTGTCAACAATAATGAAAACATTTTTAGAAATGTTAAGATTATATTATGTGCATATGTGTATGTTTGCCATCACCTAGCTGTATTTTATTCAGTGATCAACTAGAAAAACTAATATTGATCAGGAAAATTAAATGAGAATATTTCTCTCGTTTTAGTTTAAACCAAGCATTACAATGGTGAAAAAGCCCTGCTTGCCGTAGAGATTAATTTCTGGAGAATGGTAAGATGGCTGCAGGTTTTTCTTCTTAACGGCACGTCATCAAGTGAAATCAAATGAGCATCAAGTGAAACCAGGAGAATGATCATAATCATTGAACTCAGAAGGGGATTCAAAGTGTCCATTAACTAGAGAATGTTGAAATGTCTTGGAGGTTGTTGGCAGACAACAAAGCTAAGCTTAAAGACGGAGAATCAAAATGTACTCTTGCTATTCTAACGAGATTCAACGTTAGCTCTTTCTTTATGAAGATAAATGAGAGATTTGTTGTTTTAATTGAAAACCATTTCATGTCATGAGTTTGCTTTAGAAATATTTGGTGCAGTGGACTGAAATTGTGAAAGTTCAAAGTTGACTTCAGATCCTTTTTACTAGTGAACATCTGAGAGAGGTTAGGTTTAAATCTGCTCAGGTGTTCACAAGTGGGATACTGTACAGAGGGGTTGAAATGTTCCCCCAACAATGCATCAAACAAGCTCACCAAACTATAACCCAAAATACCTGAGAACTTTTGTTGTTTGGTGATGTGTCCAAAGAGTTATTATGTTTTAATATGTTGTTTTTGTTTTTTTTAACATGTCCAGACTGTGTCTACAAGTTACACCTCTGTTTCAGCTATTTATTTTATTTTGGGTAAGTGCAATCTTAGCTCCATAATCAAAGAGGTATTGGGCAGCATACAGCAGAGACTGGTGCATTGCAGCATATTACATTGCAATGTTTAGAAATATTCATTGATAATGTCGTAATCATCCCCACCTCTGATATTATGTTTGCTTGTGTTGCAGCTCGTAGCTATGCGTGTCAGATCTCCATTTCACCGGTCACTGATGGAAAATACAAGCATTGCTGTGGTGGGTTGAATGCATCAATTATATCATGCCACTCTTCATGTATCAGAAAGCATAACAGGGCTTAATTGATTTGTGTTTTCCCTACATTTACAGCGTGTGGCTGTTGTGGTCATGATTGGGATGAGTAACATGGGGCTTACGTGGTTGATCTTAATTCAGCGGGATGTCTGAATATCTGTATAACTGGTGTAATTACTCATGACTGGTTACGTGATTAAAAAAAGCCTGGTCTTTCATTTGCACGCCTTTTTTATGAGTTTTATTTTTTAATTAAAACTAGAGGTCTGTGTTTGGGTGGCACCGAAAATGCCAAGGAAACAGAAACTAAAGTAATTGCCATTCAAACAATTCAAACGCCTTAGCCCATTCATAATTATCTTATTGTGAGCTAAAGGAGGCGCAAAACGCTAAAGGCTTTATTTTTAAACAGATCCATGTACAGATATTCCAGCATTACCTGTATTTTCTCGACTCTTAAGATTAATAAAGACCTTATTATGTGGATTATTACAATCTCAGCGCCATCACTAGACTCATCTTTGTGTTGGAGTAATGCTCTGGTCAATAGGTAATTCTGATGGGCACTGACCCTCTAATGCATGATGGGTAAAATTATCTAATTGGACCTACCCCATCCTTTTTGTGTCGCTCTTTCATCTATCGATAAAACATGATTGTTAACCTCGCTAGCCCAGAGAGAAAGAGGGGGAACGCTGTCCGTCATCCTTCACTTGTCTACTTTGTCTACTTTATCTCCTATGCACTAATAAACGTTTAGACTTTGTTAAAGACAGGTATACCAAATTTCCTATGTAAGGAAATCAAAGATGGCTGAGAGCTTGCATATTGCTCAGAAGAAAAGTGCCGAAGAAGAATTTGAGGCGTCTGTCAGCCATCTTTGATTTCATTACAATGGAGAGTATACCTGTCTTTAACAAAGTCTAAATTTGTTCATAGGAGATGTAGCGCGAGCCACCGTGGTGAAAGTAGACAAGTGAAGGATTACGGACATCTGTTTGGGTAAGTGAACTTCAACGTAGTTTTTTTCATTTTAGGGCTCGCCAGCTTTCGTAGGGGGAAAAGTGAATGGAGCAGGACAGGACCCTTTGGCAGAAGTAAAAAAAAAAAAACATACGATGGAAGACTCCCAAAGGGTCCTGGATCAGGACTAGCCATACAGACTGTAGAGAAAGGATCCAGGAAGGCAGGGGTGTGGAGGTGTGTGTATAATGAAAAGATCTGAGGTGGTGTTGTGCCAAACATCGAGTGACTGCAGAAAATATAATATAAATTATCTAAATTTATTATATAATATTTATATAATATATAAATTGTTGGAGCCTACAAATCCACAGATAGGAAGGGGGTGTCAATTTCCGACAGGCACTTGATTTTCGGCACGACACCGGCTTTGCTATGTCCCTTCAGTGGGATAGGATGGGCGTGGCAAGAAACTCCAGACCCTGATGATTAACAGTATTGGCACATCCACTAATGGCTTTCAGTATGCCAGTCGGCTTTGCATGATGTCATTATCCAGACGGGAGGTCAGACCGTCTGGTTTGGGAGGACAAGCTGCGATCTGTTCTAATGAACCAGAACATTTGCCAATTATGTAAGGAAATGTACCGCCTTTCCTTGAAAGGAAAATTCCATGGCACGGGTTCATCTGTAGTCTGACTGCTGTTCAGATGGACTAAAAAAGCAGCACAACACCGTCTATAAGTGTAAATGCAAAAAATGCATTTGCTCGTAGATGTTCATCCTATACAGCAGCTCTCCAGCTTTCACATACCAGATAACCCTGCAGCAGCATGTGTACGTGGAAACATGAGTATGTAATGCCAGTGACTGAAGGACTGAAAGTATGCATTGTTACCCCTCCCTACTGTGTTCACAGCACCAATAGGTTGTCCTTATAATCTGTCTCTTGCAGAATGACAATTGAATGCCTGTATTGCACCACTAACATGTCAGCTCACTGTTATATGAAGCCCTGCTAAACCTTAACCCCCCCCCCATTTCTTTCCTTAGGCTATTACATTCTCAGTGACAGCCATGGCCTACAGGGTAACCTATTGAAGACAAGACACAGCAAGACACAACACAAAAAAACATGCTCAAGACCTGGATAGCGGACAACTCCATGTGATGCAACAAACAATCATCTCCTATTTATCAAAGTGAAGCAACCAGTTAACATGTGACGAGCCTGCACACACCCATAGGGAAGCAAATTCCAAGAAGAGATCTCATATTTCTCCTATTTCTGTGTGAAATGAAAGGAAAAACCTGAATGAGGGGAGAAACATAAGGAATGCAGATGCTTCCATACAGGTGTACTGCATGATACGATGATAAAATGCTGAGAAGGCCCAGTTGACCTCGATATTTTGGATCAAGATGGCAAGAGGAAATTACTTAGAAAGAGGGTTCATTATTGGGGCACGGATGGCAGGACTGTCCAACAGGAACAGTGACTAAAGTGACATCTGCATTTAGCTCTATGGGAAAGACATCAGTAAATAGGGTCGGAAATTGTGGTCGACAGTGCACATTGGATGACCGTGAATATCTTTTGGCAGAATAGTGTTCCATCCCTCCAGTAGAGTTCCAGAGAGTCGTATGCCGCATTGAAGCTGTTCTGGCGGCTCGCGGTGGCCCGACACCTTACTACACTTTATGTTGGTTGTTCCTTAAATTTGTCACCGGTCTGTATAAGCTCATGTTGATCTCCAAATGCTCTGAAATAAGTGCCATTTAACTCTTCTGAATATGAGATAAAAGAAAGACCTCAAAGAAAACTCAATATGTTTTATGACTCCTTCTCAAACATGCACACTTTTGACATTTTCCTATTGAAGCCATGGGGGCAGCAGCCATATAGAAGGAGCTTATTACCATTATATATGTCACATGTAAGCATCTTCACATTTATTGTCTCTGTTATCTCCTCCTTGCTCCTTGGTTTTAGAAGAAACAGATCACAAAATGGTACAAAATTGAGACAGATTTCGACAGATTTCAAAAGATTTTCCCCCTGGGCAACTAAGGCTACAGCAATGCGCCACAGTGTACAGAGAGAGAGTCACCAGATGTTGTCTCCTGGACTGAAGTGAACCCTCTCTCAGTGCATTTTCTCAGTCTCAGTAAATATTTACATTGTGTGTCTGGCTGTTCTGAGAGACAGAGGACACCTTGGGAGCCTGGATCTGACTGTGATCTTTTACCTCATGGGACCCCTGAGTGCTGGAAGTGAGACTGCTGTGTTCTGTGGTCACTGGAAACTCAACCAGTCATTGCACTCATTCTTCTGTACTACTCTGTGCTATGACGCTCTCTCCCAGACACTCTCTGACAGGGAAATCCACATGAACACATTCTGGAGAAAGACTTGTTCACACAAAATCACAATATACTCACTATCGCACACCCTGTGGCAGCCTGAGTCAGACTGCAGGGCTCTGAGATATACGTCTGTCTTCCTGCCTGTGCCACCTGCAGCTGCTGTCTGTCTGTCTGTCTGTCTGAGTAACATACATTACTAGTGTCTGTCAGAGGGTGTGACTGTGTGAGTGTGTATTATTCTGTCTTCTGACCTGTTTGAATCCACCAAACTGCCACGGGCTGTGCCATGTGTTCCCGGCTGGTTGACATGTGGACCGTGTCAGTGAACAGGTCCAGCCGCCGGGCCATGGCGCTCCAGGGAGGCTATCACAGAGCGAGAGCGACAGGTCTCCACTACATGTCCTCCTTCTCTCTCATGATGACAGCAGCACAGGGAGCTCAACATAACATAAACATAAAAATACACATGAAATATACAAATGTGTTTGCAATAAAAGTGTCGATGGTGAATGGGGGAAAAAATCTGTGGTGGATGAAGCAGTGTTTATTGTTTTTAGTCTTCAGCTACATGTCAGAACTATCGCAGCATGGATCCACGGAAATCTAAAACGTTGTGGAAATGTACTTTGTTTTGTATCCAACCACACAACCCTTATTTTGCCGACCAACTCACTCTGTGTATGAGCACCAACATACATGGAAGAAAAAAAGACATGCTGGTTACATCCATGTCAAAACCACGAAAACATACAGAATATACCTGATCAGTGGTTCAAACCTTGAACGTAACATAATGTAGGTAACTGTCTTTGCTGAAGGTGTGGAGGTAACCGTACTACGGTGTCCATAATAGGACATCCTCAGACCTCAGAGTAAACGGCATCGTTCCTCGGACTAAAGGTTGTCAGTTGTTGGCCAAAAGTTGTCAAGTCTCACGTCTCCTACAAAAAGGCATCAGACCAAACGGCCTCAGGTCTCCTACCAAACTTAGCTCGTCTGCAATAGTTGTGTAAGCTAAAGTTAGCCTAGTAGATGTAGCTAACGTTAGCCACTTTGGATATCTTTGGTGGCTAACGTTAGCTACATCTCACTAAGTACACATTAACACTGGCAAACATTAAATATATATATTGTGTGTTCTCCATTGTAAGATTTTAACCCGTATAACATTTGCAAAGTGAATTAATGATAACAGACATTACTCACCTCTGCACTCCACGCAACTTCGGAAGAATAGCACCGTCAAAAGAAAACTTCGACGCGAGGCCGTTTCGCCTGAGGCAGTTTGGCCTGATGCCGTTTGGTAGGAGACCTGAGGCAGTTTAGACCTGAGGCCGTTTGGTCTGATGCCGTTTGGTAGGAGACCTGAGGCCGTTTGCTCTGATGCCGTTTGGTAGGAGACCTGAGACAACTTTTGGCCAACAACTGAAGGATTTTAGTCCGAGGAACGATGCCGTTTACTGTGAGACACGAGAACTGACAACGTTTAGTCCGAGGAACGAAGCAGTTTACTCTGAGGTCTGAGGATGTCATATTATGGATACTGTACATTAGACATTTAAGCTGTACCTCTCTTATGTCTTTTTTCATCTTTGGGAACCACTGGGTTATTCATTAGGTGTGTGTGTGTGTGTTGCAGCACTAACCTGCAACCAACCCCTCTCTACCTGTAATTACAGCGTTTTCAATGGAAAGGTGTAGTGCAAATACCATGCCCAGAGGAAACGTGGCTACTGCTCAGTATACACCACATCAGAAAGACCAAAGCGTGCTTACGCGCTTCTGTTGTAATTCGGGGATCCACAGGTATTTGATTGCATAAATGGAAGTGCCTGGAGCGAGTGGGTGTGGGCGGCACTGACTACAAAAATCTCCCCACAGATTCACTCTCACTTTAACAGCCGCACGAGTGCCAAGCAACATCAGCCGGACCTACAGCCCATCTGATTTGATTTCACTTCACTTTGGATGCTAAAACAGAACAACAACAACAACAGAAACATGATAAGAAGTGAAGTTTTCTCATGTTTTGTGTTCTACGGCGTGCTGCTCGTGATGAAGATGTACATTCTGGCCATAATAACGGGGCAAGTGAGGCTGCGCAAAAAAGTGAGTGGCTTCAATCTATAAAATGACGGCAGAAATAGTTCATAGCTGGTTAGGTGAAATGCTGACTGTTTTCTCTTGTCTCAAAGGCTTTTACCAACCCCGAGGACGCGCTCCGACACGGGGGCTTACAGTACCACAGAGAGGACCCAGACGTGGAGCGCTGCCGACGGTAAGACCCAACATTAGATATCACTTTGACACACTTTAATCACGTGTAGCCTGCAACTGTAAACAATAATAAACTTTAACATAGGGTATAACATTTTTTTTAAATAGATGCTCCAGTATTTGGTAGCATCACAAATTGTAAAACTATTTGTCTTCCCTAAAGGCTCTGCATAGTTCAGTCACTGAGTATCCTATAATTAGTAAATACCTCCAGTCTGAAAGGCTCTGTCTGTTGTGAAAATTTAAGTTCTCTGTAGAAACCGCAGGGATTTCTGTGGTTTGGTACTGCAGTTTGCTGTACTGCAAAAAATATTTTTTTATCTCACGCTACACAACCATAAAAGTGCTTCAGGAACCTAAAATGTTGCCCCTGTTGATGTTTGAACCCTTTAGGGCTAACAGTTAGATCATTTGTTTTCTTTCATGGATGTACACTCAGAGTTGGCAGCCTCAGGGGTGCAGATGGATGTTTTGTTTTAACTTGTCGGGAAATGATAGGAAGGCAGCTGTTCTAAAAGTAAAAGTCATTTTCCCCCCACCATCAAGGCCCTCTAACCTCGGTCAACTTAAATTTATAACCGGAAACAGTTTCACACATTCTCGATATTTTTTTCTTTATCTGGTGTAGCAATTAAGTTGTTTTTCTCATTGCTGTAATTTACAACCTCCAGGTATGAGTGTAATTACGTGTTGAACCCAGCCTCCGTGTCTAGGTGCTGTTTCAGCATGAGTCTGAATTGTTATCAGGGCAGGGTTCCCAGAATAATATTATTGTGAGATTTGCTTTGTGGTTGGAGAAGAAGCAAGAGAATTGTTGGCCTGGTTTAGTAGTTAACAGATTTCATACGCTCCGGCTCGGTGTTCAGATGACATGCAATGCAGACGAAATGATAAAAAGTCAGACTTCTCTGGAATTACAGAATGCACAGTGTTAGCTAATAGATGTTTTTTCCCCCAATCCACTAGTGAAAGCGCAGAGGAAATGAATGAGTCACTGAAATACTTAAGAAATACCCACTGACAGAAGGCATGCTTTAATGGAGGGCTTTCAGCATTTATCATTACATCACTAGATAAAGTTACTGCTTAATGCTGTGTATGACATTTCTTTGGATGAAGCATGAGTCAGTTCCTTGGTCGTGTGGAAGCATGGAGACATGGAACTGAGTCATGCTTCGTAACAGCAGGTCTGTGTGCGTGCTCACGTACATTTATGTATGTATGTATTACTATGTGTGCATGAGTATGTGCCTATTGCTCACAGGGCTGTATTTTCTCTCCTAGAGCTCACCTAAATGACCTGGAGAACATTCTCCCTTTCCTGTTCTTGGGTGCGGTCTACTCCCTGTCTGGGCCTTCATTGCCTGTGGCCCGCCTTCACTTCTTGGTCTTCTTCGCCGCTCGCGTGCTGCACAGCATAGCCTACCTGTTTGCCTTGCGGGCACCCACCCGCTCTCTGGCCTACATCATTGGACAGATGCCTTGTTTTTCCATGGCACTGCAGGTGCTAATGGCAGTCGCCACCCATGCCTAACATCCCTAAATTAGGGACTGAAGGAGTTCTTGCTTGTTATAATTAGTATTAATTTGTGATGTCTCATGTCAAGAGATGGAGGAGGAGGAGGAGGATACCCGAGAGGCATGCCGCTTTGAAGATAGAATATAAAAGACCGGCAGTGAGAGTGCAATACATGGTGTGTGCTCACACCAATGCTGGGTTTGGTGAAATGTGATCAGTATTGTATTTTTTTTTAAATCATTTTCTAGTTTAAAATGTGAGAATGACTTCCTGTTTGTCCAGGGAAGTTATTTGAAGTGGAAATCTGTATTATCATGTTCTGTACATGTGTATTTCAAATGCAAATGAAGGTTGTTTGTTTGTTTTTATCCTGTCTGGTCTTGCTCACGTGACCCGACAGAGTCAAGAGCGAATGATGGATGAACTTAAGACATTAGTTTAAACCACCTGAGCCTGGACCGCGAGGGTGAACTCACAAATGTGATCGTCCACAGCATATTTTTCTAGAACTGTATGTTGATCCCTCCCTCTGGTGTTTACAAAGCACAGGCCACCGTTCATGTGGCCAAACGACGACACAGCGACGGTCATCCCACTGTGGAAGGTTTATCTGTTTCCTATGTGTATGTTTCATCTGTTGTGTTAACATTTGTTGGTCTGCTACTTTCAACAAAAGCATAATGGATACTGGCACGATAACCGATGATGTGTGTTCAATGCA
Source organism: Hoplostethus atlanticus (assembly GCA_034670405.1). NCBI lineage: Eukaryota > Metazoa > Chordata > Actinopteri > Trachichthyiformes > Trachichthyidae > Hoplostethus > Hoplostethus atlanticus. Next base: position 1,213,137 of record JAXDDX010000138.1, on the reverse strand, counting down.
ACAGAGCTTCATAACACTCAGTGGGACAGAAGTTGATGCTGTTGTTGGTTCAGTGAAATTCCTTTTACGCCTTCGGACTTGACCCCTGAGTTTGGACCAAGAAGTAAATGTCAGGTGGCAACCTAGAGAGAAAGAACAGAATTTTTTTTTTCTGTTCTATAGTGTAGTTTTATGTTTGATCATCTATTTTGAGGTGATTTTAAGTATTTGATATGATAACTTATTATTTAAGTGAATGCATGAATTGATGTTTATTAGTGGTTGTTATTATTAATACATTAGTTTTATTAGACAATAAAACAAATGTAACCGAGTCTGTCCGGGTTTTCTTGCATGTGATTCAACACCACCACCAGATATTCTCTCTGTCTATGGCGCAGGATCACTTTAGGCATGCGGTGCAAACTTGAAACTAAACATAACCTTAATAGGAACACAGTGAAAATCAAACCACTCTCCACTTGTTACTTCGTTCAGTTGTCTTTTAGCTCCTACTGCAGACTTGGCCTGGTCGTGGAGAGACACTGTGTTCTGGTGTGAGAGGCGGGGGCTGCACTGTGTCTGTGTGTGTCTGTGTCTGTGTGTGTGTGTGTGTGTCTGTGTGTGTGTGTAATGATCCAAGAGCACAAGGCAGGGCTCCAGCATTCCTCTGCCTATTATGTAAGACCTGCACTGTGTCCACTGAAACATCCTGAGGGGCTGGCGGCTCAGTGCTCAGTCATGCATGCAGTTGGCCAACATACATGCTTATGTTGCTGTCTGTATGCTAACCAGTTACAAATACAATCAAATGATTTGTTGGTGGACATTGTGTTGCACAGCATGACTGTAGTGTAGTGATCCATGTATTTTAGTATCATCTTTTTGGAAAGTTTTGTGATTTTCCTACCAATGACTAAACTCTCATCATCTTGAAATGAAAACAACTACAAAACCACATAACTGACTCTTTGGAGGATGGGAGGAGTTTATTGACTCAAGGAGTGAGTCAATAAGTTTGTTGGTTCAGTCCTTGGCTTTGAGTCAAAGAGCTAATGCTAATGCTATTGAGCTATAGTACAGTATAGTACAGAGCTATAGTACAGAGTTCAGTCCTCATGGGATGAACTCTGAGTGGTTGGATGTGAATGTGAGCCCAGAGGCTGACTCACACACACAAATCACAGACCACGAATCAGCTTAAGGAGATGAGTAACACAGACATGTGCACACGTGTCTACCATGTGTGCACATCAAATAATTGTATTTTATGGAGAGGTTATTCTTGTTTGTATGTTTGCTTTTACAAGCCAGGTCACATCTCATCCTCTCAGGATAATGATGATAATAACGATGTTCTGGGTAGTTCAACGGATCACCTCAATGACTCCAGCACTTCAACAGACAACAAAATGTTTTCAGTTGCTTTCTTTTCATATTGGGTTCCTACATCAGATGCATCTTGTAATTTAGCTTTCATCCCCATCTTGTGGCCACAATCAGCATTAATCCACAAGCACAGTGGAAGGGTCAGTAAGACGCCACAAAACCAACATGGTAAACTGTCTCCCAATTTTAACTTTTCTAGTCATGAATGAATGCAGAAGAGTCAAATGAAAATAATGGAACTTGAATTGCTTTTGGCTAAAGTACTCAATAATTACAGTCAGTACTACTGGAGAGGAAGCCCGCAGCGGTTTCACAGTTTGACTTGGTAACTGTCAGTGAAAGTGTACATGCTAGAGTGTGTATGTGTGCGTGTTTGCGTGCATGCGTGTGTGTTTTCTTTGGGATGTGGTGCCACAATGAAATTGAAGAGTCCCCCAGCAAGAAGGTCAGAGATCAGTCGCAACGAGACTGTGATCATCTATCCAAGTAAATGTCAGTTCGCAAGTGACAGGAGGGTGGCATCAGTCATCTATCTCTCTCACTTACACACACACACACACACACACACACACACACACTTCCAGTTAATAAAGCTAACAACCATCTGACAGCGACGCGATACCCCCTGTGCTGGTTCTATCCATCACCAAACCTCCTGCTCGTATATTTTGTTAAACAGCTGTTTAGCCCAACTGCTCCTCACACAGCGGATAGGGAGCCGACACCAGATGTGTCTAACAAGAGGCTAATGATCACATTCCTCCAATCCATCTACCAGTCTCAGTTGCCCCCCCCCCCTACCTGAATCTAGCCAAACAAAACAGTGACTGTGCACTGTGGGAAATGTCAGAAATGGATCTCTTGGTCATCCTTGGGATTATCATGACAGCTTTCAACCTCGCCGACTGCATTGGAGAATTTCTCATGTCTATTTGGTGCGAGATGTTATAAGAGTGGGAAAAAACAAACAAGCTTATTGGCTCAAATTTCATAAATATTTATTACATATCAATGAACAGAATTTACTACTTTCACAGCAGTGGTCTACAGCACTTGTTTAAAATAATTGCTCAAATAATAATATAGTTCAGTTTCATTTGAGGCCACATTTGATACACAAACATTTACAAGTAGTACTTGGCATTAAAAACGATGGCGATACAATATTTTAAGACACTTGGTGTTTTTTTGTTATTTTTCTTTCATTTTGATATCACAGAGGTTCAGCAACAGTCTAAACAGTAAATATTGATTCAGATACAAAAAAAACCCACTGAAAATGTCAAAGGGAGGTAGAAACAAAGAGGACGTGACAGAAATAAAAGAGGAGAGAAATGGGAATAATGACCAAAGTGATAGAAGCAGTATTACAAACTGGTCAACTGCCAGGCATCCTCCCAGTCACCCACTCATCAGGGTCAATAAATAGTAAGTAGAATGTCTGTGTAAAAATACTCCCAACCCATTCTTCTTCACTTTTTTCTTTCTTTTGTTTAAATTTTCTGTGTTGCATTATAGTGTTGAAGGGGTTAACACTGAGACAAGCAAATACAGAGGAAAACAAAGGATAGGGCCTTGTGGGGAAAGAACAAGAGAAGGGAAGCTCATGCAAGATCTGAGGGCTGCTGTGTTGTGGAACCACCACGCGCAGGCGCTCTCGTACCCAGAGTAGCAAGGTCACAACCGCTGGTTTCAGGGCCTTAACGTCTCATTCTAGCCTGTGGCCTTATGTTTCCTATTTGGTGTCGGCTTTCCTGACCTCTCTAGTGTTCATCAACTCACCACCGTTACTCACAGATGAAATTCTTCCGGTGTGACGTCCGATTCAGGACTCACACCGACCCAGTTGTATTTTCTCAGGGTATTAAATATCTGGTAAAGAGGGTTCCTGTCATTTTTCATAGTCATTTTTAAATCATCTCTTAAAATACATTCCTACAAGACTTGTATAGTTTGTTTGTTTTTTACCAATTTTATTCTCATTCGGTTTTTACTCTTTTCATTTTTAATTGATGTTTGGTCTTGCTGTTTATTTATTGTTGGTTATCGCTTTATAACTGTTTTGAAAGTGCCAGATAAATAAAGTTAGCCATTATTATTATTTTTTGCTCCCACTGAGCTCTTGAGGCTCGAACATGAGAGACCCCTTCACGACCTTTCTTCCTCCAAACAGTTGCAGCTGACCCCCCCGGGCCATTTGAAGGGTGCTTCTACCCAAAGTACCTCATTTAATTTTAGTGTGGCTCACACCATCACCCATGACAGTCTGGCAACAAAAGGCTTACTGGCCTTTCATCCACACTTCTCAGGCTGTGTTCTGCAGTATGCTGTAGTATGATGAAGACTCTGTGGTTTCCAAAGGTGCTTTCCAGCATAAAAGACACAATACTTGTAGCAAAGTCATGCAGATTTAAGGTACCCTCATTCTTACGGGCAAGATGTTGAGTGCATGTGGCTTTAACAGAGTGAATTTATGCTAGGTAAATGTAGTTCTGGGTCACCAGGGTGAGTTAATAACTAGCGTGGACTACACTCATGGCTGCTACTGTCAGACACCAGCATAGGGTGGCTGTTAAGAGGTGTAGTTCAGTGGATTGATGCTGGGAAATGGCACTTGTGGGAGACTTTGCCTCCAGCCCTGTCTACCTGTATACCGTGAATAAAGATGAATAACAAGGACTAATATGTGGAGAGCATAAAACATCATACTTTTACTAAATATGGGAATAAAATGTGTTTTTATAATATATCTATAAATATGCATTACAGGCGTGTCGCTGTGTATGCATCTTCATGTATAAGCAGATGTACACTTACATATCATACAACATTTGAAAGGGGATCGGAAATAATCACATAATATACAACACATTAAGCTGAACTTCAAGAGGGGCGTCGTGAACACGGGGGAGTTTCGTCGTGCCTCGGTGCGTAGATTTACATTCAGTTTTTGGTTTTGGGATGAAACCATAAACATAAACAACTCCAGGGTGCTGCAGAACTCTGAATAAACCTTGGCGTCCTCGCGTGACCTCGCCGCCTCTTTGGGTTATTCGCTGCAAACACCCAACACACACAGCGGCAGAGGGACTGTTTACGAAACAAACACAAACACACACACACACACACACACACACACACACACACACACACACACACACACACACACACGCACGCCCACTGTACCCACCACGTCTGATGAACGGGGACCCAGAACACAAAGATATTAAAAAAAACAAAAACAAAACAAAACAAAAACAAATGAATTTAACAAAAAAACTAACCAAAAATAATGACAACGACAGAAACGGGGAGAGGGCGGGGCGGAGAAGTGCGCGATGGGATTGTCTTCTTCACTTGAGGTCCAGGACGTCTTCCTCGAACGATGTGGAGAGGGCGAACGCGCTGGCCAGGGGCGGGCTCTCCTCTCGCAGCGCCACCTTCTCTGGCTCCGCCTCCGAACTGGAGGAACAATGCTGCTGGACGTCCGAGTCTGTGTCGGTCGACTCTGAGGCTAACCTGGTGCGGGCAGAAAGACAACCGGGTTTCACGCTCCGATCTACTGGACGTACATCGCAGTGACAACGATGACGGTTACGGTGATGATGATGATGATGATGAATGAATGCGATCAACTTGCTGTCACTTGCCTGTCGCTGTTTGTTGATGTCAGTGCTCGCGCCTTGGGCTCCTCCTCCGTGTTCCTCTTGCTCATCTTCCTCTGTTTGACTGTACCGCTGTCTGACTTCCCACTGGGCTCTTCTGTCAAGCCTGGATGGTGAACACCCAATAACAGCTCTTAGCGGAGACAGTATAGATCATTTTATACATTTAGATTTTTTTTTTTAGTCTACTTTTTTTCCTGGGGGACAGTAAAACACATTGTGAACGTTGGTTTACCGAGCAGCTCCTTCCGGGTGCGGCTAGCTATCTCTTTGATCTCCATGCGGGACAGCGAGAGGGAGTGTGTGGCGGAGATGAGGGGCGCGGGGGACACCATGGCGGGGGCCGGGGTCGTCAGCACCTTGTTCACCAGAGGGGACTTGAGGGGCCTTTCGATGCTGCGGCCCACCAGGTTGCTCAGCGGGATCTTGAAGATGTGCTTACATGCCGATTCACCTGGGGAACAGAGAAGAAGAAGACGGGGGAGGGGGGAGGATGGGAAAAAAAAAGAGAGAGAGTAGGGGTAAAGACAGCGGGGATGAGGTTGAGGACGTGAAGCAAGAGATAAAAAGAAAGAGAGATATCAGATGGAGAGGAAGGTGCAGTTTGAATGACCTATACTGTATATATACTCTCACACAAACACACTCATAATGTTGAAGGGTCTGGAGGTGGATGGGCTCCTACAATACAATCAAATCTTCACATTCCGATGAAGACGCTAATCTAAACTGATTGATGGTCGTATTTAATGAAACACGTGATCATCAGTCTAATGCAATGTGACTGTGCAATTACTGCCATTTAACGGCTGACCATCTATTATCCACCACGGGCTGGAAATACTCAAAAGATTTTTATTGCAACTTTCAAATGAAAATTCAAATGAAATTATTTTTTTGAAACGGCGCTATCTGCCAAACAGCCGTGTACAAGCTCCGTTGCGCCATCAGGGAGCAGTGTTGTAATTCAGCAGCAAGCGCTCTGCTCCATTGCCTGCAGGTTGGTAACAGTGACATGGATGTGATTGAATCAATGTGGGAGGCTAGACTGCACACAAAGGGAGCTGTCTGTCTGAAATGCCAGCGGGTCGGAGGTGAGCGCAGAGGCATAAAGACCGAGAGAGGGTCACTGCTGTTGTCTGACAGGTACAACCAATGCCACTGTTGTCCCTCTCTGCTGCAGCACCGGGGGGGGGGCGGCTGACAAACAGTAATAAACCAAATGTAAGAAAAAAAAAAAGAAAAAAAAAGCATGCAACCATCTGAAATATATAATCGGAGAGATAAATATATTCCACATGTGTTTCTGGACCGGGGGGAAGCGTCGTACTCCATCTCACTGACAAAGGCTCTTTGACGACAATGGAAAATTAGAAGTGAGGATCAAGAGTGTTGAGTGTTTTGAGCACTAATTGATATTCTTGTGAGGTTGAATTGTTCACAGCCGACGGAGCCGATTTGGCCACAGGTTCTTTGGTGTGCCAGTGGAGGTGGGTAGCGGCGAGCAGCCACATCAGTAACAGCATCTTGTTCTCATTACTGATGTGATTACATCAAATGAAACCCTCCCCGAGGAGCAGATGCAGCAGGCGTACAGGCGGTTAGAGGATGGGATTTTTGTCAGCGCCCCTTCCACCCTTCAGTCTCTCTCCCTCCCTCCCTCTGTTGCCCCCCCCCCCCCCACCCTCCCCCCTCAGATTGTGGCACTTCTGTTTGGACTACCACTTTGGATCGGAAAAGAGGGCTGACAAAAGTCTCCATGGCGACACTGCAATCTGTAAATCATGCTGCGGCAGACGTGTCTTCTCCTTCCCCTCTTTCTTTCTCTTTCTCCCTCCTTCACTCTGAGCCTTGCTCCCTTTTCTCTCTCTCTCGCACTTGCGCATACCTTCCCCTGCATCTCATTCTCTCCTCCCCTGTAATTTCAATACCCTCCTTCTCCGCCGATCTCCTCCATCTCTCTCTCTCTCTCTCTCTCTCTTTGCTCTTGCGTTTCACCCTCCCCCCCCCTCCCAATCTCCCCTCATACTGCTTCGGTTCGGTGAGACAGAAGGGGGATGGGGAAGACATAATGTTCACTTAACATTCAACCAACGTTAAAGTCAACATGCCGCCTCGGAGCAGGGAGGGTGATACACGCGTGCATGTTAGTGGGGCAGCATATGAGCATAGTCATGAACTGAAGAGGAGTTGCGGGAGACTCCTGCAGTACCTTCGGCATCCTTAGACATGTACAGGGAAAGCTTGGTACCATAGGGGATCCGTATAGAATCTGAACCAGGGATGAAGAAGAGGATTATACAAAATGAACACACACACACACACACACACACACACACACACACAAACACCAGTTTCTCCCTTAGCTCAAGGACTACCCACGTGATCCTGTACACCAATGTGAGTGATACATGAACAGATAAACAGGAACTGAGAAGATTATCCCAACCAGCCTAAAAGCATAAAGCCCCATCCTTCGGCTAATTACAGCAGCGGCAGCCACAACTCCCCCCCCCCCTGTTAACCTTGATGGAACCTGTAAATATCAGCGCCCCCTCAGGAAAAAAGAGGAAAAAAGGCAGCCTTGAGGAGATAAGACACCCAGTGACTAATGTGAGGACATTTTATTAACAGGAGGACTTGGGACTTGTTTTCCTCCCGCCTTGTCCTTCACCGCCGCCATTAGAATTACATGGATGTGTCTGACGATGAGTGCGTGTCCTCTAATGAACACAATGAGGAGCTGCCGTCAGTCTATTGGCTCACACCGAATGACAAACTTGTGTCATTAACCACTACCCCCCATCCCCCATCCCCCACTCCCTGCTGCGCACCATAAATATGTCCCGTTTTTTCAATCTCAGGAAAATGAGGTAAGGGCGGAGGGTCTACCTGACTCCGAAGGGTCCGATATACAATAGAGGTTGAAGGGGGGAGTGGGAGTGGGAGTGGGCTAGAGGGCTGAGAGGAGGGGCTAGTATTGATCCTCAATCATCCTTGAACGCAGACTCTACCTCTGGGGACACTTATTGTGTCCCTTGACTAGGGGTGGGGGGGGGAGGGTGGTGCTATGTTGGTGATGAGTCCATTTCACATTTTTTTGTCGCTTGTGTCTTGTGACTGACAGTATGGCAACGTGGGACCATGTCTGTGTGTGGTTGGAGATCATGAAGTAGTAAACATGACAGATTAAGGCTGGTGAAACATCTCCCCCAGAGAGGAGATTCAGCAGTTGTGGAGGATAATGGCTACGTCTTCAATGGACCATGCTGCTGACACAAGTGCATACAAACAGATCTCTAACTCGGGGGGACCCAGGTGGCAGGATATTACAGTCCAACAGGTCTGTAGGCAACATTAACACTTTGAAAACCTCAAGAAAACATTTAGATATCAACTTGCTCCGCTGGTCTTACCATCACCGAGCGGTGAAGGGAAGACGGGCATCTCGTAGCCGGTGGGCGTCTGAGGCGAACTCTGGGAGCTGGTGTCTCTGGAGCTGCAGTTGGAGGCTGAGTTCACTGGAGCCGACGAAACAAAATAAATGTCCGACTGGGGTGGAACACAGAGGGACACAGAGAGGGAATGAGATTGAGGCAGTGGGAGGAGCAGAGAGGACGAGGGCAGAGGGGACAGTGAGATGGAGAAGAGAACAGAATAGGGAAAGGCAAGAGAGAGAACCATATTGAGGATAGGGGAAGAAAAAGTGCTTGGTTTGCCAGATGCACTGTGGTCTGTTTTTAAATGACCTTTCTATATGAGTTCTGAGTGTATTGTGTAGGGATGCTGATTGCCAGTCATATTTCCCACTGGGGTAATAAAGATTGATTGAAATGAGAGAGCTGAGAAAGTCACTTCGGCATCAGGGTGGGGCCTCGTTATCAATGGCTATCAATAGTGAATTAACGTCTCTTCTATTTTGGACCCCTAAATATAATGCAAAAAGTTGATTTGATGATGGCGAAAGTAGTGCATGAGCATAACATCAGATGTCAGCAGTCACTCACAGTGGCTGTCAATCATACTGACCCGCGAGGCAGTCAGCTGCAGCTCTGGGACCACTGCTGTGTACACCAGGTTGCCATTGACTACCAGTCGGATCTCAATGGAGTCCGTTGTGAAGGCCAGGATATAAGGAAACGCACACACTGCAAAAACAACAACAAGAGCAGATGATAAAATCCATGTATCTCCCCCTCTCCTCTTGCTTCCTGGTTATGGGATGCACAGCAACCCATGGCAACAACATGCTGCTATCAAGAGGTTTAGGTTTTCAGATGCCCAGTCGTGTTCTGCTTTCATTATTCTCTGCGTCAAAAATAGCATACACAAACATGGACACACGCACACGCACACGCGCACACACACACACACACACACACACACACACACACACACACACACACACACACACACACACACACACACACCCCCAATGGCTGACTGTGGCTACCCATGGCGTTACCATGGAGACAGCTAGCTCAGGCCAGGCCAAGAGCACTGGGCAGGGTGGGGCCCGTTGTTGCCGTGGCAACCTACCGATATCATTGGGCATCTGGTTCCAGCTGAAGTGGAAGTCGGGGGTGTTGGACTGGATCATCGGAGTGGAGCCATTGAAGGGACACACTTTCTTATAGTAGCAGATGTCTGCGCAGGGACACAGAGGACACGTGTTTCACTTTGGATTCAAGAGCTTACGCTGGTTTCTTCTGTTTACTGTTGGCCCTTTTTGGTTGTGGGTTGTGGTGTCTTGTTGTGCGAGGACAACAAGACATTATTTGAAACTAAATGAAATTTGAGAACTATTTGTCCTGCCAGCCAGACAAGAGGCACACAAAAGTTGGAGCGGATGTTGACTGCATCTAAACTCTGTGTCTTAATATTCTGGGGCAGGACTATGGCTTGATTTTCATTCTTGAAAGGGATAGCAGACAGAGGAGCGACTTTAAAGCTCAGATTTGATGTCAGAGCTAAATCAACCAACGACATTTGATAGAGTCAGAGTTAAAGAGAGACTCACAGTTGTAACACAACAACAGACCAGCCTCCCCGTCTTCATACACATCAATGGCTGCTACAAAGTTTACCTGTAGGCAGAGAACTCAGTTTAGGGGAATCCTTCAACGAGATCCAACAAAACCATTAATAACAAATGATTTCATGTCACATACTGTCAACAAGGCACTTGTACTGGCTAACCATTTTTTATGTAACATATTTATTCATTTCTATTATTCATCTACCCTTATTGGGAAAAAGTAAATCCCAAAGAAAACCTAGTCAAAGCAGGAATAAGATCATTTATTGGAACAGCTGTTCATCCTCCAGCCTGCTCATTCATTTCTCCTCCCTGTCCTCCCCAGCTGGTGGCTGTGAAAGAGAGTGTTGATTCAACCAAGCAGCCTGGTAATCAGAAGGTAAATAAAGCGACCAACTGGGCCGGTTGGAGATCTCAGGTCTGCTCAACTTATAATAGATATCAAATGAAAGCAAATGGAAATTAAAAAAAAAAAAAAAAAAAGAGCACGAGAAAAAGGATGGGGTTTGTGTATTTGTGTGTAAGACACATGTGCCTCACCCTGTTGGCGTCTACATGATGTAGCCGGTAGGCATCTCCTGTGCTCTCATTGATCAGGTCGAACTGGTGTTTGTACGCCACGCAGATCATGTTGTCGTTCTCCCCCGTCGGCCCGTCCACCAGCGCCATCACCACTGGAGGGTCACACAGACAGATCTCCTACCGGACGGATAACGATAATGTTATGTTACGTTAGCACACACACAAACACACACGTTAATTTTATACTTTCACATTTTCTACATTTTTGCTTTCACTTTAATAGAAAGTTGCATAGAACTAAATACCTAAGAATCCTGAACTAAAAATCCTGAACACATGCATTTAAAAAAAGAAAATATCAATACAAAATGTGCAAAACTCAAAAGGGTCTGAGTACTTTTGCAAGACACTGTATATGCTAAGATACATGGCTAGATTGCTATAGGAGAGAAGACAGACAGACAGACAGACAGACAGACAGACAGACAGACAGACAGACATATTCCTTTCATGAGAAACAGCTTTAACAAAGAACCGACTCCCTGTACATCTAACATTTCCCTTCTTCTATTCATTCAGTCATTCATTCATTCATTCATGTGGAGGTCGGGGTACCCGTATATACTGAAACTCCTCCACTGGTGAGTCTGCACCCGCGGCGATGGCGCTGAAGCCCTCGAGGCGCGGTTGTTTCCTGGTGATGAGGAGCAGTTTGTTCCTGATGGCGGCCACTATCCTCAGCTCTGAGCCGTGGTGGGTGTTTATAGAGTACAAATGACAGCCTGGCACGAAGGGACAGAGGGAGGAAGCAGAAGTAAAGAGAGGGATAAACGAGAGACAAAAGCGGGTTAGAGCCAGAGCTGGAGAGAAAGCAGTGTTTTGGAAATATGCTGTACTGTAGGTGAGGCTGGCGCCATCCCACAGATCAATGTGGCTTTAAGCAGGATGCACTCTACCACAGACAGCTGGCATCACACCAGGGGCGGGTCAAAGGCAGGGTGTGTGTGACAGAGACAGAGAGAATGTGTGTGTATGTATGTATATATATATATCTATACTTGCATGCATATACCTTTAGTTTTCTCCAGCTTATTCTCCCGGCTGTCACACTTGCTTCTGACAAGCTGCCTCTCCTCCAGGCCTCTTCTGAGTGTGCTGAGTCTGAACACATAGAGCCGAGCGTCCTTCCCTGGAACCAAAATAAAACCAGTTCTGTTTTGCAATCAAGGTTACTCTTAATTTGCCATCTCTTTTTAGTATCCACCCACGGCCAGACCATTGTATAATACTGCACGAACATTACCAGATGGCTTACTAAGGCTACGGTGAAAAAAATGTTGCTGTGCTCTAATGAATTACAAGCTTTTTCTGGCTGAAGCAAACAAGATGAATTCTACAGCTGTGTATTATCACACAGAGAGCTCTTGTGTGTAGATGCTTTATGTTTGCCTGTGGCCTGCATGTTTCTTTCCATCTATGTTTGTTTGCCTCTTGGGTTTTTGTCTATCTGTCAGCCTCTGGTTCCTTTACAGCCCACTCCACCCCCACATTAAAACAGTAGGAAGTTCATTCAATAGGTCAATCTGGTCCTGCAGGACAGATGGACACACGCAAACACACACACACACACCCTACAGGGATTGGTTCTCTATAGGTCAGCTTCTTCAGATCACAGTGAGAGATCAATGTGTTCACTGGAGAAGAGGAGATGGAGAGAGGTTAAGTAAGTGCTCGACAACACAGAGAGAGAGAGAGTGGGGAGGAGAGAGAGAGAGAGAGAAATAATTAAAAAGAAAAGCTATAAACACTGGTATGAAGAGATAAGTGATGGAGAGAAAAAGACACAATGGTGCCAAAGGAGGCAGTAGTGCCTCATCCCCCTCTTCCTCCTTCTCAAGGCCTTACCTTTGTCGGCCCTGGTGATGAGGAGGTCCTGAGGCTCCAGAACGTGCATCTGCTTCACCACCATGGTTTTGTCAAACACCTGCACCGGGGGCAGCGTCTGCGTCTCTGAAGCACGACAACAACAACAACAACACATTACATGCAAAGGGCAGTTAAAATGCCAAACAGTCAGACTAAATACTCAGTTGCACGTAATCCAACACGCAGCGAGGCATGCGACGAGGACTGACTGCGCGCCACTCACCAACGTTGGACAAAGCTGGATCAGCGCCTGAAATGTGGATGACAACATCATCGTTATTATAGATAGTTGCTGACCTTGGCATCCTGCTGAGTGCAGTATTGACGGTAATAGACGGGTGGTCTTAGTTTAGAGGAGGGAGAGAGGACGGGGGGGGGGACGGGGGGGGATATCGACGAGGATGACCTCACCATCCAACAGCATGACCCCCATTGCGTCGGTGGCGGCCAGCAGAGACTGACCCCAGGAGTCGCCACACACCATCTCATAGGGGAATGTACTGCAAAATGACTGGGACTCCCATGGCTGCAGCACACACACACACACACACAGACATACACACACACTGGGATTATTATCCACGTGCATGGCAGAATGTTACCATAGGCTTTAACAGAAAAACTCCCTTAGTGGAGAGGAGGAGAGGTGGTAAGTGTGGAGATGCTCTCACCTCCTTTCTGCAGAGGCCTGTGGTAACGAGGCTGGTGGGAGCATCTCCTCTCACTATGGTCTTCAGCTTCAGAGCCTAGGAGGAGTGAGGCATCAGTTGTAACACTGTGACACGTGTGTGTGTGTGTGTGTGTGTTGTTTGGCTGCTCGCTGTATCTGGTTCTTGGGTAGTCATGTGCGTTTGTGTGATTGTGTTACCTGCCCTATCCTGACAAACTCGGCCTGCCGCGCCTCCTCCTTCTTGCGCGCCGACTTGGGAGACTCGGGCAGCACGTCGCTGAAGGAGCGCCGGTTCAGCATGTTCTGGGGAGAAAAGGGAACCTACACATGGAACACCAACACACACGCAAATGTGGCAGGCATACACACACACACACACACACAGCACACACACACACACACACACACACAGAGGGAAAAATAGAGCAGAAAGGGGTCTTAGACTGACCCTGGCAGGGGGTGAGGACAGCAGCAGTGCAGCATAGTGAGAACTAAGTTGTGTTAGGAACAACAGTGGAAAGGGGGGTTGGGGGGCGGAGGGAAATGGAAAGAGAAATATGAACAAAAGAGATGTGGAGAGGAGAGAGAGCCCTCCTGAGAAAGACAGCATTGCAGTAGTATCCAGTCGGTGTGATGCAGTATGCAGAGGCAGACTCGGGGCTGCAGTGGGGCCGAGCAGAACACAACAGAGCAGCAGCTACAGTGGCCGGGGATGGGAAAGAGGGTCTGAAGACCAGGTTACACTAGACCAGAACCAGCCACTGTAGCTCCGAATAGACTAGATCAGACTTGTGCCGGACAGGGTTAGGCCAGGGTTAGACTTGGGGCGAGACTCTTACCTTGTGCAGGTCGGGCATGAGGTCTTGGTAGAGCGAGCGAATCAGCATGTCAAGGGTCCGCTGGCGCTTCTGGGCAAACGTCGGGGTCTCCAGTGTGGCTTTCTCTCCATTGATTACTGCAGGAGACGAAGGAGAAGGAGAACGTTAGAAAGGACAACGAGGGCTATAGTTGCATTCCAGTGTTTTTCTTCTCTTTTTTTTCCCCGTGCTTACGTTTGACTAACAAAAAGTCCCTGAATTCTTGGTGGTCAGTAAACACAGGCGGGGAGGGGAGAGGAGGTCCAAATAGCGGGACACTCTCCTCTGAGAATATCTTCAACCTGTGACGAGAGAGCAGGAATATCACATCTCTGTTACACTTACATTACACACTCCAGAAACACATCGTATTGACCAGAGCCACTCACCTGTAACTGTCATTCTGGCTATTGTACCTAACTAATGCAAAAATATCTGGGAAGTGCAGTAAAGGAAGCAGACACACAACAGCAGCCTTCAAAGTTACAGTCCATATGGTCCCAAGGTCACAGGAAACAAGAGTATTAGCAATCAGGGCATGCTCCTCCGCCGACCTCACTCATTACCACCTCGCTTCCCTGACAAGTCACTTTTCCAAGTGAAGGATACGGGTGAAGTGGGATCGGATCATGGAAGGCTTGAAGGACGGAGAGGCGTCGTCCCCTTCCTGGAATACGATGGTGACGATGTCGTTTCCAATGTGTCTCTTCCTCTCCACCTGGCAGGGGGGGGGGGGGGGGGGGGGGGGAGGACAGAGCAGAGAGATGGACGATGAGATGGGAATGCCACCCAGCGACCGGCTACCTAGCAAGCACACTGTGACTCATGTGTGACGCTGTTGAGGAGATACTGGGTAAGTGCTGAGCGGTGACGCCAAAACACAAATCCCAAGCGAGAGCGATTCAGAAGTGGTTTTGATCTCCCAACCTCAAGAGGCCCAGTCCACAACTCCCTCCTCCTCTCTCATCTGCTCTTTTCTCCACTTCTATCGTATCGTATCTACCCGAGCCATATCCACCCTCCGCCCCCCCCTTTCATTCACAACTTCATTCCCGCGGTACCAATTAAGCTGAACTGGAATTTATGGTGCAGAAAGAGACTAGGCCCAGGTGTTAAATACAATTATACTCTCTGATATGAACGGAGCTCTTGCCATTAAAGGCAGGATGGGAGTCAGGCAACACTCACAGACAGCGGCCTGGGCAGGGGGCTTGTTTTCATTACCGACTGGCAGAATCTTTTTTTTCCCCCTTTGTTTTATTTATTTATATTATATTAAAAAAATCCATTTATGTGTCAAATCCGGTGACCAACAAATCTTTGGATCACATTCAGCCAAGTTTAGGTGGCACCACACTGGTTTCCTATCTGTGTACAGTGAAGTCAGTGGAGGCTTTTCTCTGCTAAATGACGGAGACGTGAAGACCGATGACTTTTCAGTATCTCAACAACACCGACCTTGGGCAGATAAATAACATTTAATAAATAAATACATAACATTTCTCCAACACCAGTGTACATCTCATAGTACAGCCAGAACCCAGAGTACGCAATCAGATCAAGAGACGGGACCCAGACAGGGAGGGGTGATGGTGGGAGGCCGGGATGAGAGAGGGGCAGTAGAGAGACAGAAAGAGAGAGAGAGAGAGAGAGAGAGAGAGAGGATGAAAAGATTAAAAGCAAAGAGCAGAAGTGACCAGAGGGAGAAATGGTCCTATCTGACCCATTTGTGAGGCTGGGTGCTTTCAAGACAACAAAGCGCTTTCCTCTTCATTTCCAAGCTCTTTTTTTCCTCTTTGTCTGTCTTGTACATTTCAGGGGCATGTTTTCCACAGAGGCAGCCAAGGGACACATCTATGAAAACACCCATGTACACGCACACACACACACACACACACACACACACACACACACACCTGCTGTTTGTTCTCCTTAGAGTAGGGTAACATGGTGGACACGTGGAACATAAGCTCATGGCCCTGATACACTGTGTAGATGGACTTCATTCCTGTAGTGTCATCTGCAGAGAGAGAGAGAGACAGACGGTTAGACAGACAGAACAAGACAGAGAGGATGCAGAGAGGAAAAGTTGTGCAAAATGAGTGAAGCCATTTTCAAAGTGGACACCTTTACTTCACAATGAGGGTTTAAATAATATTACTTAGCACAATGTAAAGTCTCTTACTCTTGGTGTCTAGCCCGCCGCGGTAGCCCGCCCATCCCTGCAGCGTAATGGCATCTCCCAGCAGATTGAGAAACTTGTCGAAGCTCTCACTCCCCGTCTCTACAACAAAACGCGTGAGAGTTTTGCTCAGCTGATATTTTCAGGCGTAGAACATGTTAAGTTTCAAGGTTGAAATAAAATGAGGGTTGAGTCATTTACCATTGCTGAACATCTCATCGTCTGTGAGCTGTCCGTCTTTGGCATACAGGACACCAAATTTGAAGTTGACGGAACCCTACAAATATTGGATGGGTAAAACTAAATCAAATGATTTACAATCCACAAACTTAAAAAAAAAAAAAAGATTTCTGTTGAAAAAGTTGCCATTGTAGGAAAAAAAATTCTTACATATTAGTTTAGATTGCACATTTTCATGACAAATGTATGGAAAAGCAGAATGCAAAATGTCTTATATTTATACCTAAAGAATAAAATGATTATTATTTTAGTTCCTTTACTCTAGAAAACAATGAACATCAACCAATCCATAAACCGAACTGTACAGTAGCCAATGGCAAAGCAGTATCATGTGAAACCTAATTCCCATACCTCCTGTTCCTCCAACACCAGTAGATCCTGAGGGAAGAGGAAACAACAGTGTTCAGTCTCGGTCACCAACTTGTGGGTTTCAGCTGCCATTTACTGCACTGTCTGCAGGTGTACCGCTGATCTGACCTGGCACGAAATAGACTGGTGCTATATTTCACAATGAATGGGCTCTCGCATATTCTCACCTTTTGAATCTCTGGGTTGAGGATCTCCCTGGGGCCTTTCTCAAACCTGTCCAGGTTCATTGCACTGGGAGCAAGGGAAGGAGGAGGAGGAGGAGGAGGTAGTGGTGGAAAAGGAGAGAGAGGATTAGTAGGAGAGAGAATACAGTAGATGGAGGGGAGATAGGCCGAAGGCTTTCACAGAGAAAAGAGACTTGATATCGGGGGTTTCTCAGCGTGCACGTGACGTTTGCTCTCATTATATCGTGTTACTGCTCCAAAACACTTTTGCCATCCTGCTCTAACGATACTGACTACTGAATGTTGAAGGTATATATGCACATATGTACAGTGCTATGTGTGGTCTATGGTCCTTTCACTGCCTCTTTGCAGTGTTTGTGAGGTCCTGCTGTCCATGTGCAATCATCAGTATGTCTCTGCAGCAATGTAACCACGACAGACGATGTACATTCCTGTATATTTATTGTAAAATGGCAAATAAATAGATTTTGTTTGCGTACAGCTACAGGCAACAGTCTCACCTTAGGATGGACTTGACTGATAGTGTTTTGGTAGGGCTGTAGGGGAGGCTGATCTTCAGGGTGCCCTGAGGGAACAACAATGACACAGATGGGGATTAAAAAACTCTAACAGTTGTTCGTTTTTGTGGGGGACTCACATTTTTTTTGGACTCAAACCTCATTTTGCAAGCAATTTGTGGGGATAATCAAGCAAAATGCATCCTGTCTGCAAGCCCATAGTACTATTACTCTGCCCAGAGAACGTGGAACCCGTTTAAATTTCATGTGACTCACTTTTGAAAACCCTGAACCGGTCTTTTTCAAAGAACATCCTGAAATACATTTGGCATCAAAAAGAAAGAAAAGATTGTGTAGTACCATAAGTAGTACACAGTGCGCAACTCATTCTTCAATCAATTACAGAATGATTACAGAGGACCAAGCCATATTAAACCAAACCAGTTCAAACCAAACTAAGTTGTCCTGTGCAATAACAATATCCTGTCCCAGTAAGACTGAACACAGATAAGACAAATCAATGTGATCAGGCAGTGGAGGTACACACTAATCAGGTTTCAGATGAGGCTTGAGGCCAAAATTAGACCTGAGGTAGCCACGTCAGATGAGTCACCACACACACAATTACACGCATGCATGCTCACACACACACACACACGGTTGTGACTCTGTGACTTTGTGCCCATTTTGTATTATCCCCTATTGGGACCACAGAAGGACAAGCAGTCACGACGGCAGCAACAAATATGGATTCCAATAGAGAAGCATAAAGGCTTTGAGTAAGATGAGGGGGATCCTAAATCACGTCACATCATGTAAAAAAAAACTTTTGGGTACCTTCGCCCCAACAGGCGATCGTGAACTCACCGTCTTTCTCCAGAGGATGGCTCGGTACTGAGGGACCCGCTGGTTGTTCTGGTCTGAGAGGACCACCGACAGGTAGAAGGGGTTCTTCTCTGCATCTGTACCCACGTAGTTCTGATGGACTATATAACAACACACACACACGCAACACCTGTTGATGCCTCAATCAAGTTGTGTGTTGTTGGCCAACGGACATTCGATTTGTACTTATTTTAGACAGAGATTGTGATTACGCCGTCTCCCTGTTTCTTGGAGGAAGTACCAGTTGCAGCTCTCCCACTCTCCCCTTTCACCCCCCCTCTGTCTTGTTATTTCTTCTCTTCCTACTCTTACTTTGATTATTCCTCCCCGTCCCGTTCTCTCTCTCTGTGTGAGGCATGAACAAAGACCTCCGCAGTTACACATTCATGCCTCTGGCTCTTTGGTTGACAGGGTAACATCCTCCGAGACAACGCTGAACAGATCTCCAAACCCAATTAAACACAGGAACTCTCCTCTCTCGGTGCTGCCTTCCCTTTCTTTATCTACATCTACCCCTTCCTTTTTCCTATATGTAGCGCTGCCTTCCTTCCTCGATACCATAGCATCCATTGTCCGGCTCTCCGTATTCTCCATTAGTTATGCTCAGAATGGCTAGGGCAAGCCATGTCTTTGTATGGTTGGGGTGGCTATCAGTAGCCAGATAGCTAAAGCATGTATCAGTCTGAAGAGAATGTACATTTTGAGCAATGTTGATTTTCAGAACAAACAAACAGGGAAATGAGGAAAAAATGACAAACACTTACAGTTGTACTGTTATTACTAATGTATTACTGCTGTAAAGTCAGTACAACTTACTGCACTACTAAAACTAAACGGTTCAACAGTCCGAAAATGCCCAAGTTAGAATCACGGGTGTAGCGTTAACGGTGTTCACAGCTTTGGCCAGGCTGTGAAACACAGATGGCTCAGCTGCGGCGCGACAGGTGGAGCCAGGTCCTACAGACAGAGATGCTCGCTTCGATGCTAGCCAGGTCGCAGTAGGATTAGACCCCTGGCCAGTGGAGACGAGGCTTCTCTCACTCCCTCTCTCTCTCTCTGACTTTTTGCTTTCTAACTTTTAATTGCAATTACCTCCATCTGTCTGTCGCGCCTTCTCTTCCCTCACCCTTTCTCTCACTTAAAAAAGGTAGTCTCCCTGATTTGATCCAGGTAAAAAAAAAAAAGGAAGCTGGATAATGATCTTATGTCGCACAACTTGCCGTAGAGTCTGTACTATGAGTGCAAGAAGAGGTGGGAGGTTAATGAGGATGAGGGGATGACAGGGGGTTAGCAAGGTGAGGGAACAGGTGACCAATTCTAATGCATTTTTAACAACCTCTGAGGCCGCCCATGTGACTGGCTCCTGCTAGCCTGCAGAGTGCTGCGCTATGCTCATTTCATAAGCCAGCAGTCAGATCTTAATTGTGTTATATCTCGGAGGCAAGCCGTTGCTCTGTCTGGTGAGGCTGTGTTGTCCTCCACTGGCTTCCTGGGCTGAGGATGAGATTAGCAGTGCGGTTGAGACTCTCGGTGGGGGTATGGTGGATGCTAACACGTTTTTGGCCTTGAATGACGAGTGGTACAGCATGAAGGCGAGGCTGACTTCATAAGATAAGGAAATTCAGGTGGACCAGGGGAGAGATTTGTGTTTTTATTGGTGCAATGTCTCAGAGCCAGCATAAAGATTCTCCCTCATCCCTCCACATATTTCTGTGTGTGTGTGTGTGTGTGTGTGTGTGTGTTTTGAACAGAGAGTAGCAGAGCAGCACTGACCTTTTCCCAGGAAGTATTTAAAAAACCATCTGGTGTGGTACTCCGGATTCTCCAGATGGACATCGGTTCTCCTCCAGGTTCCTGGGGTGTAGTCCATAGTCTGAGTCACACACACGCACACGCACACGCACACACACGCACACACACACACATCCCACCTTGTCATCATAATGGTCACAGCTTGAGTAACTGCAATTTTCTCTGTGGAAAACTGTTATGCAATGCAGCTGTCCAATACAGCAGACAGTACCGAGCACAACATCAGATACGGCCAGAGCACCGACGCAGTGAACTAGAGGTCTTTTTACTGTTATCATTGTTTTATTACGATGTACCATGAACACCAATAAAGACTAGAAATGGAAAAGCTGGCAGTCTACTTTTGGAAGAAGGTATCTTTTGACGTGAAATCCTAAATCATACCAAGACAGGAGGCAAGGGGAGCAATGGCATCAAAGAGGGTGGGGTGGGGAACGCTGGGTGATGTAGTTGACTGGGATAAGGCATGGGCCCATAATGAACAGACTAATGGTATGCACCGGCAGCTGTATTTTTGGAAACTGACAGAACGCAACTATGATGAATGCGGAAAACTTGGGAATTCTTGAAAACTTAACAAAGGCAAAAGTGCTTTTTTTCTTGCTCCCTCTCTTCCGGCAAAACTTTGCAAATCAAGAAGCATCTTCACCGGCGACAAAGGAAACTGTCAAGAAAAAGATTCTACACTGACAGAGAGAGACAACTCAGAGAATATCATAGAATCCTGTAAAAGCTGGTAGATGGTACAATGGGAACGAGATTCAGGGGTTAGGAAAAGGTGCGATGGGACGTTTAGGGTGCAGAGAGAGGTCAAGGTCCCCGGGCAAGGCAGCCTTGTGTCTACTGTGGTATTGAGTCCCAAACTTATATAGTTTGTGTGTGTGTGTTTGCTCTTGTACTTCTACCCTTGTGAGAACCAGTTTTAGATATTTGAAGTGAGGACATGTTTTTTGCGAAGTAAGGTAACTTTGGTCGGTCCTCACTTCTTCAAGGGGTGAGGGGATGACTGGTGTCGATGTAAAGTCCCCACAAGGATAGAAGTACAAGGATGTGTGTGTGGGCCCGCATGTGTGTGGGTGTGCATTACACATACCTCATCTGATGAGCCATTCTCCACTCTGAAGCGTCCTGCTCTCTGGATTGCCCCATCTGCATCACTGGAGATCAGCTGAGAGAGAGAGGTAGAGAGAGAGGAGAGAGAGAGAGAGAGAGAGAGACACACACAAAATTAGATACTGCACAAACTATGAGTAATGACAGACAGTAGCAGAAAGCGGAACATAAATACATTAGTGATGGCTATCGTCTCACATTAAAGAGGAACCTGTGACAGACACATCACCTCCATGTGACAACAGTAGCATGAGTCCTACTACAAATGTGTCCCTCCTGAGCAGCGTTCAGTGGCGCCAGTCTTCCCCTTTGTATGCCTCCCACCTCTTTACAGTTCTTTATTCGTCGCCAATTCCCCATGTCTTTACAATGACTTCTCCGACCCCGTTTGCCGTGTTCTTTATTTTGCTGGTTTTTCCATCCGCCTTCCTCTCTATCGGATCCACCAATTATCTGCCTCTTGCTGACTCACCTTTCTCTCCAGGGAGGGAGTAATGGGGGGCCACTGCAGTTAGCAGAGAGTATGGAACAGTAAATTAGGGGAAAAGAGATGGCAGAGGAAGTGAACAGAATGTGTGTACAGACAGTAACCAAACTTTTCCTTGGCCAGACGTATAGAGAAAACATCAACAGACATTGCAAACCCATTGCCAGAACTTGTGTGTGAATGTTGTAGGACTCAAGTCCACATTTATATGGTCTCAGACCTCTGAGACTCACCCAATATAGACTAGTTATCTTCTTGTCTACAGCTGGGTGTTGATTCATTGATGCATCGATTGACTGGTTGATTACAGAAAACTGACATATTCAAGTCAGAAAATAGCATAGCCATAGCTAAGCTACATTACACCATCCAGTGATTTCATCCAAACATCCAAAATAGTAGAATGCAATCAGGAAATCTTTAATATAACCCACTATGAGTGCTTTGGCCTTGGAAAATTACTCAGTCTTAGTTTTGATTTGGTCAATAATAAGCTTGTTTTGTGAGTGCATGTGCGTACATGTACACGCGTACTTGTGTCATATTGTTTCCTCAAAACTAGTACTGATGCTAGTGAGCGTTGTCCGGCGACGAGGGGATTGGACGGGGCCAGCCCACAGCCGGTGCAGTAGCCCTGCCACTATCATCTGGCTCGGTGAGTGACTTTCCATCTTGTCCACCTTCCTGTGGACACTTGGAGACGCCCTCAAATCCATTTCTTCCCCGCATCCCCACTTCCTTTTTAACCCCTAACCCCCCTCACCCATCTCACTGAACAATATTCAGTTGCTAGGCAACGGACCACAGAATCTCTCCTCCCTGTTGCTCTTCCTCCCCGTCTCCCTCCTGTTTCTCTCTCTCTCTCCGCTGCCTGTTCTTCGCCCCCCTTGCTCTCTTTTCCTCCTCGGCCAATAGAGGTCTCTGCACTGTCAACATGGAATTTGAAAAAGAGTTCTGGCACGCCTGTGTACCCCTGCACACGCTGTGGCACAATGTATGTGCAACAGATGGCTTGCAATGGTCTGAAGGAGCCAAGCAAGACGAGGACAGACAGGAAGTCACTGGGAGAGAAGCATGCTGCAATGCAATGTCCATTTACGTATGTGTGTCCCCTAAGAAACACAACAGTAACGACAACAACGCTGAAATGGAGAAAGATAAAAAGGAGAAAGTAGCATTTCCCCATTTTCTCTGCACACTGTCGTTCCTCACAAGGTCTTCATACTCAAATTGTCTTTTGAAGTATAAGATAATACTATCCTACGGAGGAAAAAAACAATGTTCTGTCACGGCGATATGCATGTTGGCCTGCAGGTGTAAAGCCCTGATAGTGAATGAGAGAGAGGTTTCTGTGCGGTGATTGACTGGGGCTTAGGAGGGGCTGCAGAACATATTGGTGGCTCAACTCTCCCTTCTCATCCATGTGAATAGGCCTGTAAACAAACAGAATCTCTGTATATTTCCTGGTGTGGTAGCGGATGCCTTTTCGCAGTCCTCGTCCGTGTGTGTGTGTGCAC
Organism: Hoplostethus atlanticus; assembly: GCA_034670405.1. Taxonomy (NCBI): domain Eukaryota; kingdom Metazoa; phylum Chordata; class Actinopteri; order Trachichthyiformes; family Trachichthyidae; genus Hoplostethus; species Hoplostethus atlanticus. The sequence continues at coordinate 1,189,804 of JAXDDX010000138.1, read as the reverse complement.
GAGAGAGACTGCACCGTGAATGAGTGTGTGTAAGTGCTCGGTTGAGATCTGTCTATGTGTGAAGAATGGAAAGTAAATGTCTAAGCTATAGGCCCCTCTCTCTCTCTCTCCCTCCGTTTCTCTCTGCTCCTGCAACATTAACTGTCCAATCGCAGGATAATGGAGGGGAAACCAATGCAGCGTGCAGAGGGGGCACCGCACCACCTCCCTGGCGTGCACGTGTGTGAGAGTGTGTGAGAGTGAGAGAGAGCGAGAGAGAGAGAGAGAGAGAGGTAGACGTGTTTGCGTTACTGTGTGTGAATAAGCATCAGGCTGTATTTGAGTGAAAGAATGAAAAATGATGGGAAAGAAAATATGAAGTGCTTTCGGGTGAGTCTGTATGTGGTGTGTGTGTGTGTGTGTGTGTGTGTGTGTGATGCATGCACACAAAATGCTCCTGCTTCTAAATCATGCAACAGAAGAGTGGCAAAGAAGGAAAAGCCTGGATTCCCTGTGGGCTGGGGGAGGCGGGGGGAGGCGGAGGTGGAGAAGGAACGAGGGAGATGGGGCAGCCCTCGCTCCTCTTATGCTTTAACAAACAACCCATAAAGCACCTCGCCACCGCCGGGGAGATGGAGAGATAGAAGAGGAGGGAGAGGGCCAGGAAGAGAGGGACAGAATGGAGGATGAGGCCACCGGGGGAACAGAGGCAAAGAGAGATGTGTAATGACAACAAAAAGCTGAGAGATAAAAGAATAATAGCCGCCTCCGCCACCCGTCGCCCCACGGGACAGAGCCAAGGCTTTAGATGGAGCAGCGATGCACACACACGCTCACACTTAAATAGCTCCCATTTTAGGGCATGACTCGAACATTTCACAAACGCAATTGAGCCCTCAGCGTACTAAGAGAGGCTCTGATTTCCCCAAGGCCCACAGGACAGAGGCAGCGCTGCAGTGCGTGAGGGGGGGGGTTAAATCAATGCTTTTGTGACTGCTGATAGATAATTGATCTCATCAGTGGGGCTGTTCATGCATACTCACAATCCTCCAGGAAGGCAGAGAACAAAAGGAGCATAAGGGGGAGAGAGAGAGAGAGAGAGCAGGAGAGGGTAAGAGTGGGGAAAGTAGGAAAGCAATACAAGGGGTGAGCGGCGGGGGAGCGAGAGTCCGAGAGAGAGAGAGAGAGAGAGAGGTAGGGACACGGTGAGAGAGAAGATATGGGAGGGAGTGACAGACAGTGTGAAATAAATGAGAGAGGGGAGAAAATGAATACAGGAAGGGAGAGAGAAAAAAAAAAGGGGGAGATGAAGAGACAAGGAGAAAATGAGAGGGGACTGAGAGATAAAGAAGAGAATGAAAGGAGCAGATTAAAAAGAGACAAGACTCAGATAAAAAGGACGTGGTACTTTTTTTTGTCTCTCTTGATCTCTCAAACTCTCTCTCTGTCTCTCACACATTCAAATGCAATCTGCTTGTGTGAGGTCACAGTATACAGTATATATATATATATATATTGTATATACTGTATATGCCAAGTGCAACCTTTCAAGAGTGACTTATGTTCACAGAGGAAAAGAGGACAGGGAAATATATTGATTTAAAGGTCGGCTTGTGCTGATAAAAAGAGAACCAAGAATCAATCATATATGGACGTAAATGTCTAAAATCACTTAGTTCGCCCAATGACTCAGACGCTCCCTGGAACTAAAATACATACCAATTGCATTTGGAAGAGGGGTTCGGATGTGGCCCGCGTGAAATCCGTGAGCGGTAAATGAAGAATAAATGTCATTACCCTGCCTTTTCACTGTGCTCTCCTTTGGCCTGCTCTTTCCCAGGACACTGACAGTCTGTAGTCACTACAGACTGATGTCAGACCTACTTCCCCCATCCCAGTGAATTGTGAAGCAGCTCTTACAGGGAAGGTTACAATCGAACAAACAGGCAAAACAGCTTTTCCCTTGATGACTGTTCTCTAGACCACCGACTCAGTGGCATGTAATAAACCCTCTCATGTGCTAGGCAAATGGATGTATAATGCATGATGCTGACATGGACATGGAATAACATCTAACTAGTCATGAAGGGGTACAGCAGGGGTGAAAATGTATATCAAAAGACAGACAACTACTGTTACGTGTGCTGTTCCATGTTGTCATTGACTGACTGTGATTAGCATTAAAACTGCCAGCGGCTAGGAGAAATCTAGCCATGCTAACAACAGCACCACATCAATATCTGCCCATTTATACTGCAGTACCATTACCCACAACTAAACCTAAAGACTAGAGCTGAGGACAAAAGGCCCGCCCACCCAGGAGCCCAAGGTGGGAGGTGCGGCTGCCGAGGCGGCCCTCGTGAGTGGGCACGTAGCAGACAAGCCCCGGGGTCACAGAGCGCACGAGGAGGGCACCATGCATCAGCTGCTCTAATAGATGGGCTGCTAGGTATCAGAGGTGCAGTGAGAGAGAAGGTGAGGTGAGAAGGTAAGGGTGGTATGTCTGGATGAAGCTGACAAGATGCGGTGACAGGATGGCTGCGTTTGAAAAAGAGTCAGACAGAAAGGCAGAAATGGAGAGAGACAGGAGAGAGAGAGAGAGAGAGACGGGGAGTCGAGAAGTGGAGAGTTTAGACGAGCTACAACAGTCTCCACCAGAGCACAGGGTTTATGCTGACTGGCACCTGCAGCCTCAGTGAAGTGACAGTTGGAGCTCCAACGTAGACGACTGGTGCATAGGCAGCCTGTCCGCTTGAGAACATAATGCGGTCATTGGCTTCAAAGACTAGCTTGTGAGTGTGTATTTAGGTCCACGAGAGCATGTGATCATGTGTGTGTGTGTGTGTGTGTGTGTGTTGGCAGTGCAGGGCGGTCAGCGGAGCAGCAGAATGTGTGAATGCTGTGAGGCCCACAGGTTTTGGTCATTGGGGCTTCCTGTTGCGATACACCATGCTACAACTGCATATTAACCAGGGTTTCCCACTGTGTGTCCTTGATGAACTTTCAATGCCTTTTAAAATTTCCTTTCATAACTTTCCATCACCTGAAAAAAAAATGTCTCCCTTGCTTGTTTAGGTTTTTTAGTTCTAAAGGGGTGAACAATCTTGTTTCTACTACAGTTGGCTGTGGATTAGTGGCCATACAGTGTATAAAAACAACTTATCTAACAAGTTATAAAATCCATTCCAGTATAGTCCTGTAAAGTGGCCCTTTTGTTAAATTCCCTGACTTCCCCAGAGCATTTATCAAATTCCTTGACTTTCCCTGTCTGGAATAAACCTCTCAAAATCCCAGAATATGTCAAAATATATATCCAGAAAGTCAATGAGAACCAATGAGAACCCTGACCAGCTCAATGAACTATACAAAACACACAAACACACACACACACACTCATGTGCACGCGTGCGCTGGAGTGGAAATAAATGAGACCTGACAACGCAGTGAAAAGCCTCCGCAAGGCACTGACAACAATGTTAGACAGGTGGGGAGTGAAGCCGTCTGCTCACTATCCACTATGTGAGACTGACAGCTAACCTCTATACACACACACACACACACACACACACACACACCCCCCCCCATCAGCCCATATTACACACTCAAGTCAGTCTATGTCAGCACATGTAAGACTCCTATTAACCTCTGTGCTAGCCTCCTCACAACACACACAATTCAAAACACTCAAAGCATAAATTGAACATCTGCACAAATGAGCAGCCCAATCCTACATAATGAAAACCACTATCATGCACACGCACACTCACACAGATGCAGACACACACACACACACACACACACAAAAGCAACTCCTACCCGGCCTTGTTTCTTCAGTCGGTGACAACTCTTTTCAGCGCAGTTTCAAAAGCTTGTGTGTGTGTGTGTGGCGCGCACCACGGCTGAAGCCAGCGAGAATAAGAACCCATTTCATCCTGACATGACAGCTCTTAAAGCATTTCATTTTTTCCCCATGAATTTAATTGTCTTCATTTGAGGGCCGGAGATGAAGGTGGTGACAAATGGGTGAGACTGGGGGGGGGGGGGGGGGGGGGGGGGGGGTGCATGCTGTCTGTCTGTCTGTCGGTCAGGCTGTGAGTTGTACCACACGGGATGATGGTGGGAGATGGAAAGCTCATCACAACAGCATGGGAGGACACGCGTTTGTCTCTGCAGCGTGCTGTTGTTTCTGTCTGTAGCAGTTCATAGCAATGAAGCCGACTGAGACCAGTGTGAGAATTAGTGTGTGTGTGTGTGTGTGTGTGTGTGTGTGTGTGTGTGTGTGTGTGTGTGTGTGTGTGTGTGTGTGGCAGCGGGGTATTGATTTTCTTTATTCCTTGGTGTATTTAGTGAATTAAACTTCCTACTTTTGTCTCTTGCTCTTTTCCCTGTAATGAGAGGGCCCTCTGGCACTGTGTAATGCTGAGACACACACACACACACACACACACACACACACACACACACAGACACACACACACACGAGAGAGTAAAACAACAAACGCACACACTTGTTTGATCAGCCACAGCGCTTTCTCTTTCTGAGGAGCACCTGAGCTGCTCCAGCCTGTCTGCCTAATAGCGGGGCCAGCGATGCAGACGCACAATACTCCCACACCCACTGACAGCACCACCACCTGCGGGCCACTCTCTCTTCTTCTACCTACACAAAGACAGTAGCGTAGCTCCACGATGGGCTGTTAAGACTGAAAAGTAGGATTCCCCCCAAGCTCTCGCCCTTGAACTTGAGCCACACAATCTGGTGGGGTTGACCAGAGGTAAAATTGTACTCTCATAGATTTATGTATTGTGTGGAGGGAATGCTTTACTACTTGTTTAGTCTGAGGACGTTATTTTCACAATGGCACATACCAAGGTCTTTCTCAGTTACAAAGACAGAAGTGCATTTCAAAGCAGAAGATTTCAGTAGTACTCCTTATTTCAACTAGTAGAGGTAGAAATGTTGATAGATTCATTATGTAGTGGACATAAAACAGCTTCTACTTCAAACTCTGTCAAGGCCGCGGCTCTTCACGAGCAGCGAATTTATGATTGGAGTGAAACTGGACCCTATCCAACTCATGGTAGGACTGGTGTGTGTGTGTGTGTGTGTGTGTGTGTGTGTAGACCAGAACTTGAGTGAATCATGTTGCCACTATGGTCTCTGTGACAGAATTCGTTACCGGCTCTTGCTGGCTAGTCCGACCTCCCTTCACATGACACTAAAAATAAAATAAACAGACACGATGAGTCATCATCCTTTCACAGCTCCACTTATGTTGGTCTCTCTTAAGGAGACCTTTCTTTGACTGGACAATTGCCACTTGTGTTCAGACATTTGTTCTCCCACGGATTGGAATAAGGAGATATGTAAGCAAACTGATGGCAGGCAAAAGATATATAACCAGGGGTGGAATGAGTTTGGTACATACTAGGGTCACGGTTTGACATTGACCAACTTCTGCTTGGAGGATCCCATACTTTGACTGTTTATCTTGTCCTATTGGTAAACTGCATCTAACAACATCCACAACTTACATTGTATTACTAGTAAAGTGTGCAATATATACAGCCATACGTGCCTCAAAACTAAAAAAAAATACTTTAACCAAGCCAATGAACGACCATGCTACCTCAAAAGCTAGCACTCAAGCTAACACTAGCTAAGAACAAGCTAGCCTTCCCACATCGTTGCCAAGCTAGACCAGTATCGCTGCCGGTGAAGCGTGCACCAACCCTCTGAAAAGCTGCTGCTGATATGCCTATAACACTTTTGTTGGAGGTGTCTCATTTTGAACCCTCCTACACTCACACAAGCAAACATATCCCTTCTTTTAAAGAAACATGAAGATCCCATAGAGATCGCAATGTGGTTCTCATCGCCCGATTTCACTCCTGAACCGAGAACCGAAGACCATCGCTAAAGTGTTAGCTCTGCCCCCCCCGAGTCTGTCTTCCTTGAGGTTAGAAAAAGCTTTTTTTCTGGATAGAATGGGATTATTTGGTTTTATCGTTTTTTTTTTGGTGACACTCTAATTCCTGAGGTTAAATATCTCAACTTGAGAATGAGTTATGAGGGGAGCTAGCCAAATTACACAAGAAGGTCCAAATCTATGACTAATTGTTTGTTATTTGAATAAAACTTTACAGTTGATGAAACAATAAATCGTCTAACACAAGTGCTAGATGAAATGCTTATTCCTTTACATCTATTCACAGAACTTATTGAAACTTACTGACATTTTTACTATATTTACCAATTTCATATGTTTTAGAGGAATGAATAAAGGAATGTAGTGAAATGCACTACAGTGCAGGTGCAAAAATAAGTGATCCTAAATCAAGTAGGTAAGTAGGATCAGTGGGTAAATAATTGGATGTAAAGTTAAGCAATCGATGAGACTGAATGCCGATGAGAATGAATGGGAAGCCCCAAGATTCATTGCGAGAAGGCGAGAGTCTGTAGTCCAGAGCTGGTTGGAACAGGCAGGAAAATTAACAGCTGTGCATCTTAGTTGATCAAACGCACGACGTCAAGCACACAGCCCATCTCAAACTGTATGGATGCTTCTCTGTGCTTTCACGGGTTTACTCTCTCTCCTGAGATGTTTCCATGTTGGGACAGTCTTTCTAACCGCTAGGCTACCTGGCCGCCGTATATCATATGGGACTCTTATATCTAACCATCAAGATGCTTTTACTTCTGACCTGGAGTCAGTATGGTACAAAATGCTTGGTCAGATCCAAAGAGGTAACAAAAACAAGGAGATGCCTCCGGCCGGTCTGACATGGCAAGAACAGCACTTGTATGCTGCTCAAAGAAGAGCAATCTGCACACTTTGAATATTAAGGTTATCTCTCGTGACCTAATCCAGTCTCTCTCTCTCTCTCTCTCTCTCTCTCTCTCTCTCTCTCTCTCTCTCTCTCTCTCTCTCTCTCTCTCTCTCTCTCTCTCTCTCTCTCTCTCTCTCTCTCTCTCTCTCTCTCTCTCTCTCTCTCTCTCTCTCTCTCTCTCTCTCTCTCTCTCTCTCTCTCTCTCTCTCTCTCTCTCTCTCTCTCTCTCTCTCTCTCTCTCAGCGGCATTGTGTTTGGTGTCAGTCTGCTAGTGCTGATAGGCAGCATGTGGTTTCTCCTCAACACTAATCTGCCACACGCGTGGTGTGCAGAACTCATGGACAAACCCACAATGTGTCTCTGGTAGGAAGTAAGCTTGTAGAGCTGAGCCCTTGGGCTTCCTGCCCTTCTGGGCTATCAGGATGAACAGACTCAGTTCAAAGTGGAGGAACACACACACACACACACACACAATGACTCAACAGCATAGGCATCAACCACAAGGCAAATAGTGTGCAACAGCTTTACACCCGTACTGTCAAAACAAAACAAATGAAGTTTGGAGGCTGAGCAGACAGCAGGAGTCCTCTGTCACTGTGAGTGAAGAACCTATTGTGATCCATGCTGGCAAAGCACATCACTGGACCACACCCAGTAAGTCATGACTCATCAGTCCCCCTCTGTTGTCCCTCCACACCAACACAAGGAGGGTGAGACAGAGAGAGGAGGGCTGGAAGAGAAAGAGAGAGGCAAAGAGAAAGGAAGAGCAGAAGGAGGGGAGGTGCTGTAGGAAAAAAAAGTATTCATCAAGGAAAGAAGCAAAAGGAGAATGAGAGAAGAGAGAGAGAAGAAGAGCACAAGACATGCAGTGCGAGCGGGACTCACCAGCTCAACCGAACCATAGTGTTTCCTGCTGAAGTCTCCACGCCTGCAGCCCAAGTCCTCCGAGGCAGAGCTGTAACACAGATGCATGGTCAGACACATGGTCCGTCTCTCCTCCATCACACCACACACACACACACACACACACACACACACACATAAACCTAAACACACCACTGGCACTCATACAAATGGCAGTTGTGGCATCTGTTTTCCCTTCTTTCTCTCACTTTGTCTCCTTGTCCATTTGTCACTTTGTTCACGATCTGCTCTCTCTTTCTCTCGCCCTCCCTCTTTCTTTCCTTCTCTTCCTCTGTCTGTCTGTCTGTCTGTCTGTCTGTCTGTCTGTGTGTCTGTGTGTGTGTGTGTGTGTGTGTGTGTGTGTGTGTGTGTTGGGGCTGGCAGTGGTGACTGGCCGGGAGTGGTGGCCAACCCAATTCTGATTGAGACGAGGGTCCTGATTGAATTAAGTCACAGTGATAGATGGCGACTGCCTGGGAGAGAAGACTGCTGGGTCACAGTCAAATACATAGAAACACACACACACACACACACACACACACACACACACACACACACACACACACACAAGTCCACCCAAAAAAGTAAAAGGTACCGAGACTGTTACTTCACAAATTGTTCTCTCAAAATTAATAACAGCAGGGTTTTAACGTTTCTCTTCATCAAGACATACTCTAATATCAAATGTGACCAATGAAGACATGAGCTCTGACCGAAGACTGCCGATCACCGTTAACGATAAAAGATTTTGTCCACGATGTAAAAACAATTCTTTGGGACAGCCTAAAGACAGCAAGGTGTCTGGGTGAGGAGCATACCATTACTGATCCATTCCCATCCAAGTAACTTTGAAGAATCGTTTGATAGCATGGAGAAAGGTGCACAATCTTAGGAAGGAATGACGAAGAAAGAACGCGCCAGCATCCCTTTCAATTTGTCTAATCTTGTCTAGCATTTTATTTCTAGAGAGTAACACATGTTGTCAAAAGTTTTAAGAAATTAAGACATCAGTGGAGCAAATACATTGCCGGGAGGAAGTGGCAAGCCTAAGCAATTTCTCAAACTAAGCAGGGAAACTGGATAAAATGGGAAATTGTAGAGAAAAATAAGTTTAGAGAGAACTTTGGAATAAGGAGGCATCTAGGGTTATTATTATTATTACTATTATTAGTATAGCAACCTACGAACCAACAGTGACTAGAAGACCCTACGTATCATCTGGGTAAGACTTAGACACACCAGGAAGCAAAGTTAGTCTTTCCCAAGGACAATACAGCACAGGTTTGGGCAGCAAGTGTGTGTGTGTGTGTGTGTGTAACCTTCTGGAGGTGTCGGGTGCCTAATCCCACAAAAACATCTCCAATGGGAGGAGCACACACAATAACCCCAACGGCACGCCCGCTCTCAACCAACCCCACTTCCTCCACCATCCAAGGCACAAGGCATAGTTGCATCAGATTCTGTCAATTTGTCAACGGTAGTGGGATGGGAGGTTGGACTGCAGCGTTGACACCATGCCACCAGTTCCTTTACATCTGTTTGACTGTATGTGCGTGTGTGTGAGTGCTCTGATGTGTCTTCTATACCATGTTGAAGACCTGTGTGAATATGTGTGTGTGGGCGGGTGGTGGAAAAGGGAACACATGGTTGGTTATCCTCCAGTACTATATGATTGTTTGACTGGTGCTTTTCTGGCGCTCTCTCTCTCTCTCTCTCTCTCTCCCCCCCTCCTCTTTACATCTAAACCCATCCCTCTGTCGTTAGGTTTCTCTCTCTGCAGGGGAGATGAAGGCAGAGTGGGGGTGGTAATACATAATGCACACTCAGGCTTAAGGGAAGCATTTTAAAGCATATCTCTACTACAGCATGTATCCATCAGTCCTTCCTAATTCACTCACTTCCTGCTTGCCTTTCCTAGGTAGGGGAGGGCGGGGTCTGGACCCCCATCAGAACAGCTTCCATCACTGCTTATTTACCTTCAAGTGTTCTCTCTTTTTCTTCTCAGCCCCCAGGTGTCTGTTTTTCACTGTCAATCACCTGTCCTGAGGGGGGGGCGGGGCGTGCCTGGGATAGGGGTGATTAAGTGATAAAATCCTCCCTGGTGCCCCCCCATTCCTCTCAGGGCCTAATGAAAACAACCCCAGCCCCTAGTTCAGCTCTGTAGAGATTTCACAAGATTGGGGGTGAACAGCCAATGATCAGAGGTCAAAACGTGCGTTGCTATTTGTGGTTCTGAAATCGCATCGGGCATTCAAACAACATCTCACTAGCGGTTCAGTAAGGGACTGAGTACATTTTCATTGCCTGCTAGTGAAAATAAATAAAAGGAAATAGTCGTACTTTTATTTTAAATCGTTCATGCTTTTGTTGAGTTATGGTTTGGCACCTACTAGTCAAGAGGAGGGAGGGCAGAGCGACATATTCAGTAAGCACAAAGACTCAAAACAACACAAAGAGGAATCCTTTCCAGTGTTGGCTGTCCTCATAACTGACCTCATTTAGTGTCGTCATTATTAATATATCCAAATAAAGTTTTATTTGAATAATATTTAGGTGTGTGTGGTGCTTTAACACACCATGATGTTTGATGTCTGTTGCCTTATACTCCTTAAATGTCATGTAGTGGAGATGATATTTAACAAAGTCGAACCTATGCCCCCTGCGTTCAGTGCTGCCCCTAGACATCTCATGACCTGAACGCTCCACCAAGAGGGTTCAGATAAGCAACAGTTTCCAGACTCAATGAATTAAGTCTCGTCATTTGTGGCCATTCTGAAATTGCTGTCATTAAGGTGCTTCATAAGTAATGACTTACGATCACTGCTTTGGCACCGCTGGAACACATTGGCAGCCTTTGGCGAGAACATGTATTTAGAGGTTATGACAATTGTCTGTCTGTTGATGGTAATGATACGATCGTACCGTTATTACCGGTGTCATCACTTATTATGATTTGACACGTTCTCTTCTTCATATTATAATGCTTCCACATAATGTTCACCTTTTTCAGGACTCATACCTCATCCAGAATGATCCATAGCCAACAAAGCTGTTTGGGTTTGCTGTTATGTGTTATTTCAATTTCCCGAGCAGAACTGAATAAGGTGAATAAGAAAGAACATGCTAAACAACAACTATCATGACTAGCTGTGGGAGTCGACAGTTTGCCGGTATTAAGCTAGTCCGGGTACACAAAGCTACCATTGTTCGAAATGTGAGAATAACTGCATATGCATGTTTTGGCCTTGTACATACACACGCTTGCGGTAACAAATCCACGTGAAACTTTATCCAGGAGGTATTAAGCGTTGGCGGGTGATTGAGCTAAATGGCCAAGAATACATTCTGCCATCCTCACAAAAAAAAGTCCTCTAATGTGTCTAAGCTCATTCTTCTCTCAAGCTGTCCATCTTCCAGTTGCCCATTCTTTGGGTACGGACTCGCTCGCCAATGCACTCAAGCATTTTATTACCTCTAAAAGCCTAATGAGTGAAATGTGGCTGGACAATGACACCAATTTTAAATCTAAAGAAAAAAAAAAAAAGTCTTGGATGGAGTTTGATGGAGTTTGGGACCCCGGTGTCAAACCCTCTACTGCTGCTCAAGGTGTTCAAATGAGATGCTGTAAATGCAACACACTATTTTTCCTGCTTTGGAAAAATCTCATGCATTAACGCCAAAGATGGTACAGCATCTGAAGCCAAATGCACCAAAAGCACGTTGATGCTGGGAAGAAGCTTGGCAAGCAATACCAGACGAAGAGGAGCGACGACAAAAACCTCGCCCGTCTCACACACGTTTTTACACAGCACGCGTATTTTCTGATGGTTCCTTGAGTTGAGAAAATGCCTTGTAAATAATGTAAGTAATTTAAGTGTTTCACTCTACTGTTCAGCTGCACTACTGAAAGGAAATGGTTATAGTCTGGCCACCGCAATGGCACAAGTTGTAAGCAATTACCGCATGGGTGCTGATGCTTGTGAAGGTGAAGACACATGCAGTTTTGAACCGCTTTGTACACTTGTGTCACTTTTGTAACATTCCTTCCTGTGTTGTACCATTTTCAATTGGTTCAATTTGAATTTATCTGATGCACACATGAGCACCAACCCATCATACACTCTACAAATCAGTTCTGTGGGATTATACTGCACCCAAGATCTTCAGTCAACATCATCAAACTGTCATCAAATACGGGCAAATGCAAAATGATGGAACATAAAGCAGTGGAACAAAACTGGCAAGTTAGGAAACTAGAAAGCCATTGGTCTAATAAGGACGATCAGGATGAGATCATGACGATTCTTAATCCACCCAAACCAACACTGGTAATGTCACACACACACACACACACAAATTATTGACAGTTATAGCATTTTATAACACAACAATGCTAGCAGAAAGCGCGGTACACACGTCAGATCTCTCTGCTCTGGCACCCGGCCACTGCAGTTGAAGCTGCAGTTCCCCAGCAAAGCTTTTCTAGTGCAGCAAATGTAATTGTGGGATCCGTCTAAAGAGGCTGGCAGCGGCGCGAGGGAGCAGCCTCGGACCACATCTCAACTCCGCCGCGAGTCACCAGGCTGAGTGGATCTCAGTTAGGGAGCACTGTTCAGTAGCTCCAGTGTTAGTTTCTGTCTGACCACATCACGCCTTCGTTATTCCCCTTGCTGTCAGCTTGCCATCAGAGCCAGCTTGCTGCATGCGACTCCACTCCACCGTGAACTGAAAGGCATGTCATGAATCATTTATGATTTTCCGTGTACGTCTGTCTGCCGTCCGAAAACAAAACAAACAACCCAAATCAATGAACCGATATATAAACAAATGTCATACCATTGACGACAAACGCGTGCACGGCTGAATTGGCGGACACGGTGGTATTTAACGGATTACATTTCTAACGCCGCTGCTCCGGGATGGAGACTTGTGGATTCAAAACCGATAACAAACCGAGCAGCGCTCCGTTTCCCATCCCGGAGTGAACGGAAATCGATCAATGAATCATGCAGTTGACACGGAGGACAATACAAGTATCAAACACCTCGAGCCAAACAGTCGATTACTGAAAACATGAGCGTTCAAGGGGCAGGGGAATCCCTTGAACAAAGCTTGCAGGTGGTACTTTAAGCACCGATAAATGCAACAATAATAACAATAACAATAATGCAACATAACATAATTTGCCTGCATGCAATATTTCAGTGCTGCAGGACTATGACAGACCGAGGAGAGCCCTATCAACAGATGCACAGCTGAGAGGAGGCATGAAGCTACTGGTCAAACAAGAGTCAAGAGAAAATGAGAATTAGTTTGCTTGCTTGTTGTTGTTTTTTTTTTTTTTACCGTTGATTGAAAGTCAACAGTTTGTTAGAAGCTGGATCCACACTGTTCATGTCCCCATGCGATGTCAGCCCAGCACACGAAGCAACAAACGGGTTTTCTTCTGGTCCGTGTTCCTCCTCACTAAAGACGCAGAATCATCACTGCAGTGGAAACTCCGACAGCAGCTGCTCGAAAAGCCCGTTCGGCTCTTCTCTCCTCCCGGTTGGTCACAGCGAGGTGTAGAGAGGCTTCCCTTCTGGAGACACCGGGGCTTGAGCTGGCTTACTGTATCTCTCTCTCTCTCTCTGCGTGTGTGTATGTATCTCTTTCTCTCTCTCTCTCTCTCTCCGTGTGAATCTCTCTCTCTGTATATTTGTGTGTGTATCTCTCGCTCTCTCTCTCTCTGTGTGTATCTCTCTCTCTCGCTCTCTCTCTCTCTCTCTGTGTGAATCTCTCTCTCTCGCTCTCTCTCTCTCTCTCTGTGTGAATCTCTCTCTCTCGCTCTCTCTGTGTGAGAATCTCTCTCTCTCGCTCTCTCTCTGTGTGAGAATCTCTCTCTCTCGCTCTCTGTGTGTGAATCTCTCTCTCTCGCTCTCTGTGTGTGTGTGTCTCTCTCTCTCTCTCTCTCTCGCTCTCTCTCTCTGTGTGTGTGTGTCTCTCTCTCTCTCTGCGTGTGTGTATCTCTCTCTCTCTCTCTGCGTGAATCTCTCTCTCTGTATATTTGTGTGTGTATCTCTCTCTCTCTCTCTCTCTGTGTATCTGTCTCTCTCTCGCTCTCTCTCTCTCTGTATATGTGTGTATCTCTCTCTCTCTGTGTGTGAATCTCTCTCTCTGTATATCTGTATATCTGTATGTCTCTCTCTCTCTCGCTCTCTCTCTCGCTCTCACCCTCACCCCCCCCCCCCCCCCCCCCCACACACACACACACACACAAACAGTGCATCATTCAATCTATGACAATTAGGGAAGCTACGTTTGGGCACACTGTTGCTGAAAGCCCCTCAGAGGCGAAAAAGGCAGAAGAGCGTCTGTCATTTTCTTTGCAACGTGCAAAGGCACAGCTGTTACATCACCTTCACTTGATGCGACGCCTCCCTACAGTTACAGCATCCTGGAGCGCAACGCCCGATCAGGATACAGGGCACGTCTGAGGGCTAAGTAAGAAGGAAACTTGAACGGACATTTTTTTCTTTTTCCTGTCCTCAAACGGGATGACAAATGTGATTAACTGGTGACAATAATGTTTCAGCCTTGTCAGTTGATTCAATTCTAGTAAATTAAGTCTGGTCTAGTATCCACCGTCCTGCTATTGTCCACCAGCACTTTGAATTATTGACTGTGCAGAATTAAAACTCTACAGAAGTGGAAATTAACCTCTTGTTGACAGAAAGGCAGGGGGGGACGTCTCTCAAGGATCTTTCCCCCTCAGTATTGAGCATTCAGACCACACCCATGGCCACTTACACAGAAAAGCTGCAAATTACTTTCTGAGTGTACATTCTTGTGTGTGTGTTTGGTAGCGTGAGTATATTACAGTGTGTGTGTGTTGCGGGTGAATGTGTGTGTATGTGTGTTTGGAGGCAGTGTCTTTGGCCTCCCAGATCCTCACCAATCAATCATTCCTGTGCACTGCCCCACACTACCCATAATCCCACTCAACAGCAGGTCCGGCCGATGATGAGGTCATCCACTCATTCTCTCTCTCTCTCTCTCTCTCTCTCCCCCCTCCCCCCCTCCTCTTTCACTCTTTATCTTTCTCTCTACCACTTCAATATCTACCTCCTGCTCTCCTGTCTGCTCGTCTGGCTTCCTCACCCCCTTCCTCTAATCTCTTTTGCTTGATTAACTCTCTGCCTGTTTAACACTGTGTGGTGGGTTGTGGATGCACAAACATGCATGCATATACACACACACACACACACACACACACACACACACGTGAGATTACTATTTATTACACTCTGCTGCTACCTTCAGAGTCTGCGGCTGAGTCCCGGCTACAAGCACCCCACAACACACATCCACTCACTAAACTCTCTAAAACCCAGCAGGCTGGAGTAAGAGGACCCCCCCTGGGTGGAGAAAAGTAGGGAGAAATTGAAAAGGAGATAACATGAAGATGCTTCAATATACTATGGGAGAACGGGACGGAGGACACAGGAGGAAAACGTTGAACACGTGAGGGGGAGTGAACAGTGAATTACGAGCTACCCAGTGCCAGAGGGTTAGAGAAAAACAATGTGAAAAAAAAGAGCACACAAACACACACATTCACACACATGCACACACACACACACACACAGAATAGCAGGTGAAATGTGAGCCTAGGTAAATCTGATACCTCGACAATAGCGCAGCCATGGCCTGTGTCTGCAGCTCGGGTCGACACACATGACATGAAGGAGTGCAGGAATGCTCAGCTCAGGCTACACAGCACTCAGCCACTCATCAATTTTTAATGAGTAGAAACCCCCTCCCCCCTCCCCCCTCTGTGGCACCCTACATCATAGGAAAATACCTATAGCTACCAAGAGAGGAGAGCGAGGCGTTCTCCATTCGAACACGGCAACCTTTCAAAACAGCTCACGCCGAATCTGTAACAGCCCCGGAGCCTGGAGTAAAAAACATTTTCAAAAAAAAAAGGGACGACGGAAATGAAATGACACCTTCGTTCTGGTGTCAGGATCGAGTTCCAAACGACCAACCTGAGACGCCTGAACACCCCCCGCCCCTAATTAGTGCCCCGAGGGTAACGAGCTCACACGCTCCCATGCAGACGCACAAACACAACACACACACACACACACACACACACCCTCCCATTGTTACACTTCTTTGACACACACACTGCCACAGTCCCTTATATGCTTTGCATAAGGGATGCTGGTTTTTATGGTTGCTTCTGTAGCGACGGAAGCCAATAAGGGAAGACTTCCTCTTCAAAGGTGAACCTGTTGGTGTGTGGAGAGCGGACAGAGAGCTAGCATTGGGTCTTTTGGAACAGCAATCTGCTCCGGGTAATGAATATAATCCACTGACACCACACACACACACACACACACCTTTCTGTCTGACGTCCAGTGCTGTTTGTGTGCGTCAGTCTGTCTATGTCTGTCCTGATGAGCTCCTTTAGATTTAAGCCCATTGATTGTCTACTGTCCTCACAGAAACGGAGACTGTTAAAGTGCTTAACGACAAACAGATCCAGCCATGAATCTTCAGGCTGGACACTTTAGCCTTTGTCTCCACGCTGTTTGCGTGACGGGATGAACACCACTCAAGCCATGTGTCACCGTATTTTGCATTTGTGTCTCATCAAGCCATTGTGTGCTGTTAAGAAAAAACGGCGTGCACACACCCACGTGCACAATTTGATGCTGATTGACCACTGAACTTTATCCTTGTGTAACTCTGTGTGTATGTGTGTGTGTGTGTGTGTGCATGAGACCTGGCAGTGATGGAGTATCCCAGGCTTTGTGTTCCCCAGACAAACGTAAATTCCAAGACCAGGATGTATGTAGGTGTAAGCGTTATAGTGTGTGGGTTCACAACGTATGTGTCCGTGTTAGTAAGCTTTATCGTGTGTAGGTACGCAAAATGTGTGTGTGTGTGTGTGTGTGCGCACGCATGTTAGTATCAACAGTACAAGCCTGTGAAGCTGCATGGTGTGGATCAGGAGCTCTTGACTCAATAGTGTGCTAATCCCTACAAGCTATGCTGCCTTGTCTCTGGACAGCTGCCACTCAGGCCCTTTAGTCTCACCCACTAAGCCATGTCTGACCACGGCACCTTTCCCACGCTTCGGATAAACAGGGCCTCTGTTACCGTGTGTGTGTGTGTGTGTGTGTGTGTGTGTGTGTGTGTGTGTGTGTGTGTGTGTGTGTGTGTGTGTGAGGAAGCATACAATCAGCTTAACCACTCCAAGCTAACTGAAAAAGTGCAGTTATTGACATCATAGGGGATCCCACTGGGAGTCATCCACACATATGCACAGGGTAAAACACACTGTGTGACACATGGTTGAGTTATATTATGCAAGTTGAGTTATATTAGGAGCACTACTCGTAACTGATTGCGTGTCAATAGAGGGTTTCATCTGCCGCAGACATCAAGGAGGCAACATGCAAATAGAAAACCTGCTATGATGTCACGGTGCTTTGATGTGCCTTTGTCATTGGATGTAACCTGTGGGAGGAAGCAATATACATAACGATGATGACATTTGATTGTGGCGTCATTCATCCATTGTACTGCACAATGCACCGGCACAGTCTAAGCTGCAAAATAGTGATGTTAAGAAGTCAACGTTCAAACTCAGCTTTGTGAATTTTCATCTGTACACTGAAACATGCATGGCTATCCTTTCCCCACGTTTTAACACACACACACACACACACACGCACGCACACGATTTGGATTCAGACCCTGGCCCCTTTTTTTTTTTCCTAGTGCGTCCCAAATGCCAACAGGTCACCGAGTGGCCCCAGCAAAATGTCACTATGTCAGGCAGTGGCGATTGATGATGGTCCTCTCGTTAAACGTGATCAGGTGAATTAACCTTTTGTCTGTAACAATCAGACCAGACCTGGATACCGTTTGCCCTCAAGCTACAGTGTGTGTGTGTGTGAGTGAGTGTGTGTGTCATATGTACTTGTGGTCAGGAGATGATACTTACACTTTAAATGAAAGGTCCACTGACGTAGCATAACCCTCATAAGCCTCTCAGCTAAGGTAGATACAGGAACAGGTGGGAGGCTCATACCCTCCACAATGAAGAGAGAACGCTGATAAAAGAGCTGCACTGTACATCTGTTTGTCATATTGTTGGATGCTTTTCCTCTTGCTACTGCCACAAAAACACACATTATTTCATTTTGTTAAATACATGTTAGCATAACGGTATCATTCTCTTTCTTCCGGCTACAATACTTACACAAACAATCCATGCACAAAGAAACACAATGCGGCTGTTTTTTTCTGAATGAGAGCCCAAGCTGTAGCCGCTTGGCTTCACCTGCCCTGCTGATCACTCTGTCACTGCCTCCTAACACACTAACCAGTCTGCCGATGTACAGGGGCGTCATTTCTAAAAGTTTCCCACTCACAGGTTTTGTGCTTACAACAAAATCCATTCACAAAAAAATAGTTATGCTGCAAAATCAGCAAGTTACGATGATTCTTTCGGATTTTTATGCGATACATCAAAACTGCATTAGATCATTATTCAAGGTATGAATGCCATTTGTTTTTGCCATCATATTTTTTCCCATCATTCACCAGACTACCATTCATTCACTCACTCTCGTTTTGACATACTTATGGGAAGAGTCTGCCCTCTTGTGGTTGCAACATTTCTCACAGTTGATGGAGCAGAAACAGTATATATGTGTGTGTGTGTGTGTGTGACTCAGCTGACTGAGTGTTACGGGTAAAATGACAGAGAAACACACCATATGAGTTCAAATAGACACTCTCCATTCCAAATGACATGTATTGCGTATGTGTGTTTGTCTGTGTTTATGCATTTGCGTGTGTATTTGTGACTTTATATTGGTTTTTGAAAGAAAACAAAACAGAAGGTAACAACAATATACAAACAGGGAAGTAACCATGAGGGCACTTCTCAAAGTTTCCTCAACACGTTCTACCTCTGAGTCAAAAGTTCCAAAGTCAAAAGTACCTTACACTCAAGGGACCTTGACCAAAAAAAAAAGACAAGATTATAAAGAATGAGCTGCAAAACTACAATTATGTCACATTTTATGGTTTTGCTGAATATAAGCCATAGACTGTGATACTAGAAGGCCCACAGTTGGGAACGTTTCTTTTAAGTAGTTATTTTGAGAAAGTCCACACCTCGCCAATTTAGCTAGAACCCGATTTTTACAACCTCCGCTAAACCGTTATGAAAATACACCCTTCCTTGAAGTTTCTATTTTGGAGCTACACTTCTATCTCTCGTTCTCATTCTTTTACCCTTTCTCTTTCTCATTCTCTAACCGCGGTGCGGTTTTGGCTGGCCTCCCTTCAAACCGCAGGGTAAAAATGTACAACAGTAACCCTTCGCAGGCTCCACGTCAACCTCTCTCTCTCTCTCTCTCTCTCCTATGGATCTCTCTTTTAGGGTGTAAGTATCACAAGATACACTGCAACACATGGATGTCCATATCTACTGCACAGACTTACTTTCTCACTACTACTCCACTGTGTTCTCCAGCTCAGCTCGACACACATGTACACACACACACTCTGAGTCATCCTTGATAGTGACCGAGGTTGGAAAGGGAAGTTTATGCAACCTTGAAAAAAACCCCCAAAAAAACACACACACACTCCCTAGAGTATGACTCGCATGCATGTGGCTTGTGGCCGTGCTCAACCTGGCCGCATCTCAACCGTTGCCCTAAAGTACAACTCCCTCTACGCCAGGTTTATTCCAGCTAACTATAATGGGAAGCGTTTTTTTTCCAAGCCTCCAAGCTTCCCGGAGAAGTGCACAGTGCATTTTAATGTGTAGGTATGTGTCTTTAAGCCCTAAATGGAAGCAGATGTTCCAGTCGAAGAGTAAAAGTTTACATAGGGCTGTAATCAAGCAAGGGATTTTTTTTTGTACTTTTCTTCTCGCTATTTGAGTCTATTTTTCTGTCTAAATGAGCCTGGTGAGGCTGCATTGTGTGCAGGGCTGAACTGTGCCGGGTTGTGCTGAGCTATGCAGCCACATATGGGAGTGATTACAGTCCAGTGTTTATCCGACCTCACTGAGGGACTGTACGACTGAGCAGGGCAGACTAGCCTTGCACACCGCTTCACTCTCCGAGCTAAAACCTTCTATGGAGATCATATGAGACCGAGGCTACGCACACAAACACACATACACACGATATTGCGCCAACATTGTTCATGCAATCATGCTGAATTCAACAGAAATACCATCTCTTCAGACCACAGAACACAAAAGCATAGCTGAAAACGGGAAGTGTCTAGCTTTACTCCCTCTCTGATTCTGTGCCTCTTTCTCACACACACACACACACACACACACACAACGACCAAAGTGGTGTGTGTACAGTATGTGTGTGCTCTTCCTCTGTATCTGTGAGAGCTAAAAAATTTCCACAGTACCCAGAGCAGTGCAATGAGTCAGTGAACTGTCACCCGGCCCATCAATTCTGCTCCCCGCTGGGCTCATGACAGGCTCTAACGAAGGGCAGGACCCCACCGGCCCAGCCTATCACAATCAGTCTCACTCTGTTTGTCTGTTAGATAGAGCGAGAAGAGAGAGAGAGAGAGAGAGAGAGACCGCATGACGACGTGGTGCTGGCCCCTGTATACGCGAGCGCACGAGCATTCCTACATCTATAAATGTAGAAAACACGTGTTGAACTCGCAACACACGGTTTTGATTCACACGCTGCTCTGATGCTTTCTGTAAAGCCTCAGCCAGGAAAACACACAGACCGTAACACGTTTATTTTTAGTTTTTTTACAAAGATACATATGGTAGACCCTCTCACTTCCGATCGTTTGGAAAACATGTGAACGCAGCATGATTCACTTCAGCCACATCTGGATCCGTTCTCCTGCCACTCTGACAAGCGGCAATCCGCCACAAGCTATACGGCAAGAGACCCCTTGGCCGGTAACTGTAGTTACACAACATTGCGGGTTTGGCGACGGGGAGAGTTTAATGGCGACGGAGATAGCGTTTCAAAGCGAGTGCGCTCTTATAACTTTTGTGTTGTGAGAAGCTCGGTGAGAAGTGAGAGTGAAAGTGGGTGAGGAAGCCCATCGGAGTTTCAGTGGGCTGCAACCGCCAAGGATCTATTTCGGCTCCATTTATGTGGTCGCAGTTTGCAGGCACTTGGCTGGGTGACATTATGGGTGACTGGGTGACTTTACGAGAAGCTTTTATTCAATAAATTAATGGGTGTGTGTGGTGGGGGCGGGGGGTGCATGCATGGAAGAGGAGGAGGGTAAGGGTGACATCGGCACAGTGTGTGGATTGATTGATGAATTGCACATATTTCAAAGCCCTCCAAGCCTGGTCTTTTCTTCTAGGACGTTGTCAGTATCTCACTACCTTGGTTAAGATGGTCTAATCACATAATGCCTCGCTTTAGCCCTCCTCTTCCCTCATGGTCCTGCGACGCTTTGAAACTGCTCCCGGGCCAGTGCATACCTTTCCTTAAATGAACTACAACTGCTCTGTTATGGATTCTCCGGCGAGCCTCAGGATTCCACACAAACGAGGCTTGTTTCCACCACATCAGCATCTGGTGAGGTTGCCGCTGCGTTCTTAGAAAGCGCACTGCTGCATTCTTCTGCGATTTTCTGATACTGGCTTTATCAGCGAGCAGCTTTCACCATGTCTTTTGCAGTTATGCTCGGGCTGCCAGGTTTTATTACCGCCTGGTAGCTTTGAACATTCACATCGTTTCCCCCATCCGTCTCTCTGGCGTGGTCTGTTAGCTTTCTAGAGTTATGCTTGCACTGCCAGTTCTTGGACAGCTCCAAGCCAGTAATTTCCTGGCTCCTCCTTCAGGAGTCACCATCTAGTCAAATCTCCTTTAGACACAGTTGGCTGAGTCAGACTGCCTGGAGATGGTTAGCAAAGACCATGGATCACACAGGGTACAGCCATGCCCAAGGCTTCAGTGACAGGCAGCAGATTACAGTGGAAGGAGATACGCCATATGGTTATGGAAAAGGGTGGAAAGGCACACCAAATACGTTAGGATTTACTGTTCCTGACGAACATCCAGGCTCCCCTCTTGAATACTGAAATGTTTTCTGTCATTCCCAAGGTTTCCCATAAAGGATGTCCTTGTGTGCAATGCCATAATAAAGAGAACAGCATCCAATGGGTGCTTGTTTCTACCCTAGCAAGCTCAGATTTCTCTCCTAACAAACGTGCACACATGCTTGCGGGCAGACACACTGACACTAACAAGCATGGGCAGAAATAACTGCAGAAAAACAACCTGCCACCATGGTCAACATCAGAGAATAATGACCAACTAATAGGTTCCAGCAGTCCATTCAATACTTCCCCTTTCACCCGCAACCCAGCCCCTTCTACCTGCTGTAAACGAGAATGTATCGCCAGTCGGCTGACCTCGTTAGATAAGGCTTAGTCTTGGTAACGCAGTGGCCAAACAACTGGAGGGATAATCATTTCAGCAAACACACAGACACACATAACACCGTGACGTGCTCACGCTGTGCCAACGCCGAGATAGATTAGCTTCATTAGTTAAGAGATTAGAAGAGATCATGTCAACTTGACTACATCGTTAGAACCGCTCCCTAAAGCTGAACCGCTTGAAATAAGTCATTTTAGATTCCATTTGGAGATTTTAGTTTTGGTTAGAGAGCGTTATCTCCAGCGCTTTAATGTCAGATCAATCAATCAATCACGTTTATCTATATAGCACCTTTAGCACAGTGACTTGACATGAAAAGACTGTATGAGACAGATAACAAAATGATCTACAAAACACACAAGAACAAGAAGGCATAAAACAGCAGTAGAGATAAAAAAGGCAGTATAAAAATAGTATACACAACGCAGACACCGGCCCAGCAGACAGGAGCCCAAACGTAGTTAAAGGCCCTAGGGGGAAAGGAAAGTTTACTGGCAGGGTATTCCAGAGATTGGGAGCATAAAAACTAAAAGCAGATTCACCAGCTTTCGATTTTACTCTCTTGTGTAGCTAAAAGGCCAGCGCCAGATGATCTGAGACATATGTATTGAGCATGTCAGAGATGTATTGTGTTTGCCAGGCCATTTAGGGCTTTGTTAGACCAGCAGCAGAACCTTGAAATCCAGCCTGGTGCTCACAGGAAGCTCACAGTGCAGCGATCAGATTTTCTTGCCCCAGTCTGAACGAGCTGCAGCTGCCCTATTGTCTTGTTCGGAAAGACCGGAGAAAAGGGGCGTTACGGTAGTCCAATCTGCTGGTAATAAAGGCACGCGGGTGTCAGACTGCGAGAGAAAGAACGTCTAACTTTAGAGATTTATTTGACATGATGGAATGCCGTTCTAGTGATGCTGACCGTGGAAAGACACGTCTGAATCCCCGACTGCACCAAAGGTTTCTGACCGGATGTTTTTCAGAGATAGGGAGTCAAGGTGTGCAGAGATTGTCCGTCTCTGCACACCTTGACCGTCCACATATTAGTCTCTTGCCTGGAGGAGAGAGGCAGATCAATGTCCGGTTAAAAATACCTCATGACAAACTACCGCAGGCACGCATGTGGAAACACTCCAGCCAATGTGTGTGTGTGTGTGTGTGTGTGCATGTGGGTGAAAGCACGTTCACAACACGTGTATCTGTTTAAATCTATCCAAATGTATTGGGGTGCATATATCCAGGCATATGTGGCTGTGTCTCCATGAGTGAGGCTATCAATGTGTATGTGTGTGTGTGTGTGTGTGTGTGTGTGTGTGTGTGTGTGTGTGTGTGTGTGTGTGTGTGTGTGTGTGTGCATCGCAAAATGAACCTCACAGGGACTCAGCGGCAGCCCTTAACTTGAGTGTCTTTCAGATCCCCCCGTGTACAGTGTAGGCTTTCCCCCATGCAGTAGCACTTGAGGCCCCGGCTCTGATTGATTGCCTGTTAAATCGCTAGTGTCTGAGAGACAGTCTGCCAGGCACTCCTCACCATGTGACACCCCGGGAATACGGCACGGGAATAAGCTCCTTCAATGCGGAGGATAAAAATCAAGCTAATAAGAAGGGACGCTTTGTGTGTGTAATTTTAAAGTAAGTGCTTGGCGCAAAGCAGGGCTCTTCTCGCCCCCACATGCACTGTGCACTTTGAATGCGATACTTTTGCTTCTATTCTGAAAGTGAGACCCACACACACACACACTAGAGACCTGGCAGCCTGGAGACGTCTCCCAACACACACACACACACACACACACACACACACACACACACAACTCTCTCACAAACAAACACACACAACTCGCGCGTACTGCGACACACTATGAGGCGTAACAGAGAAATATAAATGAGTTGTATACATAGATCTGCACCTCCACCCACCCGAGTCAGGCAGTGATCCAGTAATACAATCAGACTACCTCCAATATCAATGAATGCATTTTGTGTGTTCAAAATGCTGGGTTCTCTCCACTGCAGTTTCCATCAAAACACCTGTGGTTAGATGTATTCCTGGCAAGCAAAATCCCAGTGAGTCAAAGTGTGGTGCTTGCTAGGAAGTACTAGCAAACATCTAGCAATTATGTAAGGAGGAATTAGTTGGCTTGACATCAGTGAAAGTGAGGGCCTTTAAGTAAAACCAGCTATTTACTGGTCCAAACCACGTAAACACACACTCCTGATTGATGATTCGAGTATGGACCACACAGGAAGGGAGGCGGAACAGGACAAACCAAACAGCAGAGTGACACTGAGGACTGGATGATGCACGCAGCAATCGGTGTCATCCTGTTGGAGCTGCCCAGGCCAGGTCACACATCTCGGCAACCTTCAGGGGTTTGCAAGAGATGCACCATGCACCATGCAGGGAGGGACCTTGTGTCACCAAGCCACCTGGTTATATGTGTGCCGCCTCATGAGTGACCAGAATCAGAAGTGATGGGGGGCTGCAGGTTTTCATTCAAACCAAAATTTACAGCAGCCGATGTCCCTGATTAGTTCCTGCTCTCTGGTTGAAGGTGTGCTAATGAGTGAAACCAGCTGCTGTGGTTTTTGGTGAGTGTGAAAACCTGCAGACTCTCGGCACCAGGTTGGACAATACGGCTCTGGTGCACTCCGGTCGTTTGGAATGGCTGAAAGTCATTTTTTAAAATTTGGGTTAAAAAAAAAAAAAAGGAACAGGAATGATGGCGACCCAACACTGAGCGGCTTTGTCAGACTGAACTGCATCCGTGCGTAACGCATCCCGTGGTCGGACACAAGACGTGAACGCACGGTCGAGACAAAAAAAAAAGATAAACTGCACAAAAAGCAATTGAGGTTTAATCTTAGCCAAACAGATGGTATCGCAACAATTGAGGCAAGCGGAAGTGCAATATCTACACACACAGTGAAGTGTTGCCTCATGCTGTGTTGGTAGAGCCGCCTGAGACAGGGATGTTATGGGGACATCCCTCGCGCACATCGAGCGGGTCAACGGCCACATTACCAATACACGAGGAGAAAGGCACACACATGCCCGCAGAAACTCCTCGTGTAAGGTGGCATTTGGGTGGGATAGTGCAGTCAGGCAGGACATACTAGCCATTTTGATCACCCCTTGTCCCAGATAAAACAAAATCGGCTCAAGACCTCTCCCCCCATCCTACCTGGTAATCTCGAAGCTGCAGCCTTTCCGAAGGAGCAATGCTCTCTTCCTCATGATGCCGGCGTTCTCTCTGCCGAGGTACACATTTATATCCGAATTCATGGGTGCTGGGCGAGCAGGTAACACTCAGGAGAGACAACGGTGCTTTCTTCCCAAGGAAAGCCGAGAGTCGAGCAGTGGGACTGCGAGAGGCGGAAGAAAGAAAGGCTGGCCGAAAAGAGGAGGAAAACCCCCTTTTTTTTTTTTACGCTCGCCCCACAACGGAGCAAGGAAAGTGATCTCGCGCAGACTTTCCCCCTTTTTCTAGACAAAGACGGTGAGCCGGAGCTTAGACGAAGCGCATGGTGTTGAGGTGGTTGGTGTGTCCATGCGCCTAGAGGTGCCGCTGCAGTTGTCAGCCTCAGAGGATTGGCATCCCGGGTTTGCGAAGGAAACAGTGACTGTACGTGCGTTGAAGTCTCCGGCTCGAGAGATCAGATCTGCTCTGCTTCGCGCACACCACTCCCTCAGCCGGTGTTAAGTGGCTGCTCGGTAATGACTTCATGCGACCGATGGAGAGAGAGAGAAAGAGAGAGAGAGGTGGTGATGGTGTGTATGTATAGGTGGGTCAGTGTGAGGGTAGATTTTAGTTTGGGCTGGTGTGTGTGTGTTTGTGTGTTCAAGGGCAAGTTGTACCACAGTGTTTTATCTTCAATTATGTTTAGCAAGTGCAGAATAAATAACAGAATAAAAGCATGGCATAGATGTAGGATACGGATCTACCGGTGTGTGTGTGTGTGTGTGTCATGACTTTATTTCTCAACTGAGGAACAGGTTCAACAGGGGTTAATGAAAATAAACAGCATACATTGGCCAGGCTACACTGCGGGTTTGGGTAACCGGTGGTGTGCATCCCACTGCTTGGTTGGGATCCCAGGGTAAACACAATGAGCCAGGGAAGAAAAAATGTGCCCTACCAATCACCATCAGCAGTGCTGCACGGGTCATTCTTCGGTTACAGTCATTTTATAGACACCTGGGGTTAACTAGAAGATTGCCGTTGGTTTCAATAATCACAAAAACAAACAAACTACAAAAGTCTACAAGCAGACAATCTCTCTGGTCATGACTTTGTTCAGTGAATAGTTGTGGGGTTGTTGTCTGTAGATGGTGGATTTTATGTTTCTCCTTTTTCCATCCAGCAGAGAGAAGAGTAAACTGAGTCACTCCCACCTATGCGCACACACACATACACACAATCACACACACACACACACACACACGCGCGCAGAGAGAAGGCACCTCTTTTGCTCTGTCTGGTGTGTGAGCCCACTGTTTAGATGAGGAATTCTCTCACCGTGACTCACAGTTGCATTCAAAGACAGACACAACCATGTTTGTGTGATTGGTCAGTCTTCAGTTGTGCTGCTCAAACCCACTGACTCCTACTCCTAATTCAAATGTACTGGCACTCACCACACCATCTCAGTTACAGACTCCTTTAAACAGCAGCTACCTTCGCACCCTAACACTCATCTATCCCGCTCCTCAAGTAGCTGTCGTAATAGCAGAAATGGGAGTGCGAGTGTCTGAGCTGAAGTTACAACGCTGCAAAATTCTCTGAGGTTCGATTTGCGGGATTCGATGAGGCTGAATAGAGACTCCCAGCAGCAAGATGCCTGTTGATAACACTTTAATAATAGAGTGGTAAAATAATGATCTGCCCACCAAATTATTTAGCGTCACTGTTTAGTCCCCTTAGCGCTCGGTAAAATCGAAACGCATTCACAGGTGGATACATCAGTCATTTTTTTCGAGCGGGAGGGACGCAGTGTGAATATTGACTCAACAAGGACGGAGGACACTCAAAGAACGAGGCCGTGCCAGCGGGAAATCTGTGACCTCCATCAGCACTCATAATGGAAATACAAGGGTGTAAACTTAACCCGGGCTTTAGAGAAATAGCAGCACAGGGTTGCTGTGGACTAGCAGCCAAACACATCACTTGACGTTAATGATAATATATAAATATTTGGACCATTAGTTTATATTATGGACTTACAAAATCCTACTAAATATTGTGTCTCATTGAATCCTACCAAACGTTACGCAATTTGACCCATCGTCTAGTACTGTTTATATACTGACTGTATTGAACATGTGATATGTAAAGTGTTGATCACCTTGATTAACACAGGTAGCCACCAGATTTCATTTTTGGACACCAAAAAGGCTCAGTTGCATTGTAATTTCAGGAACAGTCTCATAATCTGCAGCCGGTCCCGTGCACTGATTTATTGCTCCACAGCTAGACAGAGCATTGACCTCTAGCTTTGCCTTGTAAGGTCGTTCCATCCAGACAAAACAGACTGTAGGCTATTATATGTACAGCTTCCATTAGCCAGAAAGTGGCTGGCAGTGGGAAGAGGACAGGAGAGGAGACAACACACACACACACACTCGGAGACTGGTGGCATGCGGAGAGGAAGCAGGAGGAGGAGGAGGAGGGAGGAGGGGAGGACAGGAAGAGAACATTCTTGCATCTCTCGCCCATGCTGCGAGTGAGGGGTTCTTCTGCGATGGAGGGAGGAGAGGGAGGAGTGAGGAGAGGAGTGCAATAAAAAATCTGGGGAGAGCCGTGATGGGATGCACCAGCAGTAAATCTGGTAGCTGTATGTGGCAGCTGTACCTGGTTCATGAGCACCTCTGAGGGATATTTCTAACCTGGCGATGTCGGACTTAGATAGTAGATATATAGTGTAGTAAGAGATAAATGCTGCTCATTATTTATATAGCCAGTCTCTTATATAAGACTGAATCTTAACATCTTTTTTTTTTTTTTTATAATTTATGATGGATTTACACACCATGTTTATTAGGTCAGCTTGTCATTTCACCGGCCTCATCGCTGGATTTCCCGTAATGCCCAGTAGATAAGGTCAACTCAGTACACGTCCTTGGAGGTAATGAGGTCTGCGGAGTGTAAGGCCGGGCAGGGGAGAACCATGACTGACTTATTGATGGTGCTGCTTTTTTTTTCCACACAGGGTTTCCTCACAGCGGATTCTTAAGATATATTAATTGGGCCCCCCTGCTGCTTTGAGAGATGGCTATCTGTTCAGACCGAGAAGTTCAAAATGATTTCAAAGGGCCTCTGTGATCACTGGTGAATACCCTCATTATGAAGGTGAAGACAGAAGTAACTTTCTTTTAATTGGAGTCTTACAGACAGACAGAAGTAACTTTCTTTTAATTGGAGTCTTACTGTTCCTTATCTCTACCCACTGATAGATAGATAGATAGATAGATAGATAGATAGAACTCGTATTTCTCGTATTTCACACTACAGGTTTATAGGTGAGGTTTACAGAGATCTGGATAGAAAATGCTGCCGGCTAAGACTGTAGAGGGCACAGACGGGAGCAAAAAGAGAGGGAGAGGTAGATCATACATTCATGACTGTTCTCCACAACCTGCCAGCTTGCCGAGGCCAAGACTGTTGCTGGAGGACGCATTGTAGAGCTGCATCGTCTGTCGGTGCAGATGACAGCTCTCCTCGCATGAGCCGGTGGCTGAAGGCGATCTGTTGCATTGTGCATTGTGGCGTGGAGAGGGTGGAGGCTGCGACGGAAGAAATCAAAGAAACTGCCCTTAATTGCATAATGATCTTGCATATAACTCCATCTTGCCCACTGACAGAGTCATAGATAGAGCTAGTGATAGAGAGAGAAAAGCACAGCCCGGCAGCAAGAATGTGGAGTTGCTCTGCATTGCTCACCTCCGGGTTCGGCTGCCTGCAAATGGACCCATTCTGCATCTTGCTGACCCGGGCAATAAAGAAACAGCAAGGAAAAGAGTGGGACACGATGTTGCCAAACCACCGGCTTAGGTGAGTGTATCAATGACACTGGGGTTCGACGCCAAGCACTGCATCCCGAATCTAAAACACAGTGTGGCGACACCCAGCAGAGGGATGCCAACTTCAGCACATCTCTCTGGGATGTAAAGGACCGGTGGTGGGGGTGGTTGGCACTGAGGGCACAGGTGTCAGCAGCCCGTCGTCCCCCCGGGGAGGCTCGATGGGAAGGAGGATACAGGGGTGGGAAGAAAGTGCCAAGTGCCACTGCGGCGACTGAGCCTTGGATAGCGATGGAGATAGAGAGGCTGTTATTTAGCCTGAGTCATACCTAAATGTGTTCGATGCTTCATGAGTCCTAAAATAGGGCCTGGTTGTGGGTAAAACGACAGATGTGCTCCTATTTCTTCTGACCATGCAAATGCAGAGATTCTCAGCAAAAAGGTTGACAGTCAATGTGTGTGTGTGTGTGTGTGTGTTAGTCTGCACTGACCAATGTCTGAACAGGTGCAGGGGGTTCACTCAGACTGAGGCAGCGTCTTGAAGGGCATTGTTGCCGTGGTGAAGGACAACATTTTGTTTACTTCCTTTTGCTTCTACTGCCCTCCACTTAGATATGCTCACACACACACACACACACACACACACACGCACACACACATGTTTACTTTGCCCTTAAAAGATCACACACACATTTCCTTCTACTGCGTGCCACTTAGGCTTGCGTGTACACACACACACACACACACACACATAAATCAAAGAACTCTCTTAACAGATCAAAATCACAAAGACACACGGCAGGGAGGAAATCTGCAGAGCAAGAACCATTAAGTGCTAGAGATATCCATTAAGCTTCTTTTAAAAATGGCTAATAACACACAATCAATGCATATTTCCAAATATCAGAACAAATAGGCAGACAGCCGCTGTAACGCCGACATCCTAATTTACTATTAAGCAGCAATTCCCCACCATCATGTCACATCTGCCACGCCACCGACAGCCCTGCCTGGCCACTTTCAAACCATTAGCAACAGAGGGGTGATGAAAATGTCAAAATTATCATTCGCCGCCGCTTTTTGCAATCATTTGAATCCGAAGCGGAGTGACCTTCCATGACCTGGGTATACATTTGCAATAGCGAGGACGCAGCTCCCGGATGTTTACTCTCCATTGATTCCCCAGCTGTGCCTCAAGGGTATGTTTAAGAGCTCTAACACGCCGTAACGGATTCAGAACAGGCACCGATGTCCTTTGGTCATGTTTATGGATTACCTCAGGTCCTAGCTATGTATGTGCCTGTGTGTGTGTGTGTGTGTGTGTTTGAGCACATTCCTGTATCTGCAGCTGTGCCTGCTTGTGAATCGTGCTGTCCCCATCTTCCTTAATCTGTTTTCCCCCCGGAGAACTCAAAAGCATTTTCCTTCTCATTCATAAATATATAACAAGTAGAGACTCTGGTTCTTCAAGTATTCAGGTAGAGGGGGTTTTTATCCCATCATCTATAATACCGCCCCACTCTATTCTGCTGTAGTGCCAGGTAAACACTCTTCACAAGATTGAGAGTGGCAATCGCAATCACAGTCTGGTGGTCTATGCTCACAGATGCCAACTTAACGACCGTGTGTGTGTGTGCGTGCATGTGTGTTGCATCAGTGCAGGTTCATCTGTTTAGCTTTTTGTGTTGTATACCGTTCATATTGAGCTGGGAAAGTAGAACATAAAGACGTTATTTTGACTGCTGTTGCTTCTGCTGTTGTGTTCTCCGGTTACCTGGGTTAGTCTGTAATAGAATTGCTGCGCTGGGAGTAGCAGCAGTGTTAGGAAGAGTTGTACAGTGGTGTGGGTTATTAGAGGCAGGCGAGGTGCAAAAAAACATAGCTTTTGAAAAGTACAAGAACCTGAAGTGTTCCTATAGCCAAGGAGAGTTTCATCCTAATGCACAAGGAGCACAGCTGACTCACTGCAGATCCTGAGTAAACTGTCTGTAGGTGTGTATGCGCCTCGGCTGCCTCCTCCATACGCCTTTTAGAAGGTGAGTCATAGCCTTACCACTATCAAGCCACACAGCTGTGGGACAAGCGGACACACTCAAATGCACATATGCATGCACACACACACACACACGTTTTTTTGTGAGAGGATGCCTAACATTTCCATCCATCAGAGAGGGAGAGTTTATTTTGATGAAGGAGAGGAGGAGGAATGGACACAAAGGAGGATAGATAGGAGGAGGATTGTTACCTTATCCATGTCAGGATGCCACTCTCAGCTCATCGTGGATGGAGTACCTGTGAATGGCAGCGTTGAACTGGCAGATGGTGCCACTCAATCTCCTCCTTACCTGAGGCTTTTATACGAGAGAGCCTTGTAAACACATAGCTCAAGAAGGTCACTGCGATTTGTGTTTGCCATCTCACTGTGACCGTATCTAGAGTATATCAAAATTAATATAAATGGATTTTTTTTCTGGCGCAGACTGAAAACACAATAGCCTCAAAACAACTAATAGAAATGAAGTGGAAAAAGTGCTTGGTGGAACATAAACAATTAACATGTAATCATGATATAACAGATAGATAAAATGTGAGGTGCTGAGTTTCTACAGAGGAAACCCCACAGATGGAGGCAGGGGATGACGAACCAAATGAATAAATGCAGCCAGGTATCATGTATCTTCCAGCTATCCCTTTACTTGCATTAACCTGTCAATACCTTCTTGGCCCACCATCAATCTCCCCGTAGTTTTAATCCAGTGATTGCCTACATAAGCTTTAGACTCAGTGTACATGGCTAAATGGAATCATTCTACATTATCCCCTGCATCTTTAAGACAATTTATTTTAGCAGCAGCTCTGCAAATCAATTTCTCCCTTTGCTTTTCAATCTCCTTGGCTGTTTTTTTTCCCCCGGGGCTGCGGGGGATCACTGGAACAGATGTCAGTTATTCATGAGGTCTCAGTGTCACATCGGGTTTCAGAGATGGGATTAAGAGTGTCTGATGCATCATAGCAATAACCACATCCCTCATCTCAGACGTCTCAAATGTCGCTCGGACTGTTTGTCTGCTTTGCTTCGCGAATGGAAAAAAGGCCTTTTGGGTTTAGATGTATCAGCTTTAAGCGGCTGCCGGGGGAGCGCACACACACACATACATACGCACGCACACGCACACAAACATTGTCGGGAAGCACCGTGGCTCGTTCCCTGATAGCATTAGACGAGCAGGTGCAGTCAGTGCAGACGGTTTCCCCAATCACCAGAGCTGTCAATCACCTGACCCCCGGAGGCTGCAGCTGCTAGAGGCTAGGGCTTCCCCGTGTCACCGCAACTCAGTGTGGGGCCACAACACACAGGACAAACAAGAGAAAGGTAAAAGTATCCCTCTCTTATCTACTTTTTCTCCTCTCCTCTCCTCTCCTCTCCTCTGATAAAAGGGCATCTTGATCCTTTTGTTAAACCAAAGGCAAATGCAGTCAGACACAATTCCTCTCTGTCTCTCCTCTGTTTTGCCTTTCTCTATCCCCCCTTTCTCTGTCTCTGTTTCTCAGAGATTTTAGAAACATTGTTCTTGATAAAAAGGGAAAATGTGCTAATGAGGACAATAGATGACTCAGCTGGGCACTTCACTGGAAATGTGGAATACATTGAGGAGATGGACTAATGTTCTCCTGTTGTCTCAACCACTAATATGTAAATGATATGATGAAATGATAATGTCTGAGGAAAGAAAAACACATTATTCCTAATCTCGTGGTCTTAACCTTCAAGCAACAACAGAACACAGAGATAAAGAGAAACATAAGTACATAAAGGCTGACCTTTGCATTGGTATAGGAAAACTCCACCCTAAAACCCTTTAACGCTGTTAGATAACATTTATGGGTGATATAGGTCCCATTTTGTTGTGTGGTGGTGTATGGGTGGAGTTTAATAGGAGAAAATTCTTCAATGACTTAAACGGTAAATGTCAAGTTTTGATGTCGGTCCCTCAGAATCAAAGAGCAAGGGCTTCTTTCTAGACCATTTTTCACCAATGTTCAACAGGTAGAAATCTATCATAGAAGATGAAGAGACACCAATTTCTCTACCGACAGCAGCTTCAATAGACCAGAATGCAGCGCTGCGACAAGAGCTGCGTTTTGTATAAGCGGGCGTGGCCACAATCGTAGACACACCCCAACATTTACAAAACACCTGGCTAGCTAGGTAGCTAGCTCAGTAACCCTGAACCTTTGGTAGCCATCTTCCACAGAACAATTGATGAAACATGAAGCTGTTGGGTTGCAAGCAGTGGGATGCTACATGAGTATTCCCCATGCTGATTCCTTGTGTGTCAGTTGTCTTGCAGCTTGCGCACCATGCATGGCAGAGCTTCATAGTATGATGTTGTTGTGCTCAAGGTGACTCTCTAGACGATTTAAATGAGTGTTTGAGCCCATCGCTTTCCACTCAGCGGTGAAAGCTGTCAGTGGTGACTGCTCCAGTCAAGTCAAGGCTTTAGGCCTGTCAGAGAATAATGGAAACCATCAAATCCATACCATATATCTATGTTTTATTATTGTGTGCCTGCTGGACATAATTGAAGATATAGCACTGTAGTACAACTTGCCCTTGAACACAGACATCACATATATGTGTGTATGCATCGCCTCTCTCTCACACACACACAACCACCACCACACTAACAGCATCTACCCCTCCACCCACTCACCTGATACATACACACCACCAGCAGCTCCACCTCTCATGCACTCACACAGACACACTGACACTAAACACATTTGACATTTACTATAAAACCCAGACATATCCCATTAACCTCTGAACACCCAGATCACAACATGTCTTATGAACTCCCTCAGTCTCAGCAGCAGGCTATTCTCACACCAAACAGGGCAGAATATGAAAACATGGTTGAAAGAACTGTTGTATCTATATAACTCAAATATTTATTGTACAGATGCTCTGAGGACTTACACTTCAGAAACTGCATCACAGTTGGTTAGAGTGGATAATGACGTATGACAGAGTGGTAACCACCGGTCCCCTGTGAGAACCAACTCACTTCACAACTTTGGGTGGGGTTCTTACAAACAACGGAAACAGATGTGAACACTCAAAGTGAAAGACACGTATGTGAGCTGATCAACTGCTGTATAATCCACGTGACAAAGCAATGACATGTTTAAGAGAAGGTCAAAGTGCCTGATTATTGCAGACAGACCTCTGAACAGTTTTCTTAAAAACAATAAATCATGTCTAAACCGAGCTTAGCCTATCTCAGCTGATGGACAATTGTCTGTCTCGCTAGTCCCTGAAACACAGCTAAATATCGATCATGGCTTGACACTTTTGACAGTAGTGGATAGGGTCCATCACTCACTCACTCACCTCTTATACTCATTATATACAGCTTATAAAACGTTGAGGATTGTTAGAGCTTGTAGAAACATTTAGACTAACCTGTGAAGGCATGAAAATAACTGGACTCAACCATTTTTACCTCAGGCCCATCAGGTGGGGTACGACCCTTTTAGTCAAAAAACGCTCAAAATCACCCTAGCTAGTACCCTAGTACGGGTGAATTTGATCAGATCCCCTATGCCTGGTACCCTATTCACATCCACATGAAAAGGATGCATGCACAGAATGATATTTTACTACTCTTTAAAATTAAATGATCTTGTAATTATCAGAAACGAATGGTCTCTTTTCTTGCCTCATATTCATCTTTTGGTTGAAAAAAATAAAAATGTAATATATAAGCTATTGTCATGTGTGTGTGTGTGTGTGTGTGTGTGTGCTCCTGGCAGCTGTACCTATTGAGTGAAATGGCTCTGTGAGCTGATTAGAGTAAACAGATTAAGTCTTCATGTTCTGCTTTTACCGTTACATCTGCCTCTGTCAATTTCAGTGTAATCTAACAAAGCAATCCCAGGCAGGGACATCCAGGGGGGCGGGGGAGTAGGGAGAAGAAAGAGATGAAAATGTGGGTGATTGGGGAGAAAGGAGGAAGGGGTGTATTGCAGGGATGAAGGGCAAAGGAGAGACAGAAAAGATGAGAAGGAGAAGGAAAGGAGAGAACAGGACAGAACTGAAAGTAAAGGAGGTGAGGGAAATGTAGAGGGAGGAAGTGGGAAAAAAAAGGAATAGAGGAGAAGTAGAGTAGACCTCTGAATCTCCAAGGGCTGATAGTGATGCTGGGTAAAATACAGCCACCGTACAGCACTGAGGCTTATCTGTGATATTAGAGAAGCCCAGGATAACATTATTTGCTGCTGTAGAGTTTCGTGTGGTGCTGCTGGATGAAGGTGGCTTTTTTCTGAATGCTGCCCGGAAACAAGGGGTGTAGAGGTCGGGGCGGAGACGGCAACACGACACGGTTACCGTAACGACACAGTCACGCCCAACAGAAAAAGGAGGAGGATACATTAAAACTGCATCTGCACTTTGGTGTCTATTTGTGTAAAGATGGGGTGTGCTTGTGTTCATGTTTATGTGTGTGTGCCTTTGTGCACACACACACACACAGTTTCCTTTGTGACAGGAACAAGATAGAGTACAGCAAATGAGAAGGGACGTTTTCCTGCTGCGTGTGCTTGCTGCTTCAGCATCACTCTAATAAATGTGTCACTATATAAACGATACAATCGGATTCATCTCCATAATGGAGGAATTAATTTAGAAATGTCACTGGAGAGATGTGCATTCAAGGGAAGGTTACTGGTAGTGGTCAGATTAGGCGAAACTAGGCGAGGGGTGGGGCAGCTGTGTAATTCATTCAATAAGGTAAAGGAGATGTGACCAAATGGGTCCAATGAAACCGATGGAGATCATGATCAGAGTAAATGAAGAATATAAGAAATTTGAAAATATTCCCAATACATGAAACATGAGTAAAAGGCAGTTGGTTGCTTCTGTCCCCGTTTCTCGTTCTGTTTCTTCCCAAACGCACGGAAATCATCTATAAGCAGAAGAGAGATTATGGCGAACTGCTGACTATGTTCATGAGAACAGCTCTGCTTATGTATGACAACTTGTTGTGTGGCCACTCACCAGCAGGCGGTTCTGTCCAGATGGCAGAAAAAATCCTACAATATTCAAGGACGAGAGCAAAAGCAATTGAATTCACAGTTTTAACAGAGTGATAAAGAGAGAGAGGAGGGGAGAGAGAGGGCGAGCGAGGGGAACCTCGAGGGGAACAAGGTTTTGTTTTTTTTGGTTTTGTTTCCATTGCATTGTTATATTTTCTCTTCCAAGGACGCCCCTCACGCTGCAGTCAAAGCCCATCTCCCCTTGGGATGTGATGAAATAAATTGAGTGTGAAAACGTATCAGATTTAGAGAGAGCTGAAACAGAACAGCTGAGTGAGCCCAGCTGACTGACTCACCACTACACTATCAGCCCTCTCCATATCACTGATACTACACACACACACACACACACACACACACACAAATTAAAACAAAGGTATATAGAGGGGATCTGATAAAAGGTGACAGGTATCTCATCTAATGAGTATGGAGATAGAGAGGGGTTAAAATGCTGACTCATGCTTTAGTATAACGTCTGCAAAATTGGCAACCTGTCAAACCGTCCAAACTGTCCCGATCAATAAGACGGCCAAACAAACTGTATAGGCGCTGCTTTAAGAGTCTGGTCACATAGTTCAATCAAAATGGTGAATTTTGAAATGCCATTCTGATATTTGTCGTTCTTATTTGTGAGATTTTGTGAGAAAGTTGCTAAGTTACTAATCAAGAGAAGTTGTGTCATTTTCAATTCCCCAGAATTGTTGTTTCAGTCGTTTTTCAGTAGTAAAAAGTTGAAAAAGAGTGATTGGTAGGGGTTATTGTATAAAGAGGGGAAACAGCAGTGAGAGTCGTTGCAGATGGAGGAAGGTAAAGCAATATCTGTCTGACCGTGGGTGTGCTGACAGATGTAATCACTGGGACTTGGTGGATGTATACAGGCTTTAAGCACCCACAAGCTCCACACAGTCCTTTATTGCCTGCACATCATCAAGTGTCATACTAATAGGCTAGTTAAAGCTGAGATCTGTGCTGTCAGCTTTTCAGACCGGCATTTGGCTGTAGCTCATCTTGTTATCTACCCAGGGCCCATCCGCTTTTTACGGCAATGTGGTGAAATATCTGAAAGTGTTATCCGTGCGGTTTCAGAAGGCCGGTGGATTGTATGTGTATGTATATGGCCATTCAGCGGGGAGCAAGGTGAAGGGTCCCATAGACCCTGTGGCAAAGTTCATGTAAAGGAATGAGAGCTGTGAATGTTTGAGGGTTGAGGAGTGCAGCATGTACTTGGTTTTTGGTATGCTCAAGTGTTACTGGAGTTATCGCTGTTGTGTTTGTGTGCTTGCATCTGTGTGTGTGTGTTTGTGTGCATCATTCACACCCACACACACAAAATACTGGTACCCTAGTCAAGGTTAAAAGGTTGTGAAAACCCAAAAATAATCAGCTGTGAACAAACTCTCTTGGACCACGTTGGTGTGTGCTCTCACTAAGTGCAGGACATGGTACAGTACTTAAATCTCACCAGGCAGCTCAAGGCTTTCAAACACACACACACACACACACACACAAACTTACATTACATTACTATTCTGCACACACACTCAGAAAGACCAAAGGGAGCCAAAACCCACTGACTCCATGATACGGTTTGCGAGAAAAAGTTTGTGAACCCTTTTGAATTACCTGCATTTTTTTACAGCATGTGAACCTCTAGGATAATGACTTTTATGAAAAAGGGTAATTGAAGTCAGGTAATCCAATCAATGAGATTCAGGTGTGGGTTAGAGGTTGTCCTGTCATATAAAACCCACACAAAGTTTGGTTACCAACAGAGGCCAACAGAGGCTCTGCGGAGAAGAGTTACAAAAGCATTTCCAAAGACTTGGGCCTCCATCCGTCTAGTCAGACAGATTGGATACACATGGAGGTCTGATGTGCAGGACTGATCAACTACAGGAAACGTTTGGTTGAGGTTATTATCGCTGCTAAAGGAGGTTCCACCAGTTACTAAATCTCATGGTTCACATAGGTTTTACGATCCAACCTGTTAACGTTTTAACAATATGTTCAGTAAAGACATAAAAATAACAATTTCTGTGTGTTATTTGTTAAATCACATGGTGTTTATCTATTTTTATGTCTTAGATGAAGATAATAATGAAGACCATCTGTTAGGAGACATTTACACAGGAAACTCAATACGGTTCATAAACGTTTTCTCACAAATGTAACTCCCCCGTAACATGGCATCATCTTCCCTCCTCCTTTCTTCTTCTGATCTTCTGTAAGGAGATGCGAGGTTGTTGCCCATCGCCTACAGTGGTCGGAGAAACCGCGCTATGTTTCAGCCCGGGCTGCCAGAGATAATATTATGCTGTAATTCCATATTCCATACTTTCTGCGCAAAACCATTAATTATCCAATTCCAGAGACTACCTCGGGATATTTTTCTTCCAACGAAATTATGTTTACACCGCCATGCACACAATAAAAGTACTTTTCGTTGGCAGTACCGCACGTTGAAAAAAGTAATGGATACATTTTGCCATCAAATGATGGGGAAAATCACAGGTTGTCAAATATTGTGATGGCTTACGCTACAACAGCCTCCACCATGGCATTGTCTCTTTATTCAAACTATTCAAAATCACCTCTTTTACTGTAATGGAAAGATTTTAGTGGCTGTAATGTTCTTTATTCTTCTTATTCATATTCTTTTTATTCTATTGTTATTTTCTTATTTCTTATAACATCTTTTCATATATTTTAGTGTGAATTTCTCTATTTTATATTGTATTCTTGACCGTCGCCTTTTACAGTACTTGCTTTTATTCTTGTTTTGTTTTTATTCTTCTCTTGCTATGTCAAATTCCTTGTATGTGAAAACATATTTGGCAATAAAACTGTTTCTGATTCAGATTTCTGATTCTGTAGAATGACATGGTATTCCTTTAAAAAACCAAATAATGTGCGAGTGTGTGTTGACTATGCCGTTAAGTGCTTGAGTGTGTGTTGTGAGTAGTAATACATTGAGCTGATTGTATTGCTAGCATGGTATGGGGCTAATTCATCAGTGGGCCTTTTCAGACCTGACGAAGACAACGACACGTATCTCAGCTGACCTCCGGCTTCAGACTCAAACCACCCGGACGGTCCAAGCAGCAGCCCTAAAGCAATTTCTCTCATGTCAACTTGCTGCTTTTTTCTTTGGCTTAAAAAGCAAACATCGCTTTCCAGTCTTGGCCATCATCATAAGCTATATTTAGCTTTTTCAATAGGGGCAGGTTGTATTAGTTTTCAATGTGCAAACGATTGTTGCTTGGCTTTTAGATTCTGGCCGACCTGGTTGTGAAAGTATGGGCTTGTGTAGTGGGCGGTTACCGGGGGCTGCTCTAAGTATTACTTCTCCTCCATTTAACCTCGGAGGAAAACATTTCCGTGGAAAGGAAATGGTTTGAACCCCTGGGTTATTGTGTCTCCTCTGGGGGGCCCGAATCCAGACAGCCCTCGCCACTCAGCCCCCCCCCGCCTCCAGCCCTCACAGCATCACAAGGCAGTTCCTTGTTCCTCCTGTTCAACCTTGCATTGTCTGTGCTAGAAGGTAGGAAGTTACAAAAATGAAAACATGACAATTAGAAAAGAATAAAAACTGCGTGGACAGGACATCACACACACAAAAGAGACAATTTAAGGACTAAAAGGAGAGTTATTTTCTAAATGTCACTCTGGAGAATCAAGAGGTTGTCTCCCACCGCTGCCTGTCTCCGCGGTCTACGTCGGGCGTTTCCTCCCAGCTTCATCCGTCTGCCTGATACTGCTCGAATAACACTGGCCGTCAATGTTTACATATCTGAGCTGTCTGGCCTCCCGACAAAGCCGTGACATAGTGAGAGAAGACTCCCGCCGGGATACAGGATACTGTCTGCAGCATTGGCGTGCCCAATCCCTCAGTACCTGTATGTATACGACAAGCCGTGGAAATGTTGATTTTTATTTTGATTTCAATTCTCTCGATATGTTGGTAACAGCCCTGCCACTATTCAGTGATCCGTTACAGCTTATTGTTCTTAGAGTAAGTTGTATGGCAATGTCCTTCCTTGATGGTATCAGAATTAGCCTAGTCTTATAAATCTCGTATGAATCATAACATTCTTCTTTACGGCGTCTTCTCTCATCTGGTCTGATCTCTCTCTCGGCTTCGCACACATGAAGCTTTGATCACTAACAGTACTGTATATGCCGTAAAGACTAATGACTTCTCAGAGTCAGTAAAGCACAGTAGCCTTTAAGCTGTGATCTGGCTCTGCGCAGATACGTCAGATTGATCCCAGATCAGATGCAGTCTGGTATTGACGAGGCTCAGACGGGGGCCACCTCTCCAGAGAGACTGAGGGAAGAGAGGCTCTCCTAAACCTCACAGACATCCTGCATTATTGATTAGTCAGGAGGGGAATTCTCCCTGACACACTCCAAGCCATAAGAAATGGGCTCCTGCGCCACACATACACACACACACACACACACATTTTACCAATTGTCTTGTTGGATCCTGTCTATACTCTTGAGATCGCAGATGTTGTCTGTGGTGCAGGGGGATTACCAGCTCCCCGACACCACAGAGAGTCCCAGAATTTCCCACTTCCCTCCATCCTCACGATTTCATCCCCCGCTGAGGCCACCAACACATTAAGCCTGTCAGTCACCAGCAGCAGCAGCAGCAGCAGCAGCAGCATATACTGCAGAGGTGGAGGAACAGCTCACCTTCGCAAAGCACTCGAAGACAATAAGAGAAAGTCGCAATGTGTCGTGATTATGTTACACATGTGGGAGAGAGAGAGAGAGAGAGATGTTTGATGGATTTTAATGCCAAATGTAAATGTTAAGAGACGTAGTTAATGCAGTAAAAGGAAAGAGAGCAGAGAGTTGGTGCTTGATTCCATTTAGTCCCAGAGAGGAGATGCAAAGGGAAACGGGAGTCTGTATGTATTGTACTGTTACCCCATGGTCTTAATCTAGCTGTCAATGAGTAACTGGCAACTCTGATTTCTGGGTAAACATGATTCAGTCATTAGTGGCTGTGATTCTGTTTCCTGACGTGCTGCAGAATTTAGAGAAATCATAATTCAAGAGGACGTCCATCCACAGAGGAGCCAATGGATAAAATGAAGTGTGCAATGACCAGTTCATGTGCATTTCAACTGTAAAGGAGAAAGAGGTTCCTTTGAAACATCTACCCACAACTATTTCTTCCTCTCTGTGTTAGTATAGGAGTCTAACCTTGCTCTTCTCTGGACAGATAATAATCCAATATAATCCAGGTGAATACCTGATCGCCCCGCTACAGCACTTACTCTGTCATCTGTGCACCGTGGCAAAAATGACAGTGTAATTGTGTCTCAACTCGACTGCTTCGACGGCAATAGCCTAGATACAAGTCAACAGCAAAAAAAAAAAAAAAAAAACGCAGG
Organism: Hoplostethus atlanticus; assembly: GCA_034670405.1. Classification (NCBI taxonomy): domain Eukaryota; kingdom Metazoa; phylum Chordata; class Actinopteri; order Trachichthyiformes; family Trachichthyidae; genus Hoplostethus; species Hoplostethus atlanticus. Next base: position 1,148,106 of record JAXDDX010000138.1, on the reverse strand, counting down.
CAAATGCAGACATTGTGTAACTATTCCTCTTTATTAATTTCATTCATCCACGTGTTATTGCTGTTTTATCACCCCGTCGCACGTGACATTGAGAAAAGCCTCCGTTCAGCGTGTGCTCAGCTTGACGCCTTGCAACCGTGACACCTCTTCCATCCCCATACAACACTCTCTTCTTTTCCTCCCCCCTTTCCGTTCATTATCACTCCTGCCTGGCATCTATGTACGTTACCACCATTGCACTGAATCTAATAAAAGGCTGTTACTAAATATATCGTCTAAGTCATGAAAAAGAGAGAGAGCCTTGGAATAAAAGTGTAGGAGGTGCCCGCTCTTTTTCATCAGCATCAATGTTTACAGCGTTTCAGTCGATTTTTTCTCTCTTTCTGTTCCTCTAAGGATGTGTCATGATATATTGAGTATTTATTAGGAATGAAGTTAAAACCCGATGTTGCTGAAGTCTAGCCGAGGCTACTCACACCGAAAGATGATATACTGCATGTCTTCAACTACATTTACCCCGAGAGCTCTAACTCAGCAGGATGCGCTGCCATTCAGGACCTCACAGACTGAGAGGCAGAAAAAGAGAAAATCTTGTCAGCCAATTTGTCTTTTGTCCCGGGACCTCTGTGATTCCCCAATTATCTTTCCTTTCAGGTTGGCGGGCTCTCGTGATAATGGAAAAAAATCTGTGAATGGACTCACCGTTCAGACAGGCGCAATCAAAAGCTTTCATATCTGTTCCATTTTTTTCTGTCTTATATATCTTTTTAGGGTTCACTGCGTTCCTGTCCCGTTTCGTTGTCATTCAGTCTGGAAATCTCTTAGATCTAAATGGTTAGCGCTACGGTACAAAACTCCTTACGTTTTTTATTACCAATTTTTCCAGCACTGCTTTGAAGGCTGAGAAAAAACCCAGACGCCAAAGGTAACACAACCTGGTAACAGCCAAACATCTACAGCCACAAATAGATGTGCATCAACACAAACACAACTAGACGTGCTCACTTCTCTCATTTCCTTTTCCCATCCTCTGACTTTCTTGTTCCTTTCTTTCCATCCCTACACCAGTCAGGTGCTTCACGGAGGCGGAGGCTCTTCCCGACACCACAGCGACATTCCCATGATCATCACACGTGACCTCACATGACCTCCATGAAGTCTGCATGTCGGCAGAGTCATAATTTCCACGGCGGTTTGTACCACAGCAAAGCATCATACAAAATAATATTTCAATATTGACTACTAGCAAAAATAAAATGTGTTCCCTCGTCGGCTTTGAATTCTAGGGTACGTTGTGTTACTTCAACAGTGCAAGAATCGCTACATGTAGTCACTAAAATGTATCATTACTCTATAAAAATACTAAAATCTGTCCATTGGCTAATAATTTATCCTATAGGTTATTTTCCTGTAACTGGTATATGTTATGGTAGTGTGTCACGAGTGGACGGAAAAAGTAAGAGTCCTGAAATCCAGCCCAGTGCACATAGGAGCAGGTCTAGTAGGTATTGCATTAAAAGGTGATTGAAGAACATAGTGTGAGGTCTCCAGGGGTCCATCCAGCCCATCCTCCTAACTCCGCTGTGGGTCTTCTTGGCTGCTGTCCAGCAGCTCATCCTCAGAGAAACTGATGTGAAGGCAGGTTTCATTAACGGGGGAGGAGAAGGGCGGCGTGTGCTCGTAGCTGTCTGGATGCGCGGCGAGGACGGGGGGCGCAGCGGAGGGAACCGTTTTACTTCCGTCCTCCAGGGGGCTGTCGCACCCGCTGGAGGCTGTCAGAAACGACGTCCCGCGGTCCCCGAACGGGTCGTCGTCGTCGTGCGGCGGCGACAGGAGGGACTTGGTCTCGGAGCGGACGCCGGAGTCCTCGCTGGCCGAGCAGGAGCTGCTCTCGCCGTTGCTGAGGGAGTGGAAGTCGGCGGACGAGAGGGAGCAGGGCGTGGTGTCTGGGAAGGAGAGGCTGCTGCTGCGGCTGGGAGCCACGCCGCTGCCGCTGAGCTCTCCGAGCGCGGGCGTGGCCGTGACCTCCGACCCCGGGGACAAGGTCCTGCTGGCCCGCTTGCGGTTCATGGACGGTGGAGGAGGGTCCAGCTTGGGGATTGTCTGTTTACACCTGCCGATTTAGAGAGAACAGAAGAAGAGTTCAACACAATAACATTTTACTTATTGAGATTCAAGTGAGCATGACCGTGTTGCGTTCCCTGTCATCCCGATGACTTACATCCTTGAAATAAGATGAATTAACCAACACAAGTCTGGGTGCAGTGAATGAGCAATCCTATCCATACTGTGCGGTGGGAATATTTATGTGAGCCTTTTCTCTACTAAGCGGCAGCATTTAGGAGGGTGAGAATAAGCCTCAAGTCAATTTTCCTCCCTAACCCCCATCGCATTCTTAAACCCAGCGCACTGTGACGTAAGCTGTTACTGGACGGGACGGGAGCCCTCCCAGCTTTCTCTCGCTCTCTCTCTCGCTCGCCCTGTTGTTATGGCTGTCTGGGCACTTATCTACATCCCACAGCTCCCCTGTAGAGAAGAAAAGAAGGGGCAGAAAGAGAGCAAGAAAGGGAGAGAGTGAGGGAAAGGAAGAGAGGAGAGAGCTGCAGGCTTCCCCCTCCTCTGCTGATCACACCAAACACACACACACACACACACACACACACACACTATAAATAGCTACACTGCAGTCTCTCTGATTGTACCACAGCAATGCCATGACAAGCACCGACACTCGCTCTCTCTCTCACACACACACACACACACACACACACACACACACACACACACATTTCTCTTGGAAATCAACCCACTAACAAGCCCCAGTTCCTCCCTGACTCCTTCCAGTACAGGATACTGGTGGCTGCTAACTTGGTTCCCTTGTGAAATCTGATCTGTGGTTGAGTCTGGTTTCAGTAATGAACTTCTGGGCTGTAACGTGTTCATCTATTTAGTGTGCCTCTATAGGAGGTTGGTGTCGGCATCGACAGTTCAGTACAGACTGGTTCTAACAGTGCAGGATGCCACAGTGCAGTGAACCCAGTCTCCTCCAGGAACAATCATCAACGCTTTCCACCACCAATACAGTATCTCTGCTGATACGTGATGTCACAGCTCCCATTTGTGGACATTTTGGACCTGAGTCCATAGCGCTACTTCAACAAAACCCCCAAACCAAGACTTCTACTCTCGTTTCCTTCCTATGGGAAATAGTTGCTCTGCAGTTTACAGCGACACGCAGCCCCGTCACAAGATGGATTCTGTTATTTTCTCTATTTTTGAACGCTCGCGTTGCCAAGTTCTTCATCCGCTGGTGTTGCTAAGATGAATTTGCAGCCTGATCAGGATTAAAATGGTGTTTTGTCGTGTGGCAGACTGCCTTCCCCTCCTTCCCAGGTCTGATTAACATATGTTTGACTCGGCACTTTTTCTGTCACAATGTTGACACGCCTCTCCGCCTCACGGCCCCGTCTCCCTCTCCCCTCTTGTTTCTGTCCATTTCTCTACCTCTTCCTTTATTACCCCATCTCCTCTCCCTCTAGTCTCACTCAGCCTGCACCTGTCATCCATCTCTGCTGCTCTCACTGACGTCTTTCTCATTTCCCTTTTCTCTCCTCCAGTCTCTCTTTCAATCTCACTTAGTCTATTGCCACTGAACCCCCCCCCTCCCTGAATTCTGCCTGACACAGCAAGTGAGAGCACAGAGGGATTGATTTAAAGGTTGATGCCACTCACTTGATTTAACAGTTCATACCTTATTTCTATGATCAGTTCAATCGATATTTGTGAACACGGTTAGCTCAATCACAAACATCGCCATCAAAGTGTACAAATTGTAGCTCTTCTGCGGAAAGGAATCGAAGCCAAATTTCTGTTTGTCCCATGTCCCCAAGATATTCATTCCTTACTGTCAGAGCAACCTTTTCCATCTTTTCCAAATCATTATCTGTAGGTCGTACATCACTGTGGCATCGCAGATTAGAGGGTGAAACATGTTCTGGTTACTGGAGACAGTAATAAATGTTCACTGAAACTCCACTACCCTAAGGCATTTCAATACTGAAACGCAGTGGAACTTCCCTGGATGTCGAACAAACAAACACACCGCAGTGGCGTCCCTGATTCCCCTAAACTTTAAGCCTGGACTATTACTCTCTCTGACTGGGAGGAGGTGATTTACGATGCCGACGGACTATTCCGACTTTTAAAAATCCTAACCGTCCATGAAAACTGAACGCATTTACACTACAGAAGATCATTAGTCTCTCTGCAGGCACGCAGACTGGGAGGCAAGATAGGGATACACCATTCACGTATGGTGGGGTTTCGCACACACACACACACACACACAAAGCCCACATCGCTCAAACCTTGCAAGAGCGTTCATTTTACCACAAGATAATAAAACACCAAACGTGGAAAGACAAGCAACTCGTTCAGTTCCTGTTTGTGGTGTTTCGCCGCGAGCTCGGCTCTCATTGCCTCGGTCGGAGATTTAACGTCATTGCCCATCTCGCACGACAGGAGATCAAAAGATGCTGTCGGTGATCCTGAAGGGTTTGGAACTTGATGGACTTGACCGTTTACTGTGAGATGTCCACAACACCTCAGCCTGTACACTTGGACCCACAACATTTCACCCACGATTCCCAGCCTCACCCAGGTTAAAAATCTAAAGTAAACAGCGGCTGATGGGAAAGCTTACCCCAGCTGGCTTGCAATGGCTGCCCACAACACTTGAGAAACTCCACGGTACAATCAGACGCTGAGGGGATGACTGACCGCTCTACCTCGAAAGAGCCACATCAGCAGCTCAGAAACAGTACCGTACCAAATATCACAGGCTAACCGGTCGGCTGACCTCCTGGTCTGAAATGGTCCAGTCAGCAGTACAGGAACTGTGTTGTGTTGCAAACGATGGACTTGACCATGTGAAAACACAAATCATACTAGGAGCTGATGAATTAAGACTCTTAGAGATGGATTTTCTAACTGGTGTCCAGCTAGTTTGGGTAGTCTGGGTACTTCAGAAGCTGCTGTAATGACATGCCGTTAACTGGTCACAGGCCTCCATGCTTTACAGCGCTATGCCGTGATGGGATGAATATTTGCTTCTCCCATGCTACTTTCACGGGCGTCCATAACGATCTCTTGTATAGCCGTGTTGTATACTCAATAGGGGAATGATAGGGGATGATTACTTTAGTTCTGCTTTCCATTTTGGCGACCTAACACCCGTTTGGTGTTCTGGGACTTTGACCAGCGGGATTTCTGTAGAAAGTCCTACTTCTTTATGCCTTTCTCTATCTGCATGCTCTTCCTCATGGTGAAGAGTGATTTGAAACATTTAAAAGGGATTCTGCAAATATATTTCCTGCAAATATAGATCCTTTTTGTGCTGCCTTCCTTCATTAGTTTTTGACCCGTCTCCTCCTCCCACTTCTCACTGTCACCTACAGCCTTTTCATTACTGCCTTCTCTTTTGTAAACTCTAAACCCTTCCTTTTAGCCTTTATAGCATTATCTGCTAGTTAGCTGACTCCCATTCATCATTTCAGTAGTCCATTTCACTCTAGGTGTCTGGCTGCTGATCATTTTCTTCGTCGGGTGCCTAACCTTTCCTGACCTCCAGAGCCTGTCTTGTGATGTCCTGCAAACCTGTTGCTGGACGTCAGTCAAGTGACTTGACTGCTCAAAGTACTGCAACTCTACCACCAACCGCCTCTTCTCTCCTTGGTCATTTTAGACACTTTAAAGTTGCTAGTTTCTTCCAGCCACAAAAAGAAAACCTTGAGTTTCTTTCCTTCCACTGCTGTTCTACTGGCTGCTGGAGCAGTCGGCAGTATAGTGAGTGAGGTCGTGATGCCGTGAGCCTGAAGGAAGAGCTATTACTCTATCTAGGAGGTGGTGATCTAGTGAGATTTAGTTATGCAGCGCATGCACATGACACACACACACACACACACAACCTTATCACAGTGATTGAATGATATGGACAGGGTCATCTAGAGTTGCATCTCCACTGCCTGACTGTTCATCACCTCCCTGGTGGACCAGCGACTGACAGCTATTCTCAAATGACATTCCCTACACCGTGGTGAAAACACCGACTGTTACTGTACACAAGAGACGGGTGACTCACTGATTAAGTCGATGCTAATGTGGTTATGATTTTGCAGAACCACATCTGCACATAAATGGATGTTATTATGCAGCCGTTTGGAGATCAATCACGAGTGAAACCTGCACACAAGACGGCAGGCAACACACACACACTGTTAATCCACCGCATGCTCAGCATGCCGCGTCCCATGCTTGTGCCACAGACACTCGTTCCACATGCTTGTTGTCATGTATAATACTCACATAGAGGGAGGAGTAGGGGCAGAGAGGAGAAGAGGAGGAGGAGGAAGAGGAGGAGGAAGGGGGGCTAGGCAGTGGCAGAGAGCTCCCCAGGCTCCCAGGGAGAGGCAGGCTGGTGCAGCATATGATGAGAGGGACAGGGGTGGGGAGAGGATAATGGGATACATTAGCTATGGGTTTAAGGCAGAGGCTGCCAGTTGGGTTTTAGTCAAGTCACAGTTTGATGGGTTAGGGCAGGCTGAGTGACTGACGAGGATATTGTTTCGCCTGGGAAAAGGGGGATATCTCATTGGAACATGAGGGATGGTTAGACGAGGAGGAGGATGAGCAGGAGCGGGTCCTCGCACCTGTACCAAAGAGAGGCAACAATTAGACCAGAGGTTCAGGCAACTGTGTAGGGGGATAAGACTACTGGATTTAAAGGTTACATAGAGTAAAGATGTATGAGGCTGCTGTGGATCTACCTCACCAGCTTAAAATACCACACCGAAAAAGGGATGGCATTAATAAAGAGACCGAGAGAGAAAGAGAAAGATGTTTCAGTGTGAGAGTGAGCGTCCCATGGAGCCGGCTGTACAGATGACTCATATTGCACAGCCTGCTTGTTTATTTTACCATTCAATATGCAACAAAAGAGCAGCCACTCAAGAGAATAACATTAACAAAAACCCCAACACATCAATCTGATCCAATTTCCTATTGAAGAAGCAACCAGCAGGGGCTCCTCAGACCCACAGATGGGTCTGAATTTTCTACATTTAGTTACTGGAAAGATCTCCAATCCAATTCGGCCTTCGAGACAGACAGATGGACAGACACACACACATATCGCACACTAGGACATCACACCCTGCAGTTAGCGACAACTGGAATACCTCTAAGGAGCATTGCAAGCGTCTGATTGGCCAGTCTTGACCTAAACTCACGGGGAAGTGGATTGGATGCCTCACTTGGTTACTGGAGGTTGGAGAACTATCAAGCCACATCACAAAGAAGACCGGGCCTTTGTAAGAGCATCTTGCTAACAAACTGAGTGTGTGTGTGTGTGTGTGTCTTGGGTCTTGAGAGTACTGGTGAATCCTCGAAGAACCTCTGAAAAACGAGCATAGTTTCTATTTCTGAACAACGGTTGCACAGCAGTGTGTCAATCCACCCGAGAGAACCAGAACCAGCCCGATCGCTGAAAAACAATCATCCATTACACTCCCATCACATCACTCCGTCCGGGCAATTCAATTAGTGGCCAATGAGGCCGCCGGTGCAGGAGTGGCGCACAGAGGCTGAAGTTAATGACGGAGAGGAAAGACAAAAAAAAAAAATGATAGAGGAGAAGAGGAAGATCACGAGGGAATCGGTCAGGAAATACCATTATAGCATGTAGGATATTGACAGAGGGGTGGAGGGGGAGAGAGAGAGAGAGAGCGAGAGGGTGAGCGAGAGAGCGCATATCGTGCCAGAAGTAAAAAAATGACTCACTGGTGAGTAATATATACTAAGACGGTCACCATATGGATCTCTTTTTGTACTGTGTAGGCTGCAGCCTTGTTTCCAGAGGAGGCTGGTGACTCAAAAAGTTGACAGGGTTTGTCAAACAGCGTGGCACAAAAACAGTACGGCTATTAAGTCTACTGTCACGACCGACCGACCTACTTTTTAAAGAATAGGTGCAAAAATCGGGGAGGATCGGTTGTAAAAGTGTATACCGGGGTAAACTTCACGCATGTGGAAAATACTGTGATAGGAGTTGTTTTTGCCGTATTGCCCACCCTGGTACGGCACCGGGCCAGCTGGAGAGCGCACACATGGCTCTGGTCCATGTTGTGATTTAGAGCTAAATTGCGCTAATCATGTGAAGGGAATCGATTCCATTCCTCTGTTACTGCGTGACCGGTACTGGACTGGCAGGAAAAGGAGGTGGGGAGGAGAGGAAGGAGGAGATGGAGGGGTTGGGGGGGGGCAGAAGGGTGTCTGTCCGCTAGCTCTGAGAACATAAAATAAAGCCACTCAGGCTGTAAACATTGATCCGCTGGGGAAAATCCAGAAAACAAAAGCAAATGGAAGCAATAAAATTTGGTGGGTGGTGGCGGTGTGTGTGTGTGTGTGTGTGTGTGTGTGTGTGTGTGTGTGGGGAGGGGGGTGGTTATGGGAGAATGGCTGCGTCAAAGGTAATGCAGAGTTTTGGTGGGGGGAAATGTAATTACACAACAGAACTAAACTTTCCATTTCTCCACTCCACTCATTTTTTCCCCCCATGCTTTGGCTTCAGTCTCATAATATGATCCAGTTTATTCCCACGGGCTGCACGTTTAATCCTACCGCTTCTCAACATCCTAAGCAACGCAAAAGGTCACAGTCTTTTCCACAACGTACACACACACACACATGCATTTATAGAAAATATCTGTGCGTGTGTGTGTGTGTGTGCTTGCGTGTGTGTTTCTCTGTTTAGTGGCAAAATGATTATTTGTGTTTTTTCTCTGTGCGGTAATAACCTGGTGATGTTTCCCCCCCCCCCCTGCGGTTCGTTCCCTTTATGTGCCGTTTGTGGATAAGCCCACAACAAAATGCTCTGCTCATATACATAAATATGATGCCACACAGGGGAGGAGGAAACAGAAAAAGGAGGGGGAGGATGGGAGAGAGGGAGAATGGAAGAGAGAGATATTAAGAAAAACAACTAATAATGCTCCGGTGGTAAATTTCTAAGCTATATCGTCTTTGTTGAAGCTTTTGAGAGAGAAAATAGGAGAGAAAGGATGTGCTGCACACAACGCACTCCCAGATGAAACTAATGTTAACTTGGAAATGCACAGTAACGAGATGCCTCTCTTCGGGAGAAACAAAAGAGGTTTGAAATTTTCCCTTCGGGGTATTCTTGTGTTTTTCCTCTGCCGATGACAAAAAAAAAACTTTTATTCTGACATGGGTAAAGGGGGGGGGGGGGGGGGGGTAGGGATGGGGGGGGATGTGAGCTGGGATTGGTTAGGAGGCCGTGCTACAGGAAACCACAGGATGTGAGTCTGGCTGTTGGGGCTGAGATGCAGAGGGGAGGCAGGACACACACACACACACACACACACACACACACACACACACACACACACACACACACACACACACACACACACACACACACACACACACACACACACACACACACACACACACACACACACACACACACACACACACACACACACACACACACACACACACACACACACACACACACACGAAATACACACTGCACAGCCTAGTCAATTCCAACTCGTTATTTCTCTCTCTTGCCTCTTTTGTAATCAGCTTAAACACGCATGAGATTTAGTCCTCTCCGGCTCTGGTTTGCTCTCAGAGGAAGAAAAGAGAGAGAGACAGGTTAAGAGAGAGAATGAGAGAGAGAGAGAATCAAGGAAAAAGAAGGGAAAAGAAAGGATAGAGAGTCTGTTCCGCTTGAGAGCTCGCCTTGATCTCGTACAGTCAATGTTCTAGCTGCTTTCTGTGAGGGGGCGCTGATAACATAGGAGATTAAAAGCTCATCAAGAGGCAATTATGAGGCTCCCTATATGAATTCAACATAGGGGGTTTGCTTGTGGATCTATGAGTGTGTGCATGCTTGTGCTTTCAGATGTTGCATCAACGGGTAGAAAGAGAGCTTGACTGAGAAAAAGCGAGAAACATCCACCCAGGGTGTCCACATACAACACCCTTGAAATATGACAACACGGAGCAGAACGATCCGCTATAGAAAAACAGCAAATTCATCAGAAATTGTTCCAGAGAAAATTATTCCATTTCGTCTGGCTGCGCGCTTTTGTAACACCTCTCCAAAATGAGTAATTTCACTGGGTAGCAATTAGAAAAGTGGGGGGAGAGAGTCCCAGGAGGATCCCCGGCATGTTAAAGCTGATGGAGTCCCAGTGTTTTTTTTTATGAATCCCATTCTCTCTCACTGGCCTTTTCTCTTCTGTTGGATCTTCTGTAATCCCCTTGATTATAGACACACTTTCATTAGCTGTGGGCCTTTTTCTGCTGAGTCAAGCTATTCCCCCACTAATAGCAAGTGGCTGTGTCTGTCATTCTGTAGCCTGGTGCCACAGAAACAGCAACTTACTGCTATCACACTAGGATAGAGAGTGTGTGTGGGCGGATGGGATGCTCATAAAGTCACAATTTGTCAGTGTGTTTCTCTATAATAGCCTAAATATAATAAGCCGCCAAACGTCCGTCTTACTTTTCGTCCGCGTTGGCAGAGTTTCTCGCCGCGAACGGGACGATCTCGTCGCGCGTCGCTTCAGAGCTCTCCTTGTCGTCCGCCTTCCCATTGGTTCTGATGAAGGGGTCCGCCCCCCCGCCGTTCACCGAGGCCAGCGGCTTGGTCCCGTTCTCCAGGTTCAGCAGGTTGAGATAGGACTCAGCGCAGTCCACCTGGCCGGGGGAGAGAGGGGCGCTCCGGAGCGGCCAGGCGGGCGTGGAGGTGAAGGGCTGATCCAGAGTCTGGCTGTAGTGGTGGTTCTTCAGGTTCAGAGACAGAAACCTCGTCGACATGCAAACTGAGCTGCACGACTCCTGGCCATCTGAAAGGAACAAATTCAACTGAAGTCAAATCAACAATGTTTGATGAGAGAGTCACGAATCCAAACATGAACCCCTTGTGGCCTTTTTTTCTCATGTCGACATTTGGTGTCGCTGCCTTCTGTCTTTGTACCTCTCTCTCTCTGTGTGTCTTATCTAGGCGCTGAAGATTAGCAGAACCAATCGCAGCAATTAACTGAACCATGTCTGAGATTAGCGAGATTAGCATTCTCTAGCAGGGCGGGGGCTAACATGATTAATACAAGTGTGAAAGATGATGTGTCACTTTCTGTACAAACGCACACATGGAGTCAAAAAGTACACACATAAACACTGACAGATTCTCACACACACACACACACACACACACACACACACACACACACACACACACACACACACACACACACACACACACACACACACCTCGAGCCAACTCTTTGTTGTTTTTCATTATTATTTTGGCAGGACTGACCGTTCCTTTAGCTGCTGTGATTACAACCGTCCTCCAACAACTCCCCTTTGGGACACTGTGTGTGTGTAAGTGTGTGTAAGTGCACGTGTACCCAGAAATGGTGGTAATGGTGTTAATACAATCAAACCTCTGTGTCTGTGAGTGTGAGAGGATGCTGACAGGTTATAAACCCATACTGTATATGTAGTCTGCTATTAGTTTAGATGTATACTTTTATAACACATAGATAGAAGATGCTGTTAGTGATCTTTATCCTGATGAAAAACACAGAATTACAAAACATTATATATATATATATATATACACACACAACCCAATAAAATACTAGTTTCCAAGCCCAGATTACAGTAAGCCTAGATCCCACCTGAAACAAAGACATTAAAAATGTATAATACATTCTGAAATTTGTTCACAACATTCAATCAAAGTACAGCCAATCCAAATTATTTAGTGTGCTATTTATTATACATCACCTGAGAGTACACACCCTTAATTTTATTAATACATAACACTACAACAGGTGATTTCACTGATTAGTTCCTCCTCTCTGGTTGAAGGTGTGCTAACCAGTGAAGTGTTTGGTGTTTGCCCTCCGTGGCACATGGTTGAATAGCCCTGCTTTAGGGTGATGACTTCTATGAAAGGGGGTAATTGAAGTCAGGTGATCCGATCAATGAGATGACATTCAGGTGTGGGTTAGAGAGTCCTGTCATAAAATTCCCTACAAAGTTTGATGACCAACAGAGTCTGTTCAGCCACGAAGCTAACTATTAAAGTTATCTACTTTATATGACTTAGATGAAGATCAGACCATATTTCAGGAGACATTTATTTATTATTATTATTATTTTTTTCTTATTAATTCTTTCAGTCCAATGGTTAAATGAATAGGTGTAACATAATTGTGCTAATATTGACTATTTTTGCTTTCAAGGGTTCCTCTATTATGCATTTCTTTACTTGTTGAGGTGGATTCTGATAAGTTTTCAAGCTGCAATGAAAACAATAAAAAAAATCGCTATCCATACATGCGCACCTTGGTTGTTAGCAAAATATTTGTTCAGTAATGCATTAAACTATGTAATATCTCCATCATATGTAATTTCTACTTTTTCACCCATTTTAAGAAAAGAACAATTGGCAAATGGAATCCCATTCATTTTCGGCATCGGTGGAAAAAGAAATACACAACTTCACATAGCAATAAAACCTGGTGATATACAACTAAGTAATCCCAAATGACTTATTTTAGAAATCAAAAGATGTAAAGCCTATTTGTCAGACCCTAAGCTGCAACTAGCTCACATATCTGACCCCTCTCTTAATTTCAATGACTGTACAATTGCCTTCAAAGGATTGTGACATCTTGCTGTTGTCTTTGATCAGAATATTTTCCCTAAACAAACACATTTCTCCTTCTTTGCTGGCCAAGAAAGAATTATTAAAGCTTTTGTTTCCTCCAGAATTGACAACAATGGATTACTTTCTAGCTGCCCAAACTTGTGTTGTTCTGGTTCTAATGCGAACCAGAACAACACAAACCCTTGTCTTAGTCTCTCTTCACTATGTTTTTGTAAAGGTTTGTGTTGATTCCCCTTAAATAAATAGTTTACTCCAAGTCAAATGCAGTCATTACCTACTCACCAACATGTCAGTCAAAACTCCATTGAAGTTCATAGAAAAATCAAACAGCAAGTTAGCCTCAAAAGTATTGGCGTTTATAGATACTTACAGATCTTTTAACAGCTCAAAAAATGTCCATCAGGTGTCATCCTGTGCAGCATAATTCAAGCGATTTGTAGCCAAATGATTGCACTGTGGGTCCAAAAGTTCAATATTTACCTCATTCACCTGCGCCAACAGTCGCCCACCCTACGGTGCTGTCGGAAGAATATGCTTACTGTGCTAGAGCGCATCGGCCCGAGAGCGTCTGATATAGTTGTAGACAGGTAAATATTGGATTTTTGGACCCACAGTGAAATCGTGCAAACATGCTGTGCAAACAAGCTGTTTGGAGAAATTTGATGGACATTTTTGGAGCTGTAAAAAGAAGGCTCTGTTAACTTCAATAGTTTGGAAAAAGGTTGAGATGGAACTACAGGGGCTACCTCAGTCTGTGTTTGGTTTTCATACCAACTTCAGTGGAGTTTCGACTGACATGGGGACGAGTTCTGATGATGTACTAGTGACAGATTTTTTTTATTTTGGGTTGAACTATTCCTTTAACTTAGAATGCACTACATGGCATCCATACCCATACTGAACTCTCAATCCATGCATTTGAAGGAAAAAAATCAGTGGGCAGAAGCTTCTCCTGTAGGGCTCTTCCCTCTGAAACAAGCTATCCATGCCTTTTTCTTTACTTCCCTGCAGGTGGTTTATAGGCCAGTGTTCTCATATCTACTCACAGACACATACACAAAACACAGATGCATGCATACACACATACACAATACACAAGCCACTTGTTAAAATGCTCTAGAAATACACCTGACCTGACTTTACCTTAAGGTTTGAACTGCTACCAGTAAGCTGGCCAGTCACTTACTCTGTGTGTGTCCATTAGCTCGGGGCTCCTGTTGTGGCTGTCCTTGTTGTGTTGTCGGCGGGGAGCGTGCCTCCAGCTCTTTGAGCTGCTGCACAAGCAGAGCCAGGTGCTGCAGCAAGTCCCTGTTCTGCAGCAGCAGCTGGTGCACGCGGGCCTGGGCCTCCATACGAGCAGCAGTCTCTGCTGCCATCTGGTCCTTCAGCAGCTGCACCTGAGATGGGACGAGAGGTCCAGGAAGTTGGGAGGATCAGAGCATGGCCCAGGACACATTAGTGGTGGATGTAAGGAATGGTGTGTGTGTGTGTGTGTGTGTGTGTGTGTGTGTGAGAGAGAGATGTGTTTTCTATACCTCCAATATGCAAAAACTAGATCCTACATCCATTACATTTTGTCTCTGACTGATGGAGAGAGAGAATGGCAGACTAAGAGAGAAACCAATAAAATACCGACACTAAGAACGTTAACCTCTCTTTATGAGTTTGTCAGTTTGTGACTTCTCTGTGTGCCGCTGAGTCCTTTGATGAATCCTTCTTTCTATTTCATGCTCCAGCTCCACCCCAGGCTCCCCCCCGCAGAGACCTTATAATCCATGATATTATAGGAAGAAAATCTCATTTGAATTCCCATCCCAAGACCTGAAATTGAAAATAAAAAATGGCACTGGCACTATTTGTGTACATAATTCACTGTGTGGTAGATTGTGCTCTGACAATGACTGACTGTAAATGTACTCAACTGGATTGGACATTAATAAATAAATAAATAAATATGAATTTGTCTTTTAAAACAGGATGCTTGATTAAATATCTCCCTGTCTTGTGAAGTATTGGTACAAACTTGTGTGCATGCATCTGTGTGAGTGTTTGTTTCGGAGGGGATCTGGTTTCTGTTTTAGCCCAGATTGTGTATCCTCCCACTACGCTGACTGTCCCTCCATAACTATGTTGGCGCTGCCCCCTAGTGGTACGGCATCAGAAAGACAACTAGATAGATGGTGGCACCAAATGAGGCTCGTGCTGGAGCCCGTCCTGTTGGCAGGCCTTGACTGTGAATAACAGACTCGAGACTTGGAGTGTGTTGTATTCTGGTAGCCAATGTGAAGGTGACCTCCATCGGTTTCTATCCTGCTGGGTACAACTGCAGGATTTTCCAAACAATTCTTCCAGGGGGGTGGGTGAGTGAGTGCAGTAGCAGGGCCTCAAACAAGTTCAGATCTCTGCAGGTGGAAACCTAAACAGCTGTGTTAATATGTTTAGGTGGATTAATACAGAACTCTGCTTCTGATTTCCCTGCATCTGACCCTTAAATATCATCATCACAGGGATCCCCCATTCTGGCATGCTTTTAATCTGGTATGGTTCAGCGGCCCAGAGTTCTGCAGAAATCAGACAGACAATCTATGCTGCAAGTACGTCCAAAAAGCAAAGGAGTTTTTTCATTACAAGTCCAGTTGATGAAATGATTCCAGTTTCATGTTCTGCCAATACTCCATACTGAAATAAAAATGAAATGGTGCAACACAGCAGGATCTCATGGCATCTCATCTCTTCAACACTAGCGTAAGACTAGCACTAGCCAAAATGTTTTTTTTTTTAGTAAAGCAAAATGAGTCCAACAACATCACCGCTCCACTGGCGTACACTAACTGCACAGCGTGTGAACTGTGTCTGTGTATATTCGTGCGTCTCTGTGTCTCACCTGTGCCACGGCCACCTGCGTGTGCTGCTGCTGCTGCTGTAGCTGCTGCTGGAGAAGCTGCAGGTAGTGCTGCGACGCCAGCGGTGTGACAGATGGAGAGCGAGGACTGCTGGGAGAAATGCCTTGGGACGTCACCGCGAAGAGTGACCTCTGATCAAAGTCCTAGCCACATAAGAAGAACACACACACAAACACAGACACAGTGATTTTACTGATGGACTGACAAGGGCCACATCACATCCTCTTAATGGATGTTGAAATGAGAAGATGTAGCATATCAACATCTGAACTGGCCCATAGGCAGACAATGATACAGAGAAATGAAGAATAAAAAGTTCTGGCAAGATGAGAAGTGACCTGGGATCAGCCGGTCTAGACACAGAGTGGGAAGCAGGCTGAATGTGACGAGATATGGTGGCATTTTATGTGACATGAGTAAGACGTAATGAAGAGCCAGGTCACCTGTGCCATCATCTGAACTAAAAATAAGTCCGGTGGGAATTCTCACTGCATCTCCTCTTATCCTTATTCTTCATGTATCTCCACCAGGTTCTCCTTTAACTGTATTTTTTTTCTTTCCATCCATTGATTCCAAGTCTCTCTGCTTGTCCCTAAAGGTGTTTTTATGCTTGTTACATTGGCACAATCTGACTTACTGCAGTATGGGTCTTTCCAAACAGCTAACCAATCAGACCATTTGTTTAATGGTCTGCTTAAGAGGGAATACCAATGCAGTCCAATACCTTTTGTGAATTTGAGTAACTCTCCAGCAGTGCCACAAAAATAGATAACAAAGGCTTAAACTTGTGATGTCATCAAGAGGCTGCTCCTTAGAAAATGGATTAATGGAGATGAGAAAGGTGCCTGTGGGAGCGCTCAGGAGGATTTTCTGTGGATACAGTTTTATTGTGAGTGTGTGTGTGCGCACAAGTGTGTCGATGGCTTTGGAGAGAAAGACAGAAAAAAAGTAAAACTCGTTGAAGTCATATGCAGGTATTATCCCAGAAGTTGATACTGCTGTCATGCTAAATAAATCCCTTAGGTACAGCCACTACGAGGCCCTATACAGCATGTTGTAACTCCTACATTATACCTCTAGAGGGAGTGCTAGCACACTGCAGACTGCAGCACCTGCAGCTCTGTGTCTGAGGCCAGAGGGTATCAGAGAGAGAGAGGGCTTACTCCAGTCTGTCTGAAGGGCACCAACAACTGAACATGACTTGACCTTACTCAAGACCGCGCCTCTGCTGTGGTTTTCTACAGCCGTTACTGTCTTCGTAATCACTAAGACAACAGGAAGTGACACACATGGATTACCTAATGGGTTATGAACAATAGTCTCATGAAAAAACTGTTAATGCTCAGGGACATTTCACCAGAGACAACATATCCTCCCTGTTGCTCTCTTCCTCTCCCTATTTTCCCTCTGTCTCCCCCCTACCTTGCAAACTTCATATCTTTCTGGTTCTCCTTCTTTCTTCCATCCTACTCTCTCATTCCCACCTCCGTTGCTTTCTTTCTTTCTCTCTCTCTTTCTCTTAGCCATTCCCTTGCTCCTTGCTTATCTCCACGAGGCAGCTGTTCATGAACCCCTCAATGGGATTATGGTGGCTTTTCTCGAAAATCAAAGGCAACATCCTGGGTTTTGGGATTAGGTGTCCTCCTTTCAAAGCCACCAGGAATATTCAGGTTCTCCACTCTACTGTGTTCTACTCATTTCCAGCACTACGACAGTAGCTGCAAAGCAACACACCACGGCACACCAAAGCCATCTTTTCATATTAGTGAAAGATATGTGGAAATACAGAGGTAAAAGAGTGCAGTAGTCATAATAATTGAACATTGTGCACCAGCATGTTACCTGGTGCAGGATTGCCCCAGTCATTTAGCTACCTATCAGAGGCCAGCTTGGAACTGTGATTAAGACATGACGAGAGTAGCCAATGATCTGCTCCGGTACTGCAGTAGATGACAAAGCGCTGTATTTCCTTAGGTTTAATGAGCCATTTGGCAGCCGTCTGCCCAGGTAACAGCATCAAAACACTGCAGCGGATCAAGGCCTGGCCAGTGTCCTGTAGCTAAAGACGCTACAGCTACCTCGCTCCTGCCCAGCTGCTGGTGTGGTCGCTACAACTGTAATGGGAACACACTATCATATGTATGTGTAGGTGTGTATGCATGTGACTGTGAGAGTGTGTGTGTGTGTGTGTGTGTGTCTATTCTGGACAAGATATTTGTGGCTGCCCTTACAAATGAATTTTTTAGATGACAATGACCAGGACATGACATGTAGCAACAAAAAATCTCCTGCCCTGACAAAAGTATAAAGTAAGTCTGTGTGTGTGTGTGTGTGTGTGCTTTGTCTTACTATGATGGTCTGTCCAGGCTTGACCATGTTCAGTTCAGCCAGACTCTGAAGAATTTCACCGACCGCCTGTTCACACAGCGAAGGCCCTGCTGAGGTCTCTCCTCCTCCTCCTCCTCTTCTTCCTCCTTCCCCGTCTTTTCTACCCTCCTCTTCCTCCTCTCGCTCGGCTCCTGTCAGTTTACGACCTGGAGAGGAAAACACAAACACAAACGGCACAGCGTTACCATTATTTGCTATTTCCCATCATGCATACGACGTGGTGAGCTGGTTGGATTGTCTCTGGAGACAGTAAAACCTTAAAGACGGTCAATCATACTAAGGCCTCGATTTTGGTTGGCTGGAAAGTGTCCATTAAATCCATTTACAGTCCAGTCTGATGCAACAGTTTGATCACTGTTCTAAATGAATGAGCTAGCGAGGCTGGACCGTTCCATTTAAAACATAAATCGGCATTACAGTAAGCAGGGGCAAAGTTGAGCAATACCTCCATGTGAGAAGTGCATCTGCAGCACCTAAATGTATTTTTCTAGCAAATATCAGCAGTTACAGCAAGAAAGAGCTAGTGAAGCAGTGCTGTATGTGCTTGTATGTGTTCGTGTGTGGTAGATATTCTGTTCTTCTGTTCGGCCCATGTGTTTGGGTTAGAAAGCATTAGCTCAGCAGAAGGCTGAGGGAAGCAGCAGGTGTTTGCACATCGCTAAGCTAAGAGTTTGCTGCGAACTGTCAGTTTTAGAATTGATTTCAATTGGAATCTGTACTACAACACTGTGAGTCAACCGTTTAGTTAACTTAATGTACAGTAGAGCTCATCAGATAGGACTATTATCCCTTACTTATGTCTTGTCACAGCATAAATGTGGGACTGAAGGTATGCATTTATATGTGTGTGTGTGTGTGTGTGTGAATCTCTCACCATCACTGCTGGCCTCCTCTGTGGACTTGTCACTCTCTCCGTCCGCCTGTCCGTCTGCATCCTGCTCAGCGTGCTGCAGACTGAGCTTATGACACACCTCAAAGGCTTGGCCAACTGTCCGCACAATACGCATGGCCTGGGTCTGACAGAGGGAGAGGAGTGGACTGAGTGAGGACAAATTTCAAAAAGACAGAGTGTCTAGAGTGCAGTCCTGTCCATCTCAGTGGGATGACAGCTTGTTGACAATACCACGCCTCTGAGCCAAAACAGCCAAAGCGTTGCAGATAGAAACGCAGACAGGTATCGATCACTAGTTCAGAAGGAGGCAATTCAAGAGATTGCTGATGATGAAGTACAAATGAAGATATCATTGTATCTGCAGGTTTCAGAAAGCCAAATGTAGTTTTTTTTTAAATCAAAACCAGCCTTTTACTGATTGAACATATCTAATGAAAGTTCTGAAAATATAAATGAGCAGTGTAAGAAAAAGGACAACAGAAAATTAAATAGGGGACATGATGTTTAATTGTGTTTAGTAAATTGCATGGTGAAAAAATATGACCTCTATTAAATGTATTTAATGTTTCAGACTTTTAAAGGACCTGTAGATACCCTGGATACCTTCAGTCCTTGTGATGTACAACGGCTGAAAAGTCTCCATGAAGCGGGACTTGATGATGACCACATCTGAATGTGTGGTCAGATGTTGGTCAGCCTAGATCGATAGTGTACTGTACACGTCTCCGGTCAGGAGGTGCATGGGTGGACTCTTACCTTCTTCTTGGATTTGAAGACGTTACACCTAAAGGAGTTACTGGAGCCATCTCTAGCAATGTAGCTGAAGATCTTTAAGTCCTGGGAATCATGGGACACGTAGAAAATCCTGGAAAACATTTTTTCCATTTCTTTATTATTACTAAATATCCTCTCACAAATTACAGAGGTGACAAAATGAAATGACCTCAGTAAAATTAGGGAGGAAGTACTGACTTAATTCTGATAGAAATCAATAGAAAGTGCATATATACACTTATAACCACTGACCACAGAACAGCAGGGTCTCCCCACTGAAATCTCTCCATTTCGATCATTGTTTACAAGTATATTGTATATTCCTACCATCCCTGGACGGGTTTTGTCCTTACCTCTGCCCTGTACTGAGACAGAGGGTCAGAACCTGCACCTCCATCCCTGGATGCACTGCTATAAAACATGTCCACTGGGACCCAGCCAAAGAAATTATGAGCATAAAAAGCTGACAGGATGGAGAGCATATATCTCTATTGCAGCCCCATATCACCCCCCCCCACACACAAGTATGATTATATATATACATGTAATTATATTTACATGAACACACACGCAAATCCCTTGTGTGTGGCTTTGCCAAATGAGATCCACCTACAGAGACGTACATTATTTATCAACACACACACACACACACAAATCTCTAAGTGCACAGAATCACTCAAAGCTGCTTCGACACTCAACATTGAGACTTTGAAGTGGGAGGTTGACAACAATCTCTTTTTGGAACAGAACTGAGATGGGACCAGAGTTTCCCTTCGCTGTAACTGCCTGATTTTGGACAGTAACAAGTAAGGCTAGAAAATGTGCAAGTGTTTTGGACGTACTGTTCGAAAGAAAAAACAGAATAATTGCAATAGCTGGTTATGGCCTTAAAGTAGGGCATGAAAGTCATCATCAAATTACAAAAAACAGCAGTACTGAGGAGAAACATGAACTGTCAGATAGGAACAAGCACTGGAGGGAATCTCCCTCCTGCAAACTATCAGGCAACGGAAATTAATGATTGAGTTGCAGTTTTCTTTCATCTTCAAACTATAAGAACAAAAAATGTTTTCAAAGGTGAAATTATGTCTCACATATATATTAGCTCTATCAACCATCTATAATAACATTTTACTGGGGAGAGAGGACAGACATGGGTGTGAAGTAGACAGACACCCTACAATACAATAAAAGTCGACATTTGTGTGTGCGTGTCTTTCCAATTCACCAAATAAACCTAATGTACCGTTGAAGGTACTTGTACTTTATATTTGGTATAAACATGCTTTTATTTTAGAAATGGTACAAAATCTTACTGAGATCTGGTTGTTACATATGCCTATAATATTCAAGATTCAAGAAGTTTATTTGTCACACACACACGAGGTGTGCAGTGTAAATGTAAAGTGGCAATGCTCAGCAGAAATGTGCAAAGGGCAAAATAACAGGTTCACACAATTTACAATAAAAAAAACAACACAATATTTACAATGTCTACAATATATACCTTGAATTGACACCCTACTGGTATTAGGATCTCCAAACGAAAAACTCACAATCCAAACTTTGGATGGGATATACCACAGTGAAGTGACACACATGCCTGTATAATATCCCGATATAAAAATGTCCTCCATGTTTTCGTAGCTGTGGCCACTAGGTGAATACAATCTGAGAGCAGAGTGGTCCTTGCCATCGACGTGCAGACGTTATAGATAATTCATCAGGAGGTCTTAAGAATGTAATTTCACTTGGCACATACATTCAAGCACATTAGTTCTGTATGTTTGAGTACATGGGAAGACCACCAAGTAATGCACATGCAGTGTAGCACATTAAACTGTACAGCATGGAACAAGCCTCAGCTCCAGCCCTAGCGGCTCAGCGGGCGGATATAATGTTCCACTGAGAGTCAAGTATGTGATGTACTGTATACTCAAAATGATGTTGCTTTGTTTAAAACCGACAAGCGCATGCCGCAGTGGGAAGAACAGATTGGAATTTCCCAGTTGCGTAAAGTTTTATCCTCCGGGGTTTCTGGTGATTTAACACATTAAAAGGTCATAGATTCAGAGGTGAGACTAACCTGTATATGGGATCATGCATGATCATCATCTTGCTTTCATCCCAGGTCCACTCTTTCCTCTGTGTATGGGGAAAGATGGTTATGATAAAGCATTGAGATCTACCAAAAAACAGAATCCACATATATTACACCATTAATACTGGACAGTTAAATAACTCAATAGCAATAACTCACACCAAGACAGGGAGGGAGACACCCAATGGGTTAGCATTATAAACATCAGTTGTGTAAAACCCCAAACAATCATTCTACGAGTCCATAGATGTCAGTGGCTAGGAGAGAGTCCATCATGGTCACGGACATTCATTGAATTATCTGACATCACAGGAAAAATGATTACATTTTAGAGGCGCCTTTCCATTCTAAATGAAGATCTACATTATATCCCTAGATCAGTAAAACTGATGCAACTGCGGTTCATTCAGAGTTCAAAACCAGTGTTGACAGTAGAGTCTGTTCAAGTGTATTTACTTTTCTCGCGCCGGTGAGAACGTGGCGGTGTAACCTTACCTTCTGTTTTTTCCTCAGCATCACCTTGACCCCGTCCACAGACACCACAATGCTGACTTTCTTCTTCTTGATGTTCTTGGCCTTGAACTCATACTGGGAAAGCACCCAAAGCAGAGAGAAGCACATCGGTATGCAGTAGCAGCCTGTGAACTCCACACTACTTTTAGCACATTACAAATCAACCATGATCTTACCAGAGCCCAGCAGCCACCACGAGTTCACAAATTCACCCTAAACCTTTACTTCATCATAGAAAACAGCTCCGATTACCCACCACACATGCAAACATACATGCTCTTGCACACACACACACACACACACACACACACACACACACACTCTGGCCCTATCTCTTTATTACAGTGAGTGACCTGAGTATGTCCTCCTGTACTTGGCATGCTGACAGAGGTCTAAGGGAATAAACGCGACCAATTTGTCAGTATTAAGAGATGATCCACTCTGCACTCCAATACATCAGCTTCTTTAATAGCTTGGCAGCACTCAATGAGAACAGTAATGAAATACCGCTGACCACCAAACCTCTCTTTACCTCTGTGATGCCAATGAAGAGAGAGAATTCTGAACCTTGGATGTAATGGTGGAGTCAGTGTGTTTTTCACTTGAGAGCTTCAATATTGTGCCTTAAAGATGGCTTCAAGTTGACTACAATGTTGAGCAATAACTGACCTTCAAAGGTCAAAATATACAATTCTATAATCATATAGCATATAATGATTTGACAAATTACTGTTGTTACCAAGGCTGATTAGCTAGCATGCTAACATATCATTTGGCTGTGTGTGCATGTTGGTTCACACATGCTAACTTTTTCTTTCCCTCCCACTCTTTCTCAGGGACACACACAAAAACACAAACGATCCAACCCTGCTGAATATTTCAGAGCTAAATAAAAGAACAATCAAGGGTGGAGGGCCCAGAAGGTTTTGTCTCTCTTCGGTTTGCTGAACGGTACACGGCAGCTGTGTCTGTACTCGGCGACTAACACATTTCCACCTTGTTAGCCTGGCCTGGCTCTCTGCTGGGGAACGTAGCACGTCTGCCACTGTCGACTCAAATTAGCGTCACCTTTTAAAACATAACGCAGGATTCAACTCTTTTTGAGCCACCAGCTACCCAGCCCGACGGTGGGGTTACCACGCCGACGCCATGCGTGATGCTACAGTATGCAGGCGTTAGAGGTCTTAGCTATACTGTGTACTGTTAGCTAGCACTGGGTGACCGTTCTGTCAGCAAAATCTGGCGAAATTAAACTTTTGTTGCCGAGTTCAGTCAGCAGGTACAGGAGGAGGCAGCTACTACATACCACCACAATGTGAATACAGCATAAGTTAGTTGTCTTCAGTAAGAGGAGAGGAGAGGAGGAGATAAGACAGGAGGAGGGAGAAGAGAATACGAGGTGAAGGTAGGTGAGGAGAGAAGACAGAAGGAGAGGTGAGGTGAGGAGACGGCAGCTGTTACGCAAGGGCCTCCTGCAAACTGTGACCTTTTAGTCCAACTACCCACCGTGCTGTGATGCTACAATTAGCCGAACATCACGAACACGCTAAGACCTGCCATGCTTAATAATAAGACTCTCTGTCTGTTTGTGTAAGTGTATTTGTGAATGCACTGGTGTCCACATGTGCATGCTTGTCTGTGCAGAGCTAAATGAATGCTCTAAATGAATGAAGCAATTTTTGCCTCACTATCACAGTGCAGTATATAGGCTGCCATATGTGTGTCTTCTATACATCCCTGCATGTTTGTGCTCGCGTGTGTGTTTGAAATGTCGCGCTCTCGCTGCCCTGGATCCACGGTGATTAAAATTTCAGACTTTAATTAAACAGAACTGAGAGTCCCGAGAGAGCTGATTAAATAGAGAATGGGTTCAGAGAGGGAGAGAGAGAAGAAAACAGACCAGAGGAAGAGAGAAGTTGGCCAGAATTTAAGTAGGAGGAATGGAGAAATGTTTCATACAGCAAAGAAAAGTGTGCAGCACAAAAAGCATTTGCGTTAGTACTACTACATATTTTAGAAATGTCACATATGCAGCGTAACTTTCTGCTTATATTTACTCCTACAGAGCAAAAGCATAGATCAGGTTTATCTGAGTTTGTTCATGTGAAATGCAATATCTAGTATATTTGCTGAGGGGAAAATAATGTGATGAGGCAATTTAGGAAAGGCAACCGAGCAGAATGATGATTATCTGACATTTACTTGCCAGACCGGATATTTGAAACAAGGCAATAATTTGTCATCATGGCTAACACTAATTTGCACTCTTTTGTGCAAAATCACACACATACCTTCTGTTACACAATGCTATTTGTGTCAAAACACAAATAATTCACAGTTTGGGCCAGCATTCTGGTGGAGCAAAAAAGGGTTTTTGCACCTTCAGGCAAGTATGAAAATTTAATATTTTCTTGGCTTAAGTGCCAAGGTGTTTTGAAATATTCAGACTTTAATGCACTTGCATTGTTTTGGTTTTTCTCTTTATCAACAGTGGAGCAAACAATTAAAAGCTCATGACACTCAAGATCCTCTAAGCCTCAACATGTCAACGTGTCAAGTTAAAAGCCCTTCAACGTGGCAGAAAAAGAGCAGAGAAGAGATGATTTTACTTCACCTCGCTGCTAAGGATATTTCTGAAACTTTCTGACTTATGTTAGAGAAATTTGGGAAGACAGACTTTGAAAATAATGCATGAGTGCTAATGAAAAGTGTATGACTAATATGTGGATTGGGACGTGGGCAAAATGTCTAAGATGCCCTCTTAAGGCCTTGAAACTAAGCCCATAGTGATGTAGGAGACCAATGCTTACTGTGTGGGAGTGACACCGTTGCAGTACAGTAGCAAAATGCAAGCTTTGAGCAAATATCAGAAGAGCATATTGTTCAAATCTATTGGATGCAGGTGCTTTCAAGCAGCCAAACTCATCAGTCTTCCCCAGAGAGTGACACAGATTTCAGTCAGATTTCCTCTCTGTGATCTATTATAAAAGTATTGAGTTTCACAAAATGTGTTCGGAAAAATGATGAAGGGGAAGC
The DNA here is from genome assembly GCA_034670405.1 of Hoplostethus atlanticus. NCBI lineage: Eukaryota > Metazoa > Chordata > Actinopteri > Trachichthyiformes > Trachichthyidae > Hoplostethus > Hoplostethus atlanticus. The sequence continues at coordinate 1,122,730 of JAXDDX010000138.1, read as the reverse complement.
TTGCTCTACAGAATATAGAATATTGATCCATATGCAAGTGTCTCTTTCTCTCACAAAACCTAAGTAGGTTTTCTCACCGATTGACCGACTCTATCTATCAAGTTAGTCTCTTTAGACAGGAGGAGACACAAATATGTTACAAGCTAGGAAACACGGTGTGGTATTATCTGAATAAGGCAGGACGAGAGCATCTGGTGTGACCTTTTGAAACAAGTGTCTCTTTGTGGCGTGACTCCAACTAGATGCGAAATCATTCACTATTCAATTACAGCAACTCATTAGTTGAGTTAAAGGTGGCAGCTTTGCTTTCACCTCTTTTAAATCAATTATTTAAAAAGGAAAGATGCAGACAACTGTAGACAGAGCATCAGGCTGACACTCAAGTCTATAAAAGATGTACAATATCCATTTAAAAAACTCACAAGATTGTTATTTTCCTCATTGGTTGTTGCTGAAAAAGCCACTCTCCTGATCATTTAAAACCAGGAATATCAAAATAAACACCTCTTCAGTATGAAAACAGGTAAATTGTCCACTTGGGAGTTAAACCGTCAACTCTGGATCTATGCTTTTGGAAGAGCTATTAATATCCCTCTCCAGTGTATCCAGCAGATATGATTATGAATGGTGTGTTTACCTCCACGGGGCCCTGGACCATGTCTAACCGCAGTCTAACCAGTCGACACAGACGCACAGAGGACAGGAATCTCTGGGTCTGATTCATGATCGGGTCGAGATCTGACAAGGAGGGCTCCTGAATCTCAGAGCTAACGGTAGAGGAGCTCCCCGAGGACAAACAGCAGTATTTCACATGTACGTTGGGGGCCTGCAGAGCTAGACTGTCCTCCAGTGGGATGTTGACTGTCCTCTTTCAGACAGCGAGTGCCGTTCAGGGAAAGGGGCCCCCCCCAAGTCATTACACAGGAGTAATTATACAGAGCATAAATAAACCCCCCCTGCTTCAAAAGATACCTGCCAGCGACCCCTTAATGAAAAGGCCAGCAAGTCTGGTCCGTTGGCGTCATTTGGTTTCAAGGCTGATAGACTGGCTTTAGGAGGTTCAGAACGAGAAGGTGGAAACAGGACAATCTTATTTTCCCCCGGCTGTTTTTGTAACTTGTGTTTAGAGTGAATCAACGGCCACTCAGGCTTTGCAAACCAAATGATGGAATAAGAACTTATGGGCAACCCCCAATCCCCTTTGGCTGTGCTGAAAGGCAGGGGAATGCAGGGAGCATTGTGGGTCGTTGATGCTCCCTGTAGCACCATTGAATCCATACAGGACTCCACAATGGGCCCTATAGATTGTATCCTAGCAACCGCTTCATTACAATTCTCAGGATTGGGGAGTTTCGGGGGGAATTTCACTTATTTTCTCAAAAGAGCATACAAAGAGATGACTGTTGAGGGCTGAACTGGGCTACGGGACGCAGCAGCTGTCCAACAGCCTGGCATTCGACTTGAAAAGAGACTTCCGAGCTATCAAAGGAGTTGGAAATCAAAGTGGCGGGAAAAGAATTTGAAATTAAATTAACAAGTTTCTCTTGTTACGACATTAAACTCAACTGTGTGTGCTGAATTGTTAGGAGAAATCGTGCCTTTGGCAATAAAGCGGCTTACGATTTCCCATTACTTTAACAAGGAATTTGAGCTTTTATCACTATTCCTAACGTTCTCTGTCCCTGTCAGGGGTATTTTCAGACAGGCGTCTCAAAGTGGGAGGACTGAGTGACTCCAAACCTCGTGAGTAAACCTGTATCTCTCAGCATTAGTCAGCAGGAGTGTGTATGAGGGAGCAATTACCTTGACAGTCGCTATGGACGACGACCTTGACCTAGATCAGAAACCGACGGGAGTCTGTGTTTGTGCGTGCTGGCTGGTTTGTGTGTGTGTGTGTGCCTGTGTGTGTGCCTGTGTGTGTGCCTGTGTGAGCGACGTCCACCTGACTGCAGATATGATTGGCTGGACTCCTGGACTCTTGGCAGCCCACAGAGAGTGGCACTCCAGCCCTGTGGGAGAGAGGGTGCTACCAGGAAAACAGCTAGCTAGCAGGGCTGCCTAATAGGGGCTTCACTGGTGGCAGCAGGGTGACACGCAACAGGGGAATTCACTGCAGGGAGGCAGAAGGACAGGGGCTTTTATTATGAAATGAGAGCCATCCACGGTTGTTATATACACTTAAATGACAATATTTTTTCAAAAATGAACTGGAGGCTAGTGTTAGATTTAAGTGATTATTTGAATTGTTTGAGGCAGTTTGGGTTGAAGGGTTTATTTTGGGGTGTGCTAAAAAAAAGCTTTTGTTTCTGCTGTTGACAAGTGTTTCAATTGTAAATACTTCATGTGTGTGTGTTTTTTTTTAATAAGTTTATTCTTCATTTTAGTGACAAAATTCTGGTAGACAGAGAGGCTACCGCAGCTGGCGCTGACGCTGCCTCAGCCCCATCTGGGAGCTACAGCTGTGACTTTTCTAGCTAAATGACTTTCATTACTTACACTGCAAGTGCGTTTATAGAAGCTGACAGGCAGAATTTAATATCAGACTCGCCCTGTGTTAATACGCACAGAAGCGGGGAGAGAATCAACCCTAACTCCGGCAATCAATTACGAGAGACCGGGAGGTACATGTTGAGTGATGACACTTCCTTTCATCACGTATATGAGCAACAAGGTCACAAGGAAAACAATGATGTTCAGTGAGTCGACCTGTACCTTTTTGAAAGGCATCAAACACACTCCGAGCAGGAAGAGAGGAAGTTGAGCTAAACCCTGGTGCAGGCCCAGACTAGCAGCTCCTTGAGTGTTTGTGTCCTTGCAGTGAGAATGGACCCGCGCTTGGGTGAATCGCTGACAGGCGCAGTGAAAGGACAGCCAGTCCCAGAGCGCTGACGGAGGCTACTCAGAGTTACTCACATGGGGCACGCAGTAAATACAAAAGAACAACCTGAGCATGCCAAACGCTCACATTCAGCGACACGCAGATGCAACACGTGCGCGCAGAAACACACACAAAGTGCCTGCATCCACGTGTACACACAGGAAGACACACCCACAAACATGCACACACACACACACAACTACATGGCACTGGCACTAAAAAGATGGATTTGCTGTCATAGAAAGGGCATCGTTACTAGGGATCTTTTTATTATTATTTCCGCACGTTTTCAAAACCCCAAACCCAAAGTGAGTAGCAGATATGCCCTAACTTCTGGGAAGACTGGGAAAACAGAAGCAGACCTAAAACCAATATTTATCCATAGAGTCTGATATCACACATCAGCTTGTTACATTACTGAATGGATGACTAGAATGACTAGTTTGGCCACGTATGGCTCGATGAGTAACAGCTGAATGTCAGATGAATTGCCCTTCAGGCATAATAAGGATGACTTGGTTCTAATAGCCGTTGCGGCACATTAGTCTTTGTTGTCTATAATCCTAACCCTTCAAGTAATTGCAGGGAGATGAATGGGCACGACAGTCTCTCCTTTAAAAACTGACAGAAGTAAAAATGGGATGTTTTGGTCAACAACAAACAAATGACAGACAAATGATGTATTCAGGAACAAACAAAGAAAATCTGAAAACAGGTGACAGATGGCAATTGGTTTGACAGTAATTAGTTGATATTTCTTTCATTATACCAACTGATTTTTTCTTACATGACCCCATAATTTGGCTTGACTGATGATGAGTGTTTGATACTTAATTACTGTCAACTGTGTTTAAGCTTCCTTTATTTGTTCTATCATACGGTATGTTGAAACATGATATTTCTCCAAACCAACCACAGCTGCCTCTTGATGGTCTCTGCAGACACACTTTGCTGTACACTAATAATCCGACTGTAACCTGATTAACACTCCAACTATACCAAGTGTCATGTTAATACCTTAGTCTGATCATCTTCATCAAAGTAATCAATGTAAGCTTAACCCAGTTTACTCTGATATTTCTCTTTTGGTTTAGAAATGGTAACAACGACATAGATTCAGTGACAGTATGTTTGTGGCGATGCATGACTAGATTATGGTCTCTCTGCTTTCAGCTTACACTGAATAACACTGCTTGCATCAATGTACTCTGTAAACTCATCACACACAAAGAATACAAAAAAACAACCCTGACAAAATGCTCTGACAGTCTTCATCCGACGTCAAGATGGCTGCTGCTGCCAAGTTGACTATCCTTCAAACCATGGGTATACTTTAATCCATTTATCACTTAATCCGACTCACAATGATTGGGTGTTGTTGGCATGTAAATATTACAGTAAAGACTCCATGAGATGAACATTTTTCATCTCTGCTAGATAAAAATGCACATGAACAGTAAACATGGCAATACAATATGCACATTTTTAGGTAACACTATTCCTTAGGCAGTGATTTCAGTATGTGTCAGCTTTATAGCCTATGGGCAAGAGGGGAAAATACATAGGAGGGTAGGGTTAGGGTTACATAACACAGGCAGGTGTGGCAAATACAACTGATTACTATATACAATTACACTATTGTGGAAAACTCAATCTCTGCAGATATCACAATTACAAAATAATCACAGAGCATCATACAAAAAGCAAATAGTACAAAGAAGGTTAAGATTTTACAAATGACAAAGTATATCCAAAGTTCTTAAGGCCGCCACCTCAAATACCTCAAACTCATACCAGCATACTATAAGCTCAAAATACCTACGTGGTACACAGAATGCAAACAGACTGGCAGGAGTGAACGAGAAAGAGAGAGGGAGGGAGGGAAAAAGAGAGATACAGAGGGATAAAGAGACAAACGAGGCTGCAGAGGATTCTGTGGAGAGAATTAGCAATGGGAGGCAAGCACATGGAGATATAGAGATGCTGAGTGTGTCTCTGTCCAAGACAGCGGTCTGGCAAAGCAACAGTCAGAGTAATAGGATTACTAGGAAGAACCTGTCAGATCACAGGGACCCCAAATCCCCTTAGCACCCAGTGGAGGGGGTGCAACAGTCACCAATCTACGTCCGTACACAAACACAGTCACAAGGTTCATGCTAGTGTACGGTGGAAGAGATGAGCCCTGTCTGGTTGCTTTAGAGGTGACCTGCCGGGTCAGGACCTGTTTAAGACACCACTGCTAGTTAACCAAGAGCAACTCAGAGCATCTCAGTTAGGGGAATGAATGGAAACGTAAATGTAATAAAGTTAGTACTGTGAGTAAAGGTTAGAAATTCTCTCAAAAGATTACACTAGCGCCTACAGCCACAAGAGACCGAAAATAAACAAGAGTGGTGTGTGTGTGTGTGTGTGTGTGTGTGTGTGTGTGTATTGGAAAAGGACTGACAGAGCAAAGGAGAGTGGGGAGGGCCTAAACCGTCAAGTAGAGGAGGTATGGGAGGCTTGACATGATCACAGGAACGTTAGGTAGCACCAAATATTAAAAGAGATTGTGCCAAGTTTGAGGCCCTATGGAGTCACATGTCCCAAGGCGACTGCCTGGTTAGCCGTTCAGAAACTCCGGCAGTCTTTTATAAGGGGGGTTGACATGGGGTGCAGATCAGGGGCGCCATCTGTCCCTTACATGCGGACGTGTCCCAAAAAGCCCGTTGGAATAGGATTTAAGAGTGTGTGATAGAGATTTCATGAAGCTCAATAATGAGTAGCCTAAATCCATGTCTGAGAGGGCTGGGACCGTCCTCATGTAGCCCACCAACATCGTACGACAACAGAGGGTTGGACAAAGGGGAAATGTATGCTGCAGTGACAACAAGGGACCTCCACTCCATTGCTGTCTATGCTTTTTTCCCCTCCTTAAGCTCTTCCCCTGAAGAGGCAGTTTACTTGTCAGGGTGAATATGAATGTATTCTTAATTGAACTGCAAAATGTATTAAATATTTCTAACACTCTAATGTCTTTCTGACATTACCCAGAGCAGAGGTAGGCCTAGTCCACGTCACACTATGTTGGCTGAAGGAATCCAGTTCTGCATCTAGTGCTGTATTTGATCCAGTCCTATTGACCTGCAAACAATCAAGTAGTGGCAGTAGTTGTGATGGGCTGGTTGTAGTGTATTTATTGGTATGTACCTTGCTGTTGTTTCACACAAGAAACCAACAACACCACAATGAGAGTAACATAAAACACAACACGCCAACTTTTAAAATGTGCTCATGAAATGTGTGCATTCAACATCCCGTAGGGTATTGAGTTTATGTGTTGACCACACATTGAGTGTTTTTTTTGTTGTTGTAATGAAGGAATTTGGTCCACAAGCTGAAGTTTTGAGAGTTTTTGTGACAGAAAGCCCGACGTGTCACATCTCCAGTCTTGTTATACTGTATATGCGGGACCAAAGATTGGCGCTCTTCAGTGACAATTTCAGCTGGGATAGGACAGCCAGGGAAATGTCTGACTGCCACTACATGCTCCAGTAATGGTTCAATGCAGCCAATGTAGATGGACGTAAGGAAAGAGAGAGAGAAAAACAGAGTTAGTAAGTCGAGTTGAGGAGCTCAGGTCGCCGGGGGCGCCGAACTACAAAGACATGAAAGAGACTCAGCGATTGGCCCTTGACAGCAGCACTTGCCACGGTAAACACATGGATACACATGTGATGCAGAAATGTCAAAGAAACGGACAGACAGACAGATCGACCGATCACAGGATCAAAGGCTAAACAATGATATTCAAAGGGGATCAAACACATTTCCACTATCATACTGCGAAAGATAAGCAAGAAGAAATATGAAAAAGGAGTTTGGCAAATTCAGATTATGTTCCAAATAACTGCTAATGCCTCAAGTGCAAATGATCAGACGGATTATTATGGGCTGTCTCTGCCCTTATTATCAGTTCAGCTCTTCTGCCCTGATGGCTTGATGCAAATAGAGATAATAATGAATGCAGCAAAACAGTTTCTCAGACTTTTTACCGCAGTGGGTTATATAAACAATACTAAAGTAAGTGACACATGTCGCAAAATACATACTTTGACTGTATTGTGGAATGGATGGAGTGTGACAGACAGGGGTATTGCTCTGAGAGACCCAGATGCCGTTTAGTATGAATGACAGACACATTAGCCTGTCATGCGGACAGCGATGAAGACATTATCTTGTTAGTGGCTGTCTGGATGGCAGTGTTAAAGCATTTAAGAGTCATTTGGATGAACGGCAACAGTCAGCTTATCCAATGAGAGTACGCCAGGGAGCAACCCAGTGGACGAAAGCAAACAGCACAGCCCCCTTGAGGAGCCCTGGGTTTCTGAAAGCATGCAGACCAAATCATATGCACCCCCTTAGCAGATACAGTGACAGCCCTCGGCCTTAACAGGAGAACTCAGTGACAACTAAAAGACAACATGGCAGATTGTGGAGCTATGGTGTAGGTGTCAGGTGTAGTGGAGCTTCACCTGCCATGTAATTATATGGATTGTGTCAGTTATTAGAGTAAAAGAGTAACAGAGTGAGGGAAGGTTGAAGGATAGAGACTGGAGAAGAGACCTTGAGGCTTTCTGTTTGGCAAGTTGGAACAAGATGAGAGAGGTGAGATATACACCCACACACCCACACACACCCACACACCCACACCCCAAATCACACTGAGAAGTAGGGCAGCCTATCTGCCAGCTCAAAGGCCTGCAGCACTCTCCTCAATCATTATCCAACAAACAACGATACGATAATAATATCCACTCATACTGAGAAAAGTTGCTCACAGACAGGCAGGGGAGTACATCTTCCAAACCCGGCAATCTGCAACAAGCAATCTGGAGCACGATTCAAACTTAATTTGTGTGTAAATAAATAAGATTGAACTATTTCTATCGTGCCGTATCGGTTCCAGACAATTTTAGGTATAAATACTTTTCCAAGCCTGTGTTGTGCCATTTCACATCAGCCAGATATTAAACCCATCCCAGGCCTGAAGATAAGTTGGGAAATGACATGTTTTGGCGGCTGAACCGGTTGCCAGGGCGACCAGGGGAGTGGCCTGACATTTGTGGTTAATTCAGAGCTACAGATTAATGGAGAAAGAGTGAATAAGAGAGGGAGAGACAGAAGGAGGGGGGGGGGGGGGTGATTGCTTGAAGAAGACGTAGAGATAGAGATCCACTTCTTCCTTCATCACAAGAAGTGAAAACACACTGTTTTAAAATACAAACCAATACAGCCCCTGATTATTAACTATATTTCATTTCATTTTATTATATTGAGTCTCAATTACTTCCCAATTATTTTCTAAGTACATCAACTTCTGCCTGGGGGTAGCAGTCTACGCCACCTGGCTAGGTAACAGCTGCATGACATCACTGCCCTCAGTTCAAGCCCCAACACTTGTCATGATGATGCTCTCTGATGAACAGTAAAGGATAATCTAGCACCGTTAGCTTGCTACCTAGAAAACGCAGCAAAACCCGCTAGCATTACACCTGTCCGGCAGTATACAATCTAACTCTGTCACTTGTGTCCCCTTCATCTCCTTCAGATGGCACCAGTGTGGAAAAGCAATGCTGATGTTCACCCATGTTTTTAAATGGGCCTTGTCTGCTGCATGGTTAGCTTCACTGAACTTTCTTTCCTTGTTGCTTTCCACCATTGATAGCCTCACCTTGAAAAGCCACAACCCAGCTGCCAGCTGCCCAGACCTGTATGAATCACACGCACAGCAAATATGCCCTGAAGGTCATTGAAAAGCCAATGACGGGAAAACGATTTAGGCATAGGATCATAGACAGACACAGGCGTACAATGTACAATATATACTGTTTATTTTTATTTTAATGTGAAAAAAGTTGTATATTGCGGCTTTAAATACTTTAAACTGTTACAGGAAGTAAGCAGGAAGTACCCTAACTGCCTAACTGCCAACTTCATACTGTAACTGCCTCCTTTTGTTAAATCAGGTGGCTGGAAAAATGATTCCATGGCATCTGCTTGGTTGAATCATCCACGTGGCTGTCTGCCTGGAAGACCGTCCGTGTGAATCCATGTACAAGTCAACTTTCAAGGAAAACTTTGTTCATTCTGCAGTACCGACAGCAGCTCTTCCCTTGCCACACCAACTGTGCACTTTGGATGGATGAGTAAAAAAAAAACAGACACTTGCTTTTACAAATGTTTGTGCAGTCACATGCAACCCTCAATGCACACACACACACACACACACGATTGCAGATATGCAGGCATGCACAGTCACACACACACATGCACGCACACACACACACACAGTTCAGGTGGCTATGGCAGAGAGCAATGGTCAGGGAATAGAGAAAATGTGCCTCCAGGCTCAGTTGAGGATTGAGTCCATGGCTTTGGAACTGTCCTGTCCTTTACGACTTGTCAAGTTAATCCAGGCAATGGAAGACATGGGATAGCCTTAGGGAGGGCAATGAAAGCAGTAGTGTGTGTGTGTGTGTACACATGCTGCTGGTAATGTAGGCAGGCACGACTCACCACCTGTCTGTCTATCCATGTGTACAAAGACCTGCTGCCATGTCCCTTGAATATATCCACCCATCCTAACATTAATCTGACAGAATACCAGTGGATAACAAAGCAGAGAATACGACAGAAAGAGTAACACGCACACACACACACGTACAGTAATTCAGGCGCACAGACGTGGAAACACAAAACACCACACACACATTTTGAAGGTAAAACAAAACTATCCACATGAGCACGGAGAGACAATCACCTCATTGTCGCCGTGTCTCTGGTGTGGGTCAGACGTCCGTTGGTAAAATCTGATCTAAGAGTTTCTCCGAGAGTCTCAAGAAGAGCTCATGTTACAATTAACGGAGCCTATCGCCCCCAGCGGTGTTCCTTCAAGCATCATTCATGGCTTGTTACTTATTAAACTGTCAGAGAAACAACTGTTAATCAAGGAGAGCAGGGCCTCCATGAGACCGCCGTTCCCATAGGGGTCGGGATAAACAAGGGGGGAACTGTGCTGCGCTAACCCCTTTCAGATCCAGCATGGAGCTGACGGGATCACATCTGATCCAGTACACATGTAGGTCACCGGCTATGCTCTTGTACATCTGCCATTAAGCTAACATGAATGCAAAGTGAAAACAATGCCCCCCATTATCTACCATTCCTACCCTCCCCCCACACACACACACACACATACCCCAGTACATACAGAGCAACACCCGACTATTTTGCCCCATTTTGCCCCAGATCTGTACCCCCCCCAGGAGGTAAGCTCTCTTTGCTCTCTGGGTTTTCTGGGACAGGCAGAGTGTGTTATTGTTATGCAAAACTGGGATCCACTGACATTTAGACAATGTTTGCATTGGATCATGACTCCTCTGTTATCCATCTGTGGTTAAATGTAACTGTGATTCAGGGTTGTGTGTGTGTGTGTGTGTGTGTGTGTGTGTGTGTGTGTGTGTGTGTGTGAAATGCCTCATTTGTGTAACCAAATCATATGCAGCCATGATGATGTGTCATGTTGACTAATCTGTATGTATGTACGTGTGAGTGTGTGTGTTTTGTGTTCTGCAGCCTTCAGGCCTGGGTAAGCATTAGTTATGGCAAATTGCCAAGTCAAGACATTTCTTTGGTGGAGGTGATCTGTTGCTCCCACAGAAATTGTCTTCTTTCTTTTGCCACAGTGCTGTATGAATGACTGGCATTCACCTGTGTGTGGACAAACAACATATATATATATATATAGTATGTGTCTACCCACACACACATACTATATATATATATAGTATGTGTGTGTGGGTAGACACAGTGAATGCACCATTACAGCACTGACATATCAGAGGAGAGAGCTGACAGGAACAGACAGACATTGGAAGATGTAATGGCCTTATTTTACTTATTTACTGCAACCATTATATCACTGTTACTGCTTATCAATACCTTTGACAGTTTGTTTTGTCTTTGGTTCGGTGTCAGAAAGTGCAACAAAACTCAGATGCAGGGTGTTTCCCTCCACACAGCCAAACCTCCCCGAAAAACATCTCCTCTCGTCTGAGCCGTGACACTTCAGCAGCCGCTATCAGAACAGCTGCATCAGAAAAAAACATAAGGTTTTGCCTCGCTGTTAGACGGGGGGCAGAAACAACTCTTCTCACAAACTGATGCCCACAGGAAAAAAAAAAAGGCCAGATGCAGAGAGAGAGAGAGAGAGAGAGAGAGGGGAGGGATGTAATTTCCAGGCAGACTCTCGCTAGTCTTGGGGGAAAAAAAAGGGCTGCATCCTGATGGACATGTGGGGCGAGGCTTGAAATCCCATTACAGCTGATCAAAATTCAAAGGCAAGCGCGCATCCCCCTGTCTTCAGCCTAAACATCTATCCCTGCCAGCACTGAGCAGATAGCCAGAGACGGGCTAAATTGAGACGCTCTATTTTAGTACGAGGAAAGTGTGGGGGGGGGGGTGGAAAGAAAACAGCGTCGGTGGGGGGGGGGGAGATGGGAATGATAGAAAGATAGACAGGACTGGGGAGGAGAGAATGTCCTTCTAAAACTTGTTTCCCCTCAGAGAGAGACACTGCCCTTCTGTAAATAGCTACGCTGAGTGTGTGTGTGTGTGTGTGTGTGTGTGTGTGTGTGTGTTTCCCGGGGGAATACAGACAGATACATGTCCTGTTCTGAGGCCGTGAGCTGTGGATGTCTATACCGGCGCTCCCAGTGCGGACGCCGCCGCCCCAGCCTTTTGTCATTCAGCCTTGTTAATCGATTGTGGAGGCGGTTAAAATGCAAGGGCGGCGGTTACAGCAGTGGAGACACGGAGCTCACACACACACACACGCACGCACACACACACAGAAATATCTGCACACACAGACGCGGCCGAGGTGGTTTCTATGCCACTGATCAAACTGAAAGAAGCTAATTCTCATAAAAACAACACAGTAAGACCAGCCAGCCACAATAGGGGAACTCTTCAGAAAACCTCCTCTGAAAAGATCCACAGGATACAAAATTATGTCTTTTCACTTCCTCACTGTGGGAGTGGCAGGTGTGTGTGTGTAACGGCTGAAAACCTGACTCAACTGGCTCCAGCAGCTCTTCTGCCCCTTCATAGCCAGTTTCACTATTTGTCTCGAGATGATGATGATGATGATGATGATGATGATGATGTCTGGGCTCTTTCTTTTCTCACATTTACTGAGACTGCAGAGATTAGACAGGGGAGATGAAACTACTCTGCCAGCCACTAGGCGACCATTCTCAATTCCCGGACTCGCTCTCCATTCTTACTCCCTGCACTATTAGTTCACTCCCCTGTTTTAAATCACACACTGTGGAGTCTGCAAAAACCTTGGATAAAAGCTTGTGATTCTAAGGGATGAGAGAAAAGTCAGGAAGGACCAGTCAATATTCATTTAGACAGAAACTAATTACATTTGACTTGGCACCGCGTCCTGAACGTGCATCCCTGCCCATCTGAAACACTCATCCGTTTGCATTGATGCAGTGGAGGCGGAGTGGGAGCGGAGTGACCCGAGCAGGAAGTGGTTGGCACACGACAATATGCTTCCCATGCAATATTTTGCCTTTGAAAGCAGAGGCAAGTGCAAAAGGTAGATGTAATAATTAGCTCAGTCTTAAAGTGGTTGTGCATACTGGCCAACTTTGACTACTAAATATGTATGGCAAATGGAGTCTGCAGGCCGGAGTAGTGCAATATACACCATTAAGGCATAAGCTCTTAAAAAGCCGTACTTTGCAGTTCTAATGGTGGTGTAAAGATGACACGGCATACTGAGACAAACTCTTCATAGGCTCGGTGTAATTACCTGCGTCTCTCCAGCGTCTCTCCGGCCGGCGTGGAGTGGATGAGAGGCATCAGAGACACACGTGACAGATCAATAATGAAGAGGTTTTTAATAGATCGGTCCTTCCCCCCGAGGCCAGACTTCCCAGTTTACAAGTCATTCGTCGGGGACTCCCTATGGCAGCACACTGCTTATCCATTAGCCTTTTTCGACAACACGGATATTCTATACAATACGCTGAGCTTCACCACCATAACACACCAACTCATTCATTATTGACACGGAGATAAAGCCCGTTTTGGTCTCAAGGGAACTTGTACAAACAGAGATACACAATCCCAAAAATGTATGCATCTGCACACACACACACACACACACACACACACACAGAGTACTAATGACACACTGTGTGGACTGAATAGGAACACCAGATGAATAGAGGTTGCAACAGAAATCAACACAATTAAAAAACAATTTGGCCCTCTGTATCTTTTCAGAGTAAAATCTTGTTCTTGTAGTGATCAAAACCATCTCCCCTGACTGTCCTCCTGCTTGGGTCATCCTCTGCCTCAGCTTATGATGTATCTCACTGATGAGCATCTTTATTTTACTTATTTGTCTATTTTGGAATCACAAAATAACAGGTAATATCTCCTCGCTCAGCTCCACTGATGAGCCCGTTCACACTTGCACAAACTTATACACAGTCTGGGCTTTTTTCTCTGTTCTATAGACTTATATTTCTCAGATGGATTTAGTGGGCTGAAAATATCTCTCCTTTTTTCTTCTCTGGAGAGCTTGGGCTTTCACCCGACGGAGACAGAGACAGTCAGCGGTTTGATTTCACACACGCACACGCACACACACACACACAATGATAAAAAGAGAGCAGCCACCTACAAGCTCACTTTTCTCCACTAACGGAGACAAAAGTAAGAATTATGACAGGAAATAAATGAGGATTCTCCAAAGGGTGACAGGAAGAGGGAAAGCGAGAGAGAGAGAGAGTGACAAGGGCCAGGAATGTTGCGCCTTACAAGTCATGCATTTTTCAGAGGATAAATGTGCATTAAGGCTTTTTAGTCGTTCAAAAAACGAAATTACACATTTCTTTCCTACATATCCACTCGGCCAGAGTAAGAGCCTTGTCATAACTAGCGAGCTACGCTTAGATTAGAGAAACACCCTGGCTCTAAATCTGATTTAGCTCCTGTCTTATATTCTAGAGGAAAATACCAGCCTGCTGGGACAACGAGAGGGAAAAATGATTACACAGTTCCCATTGTTCCCATTGTCCCACTACTTGTATAGCTTGAATCCCAATGAAACAACAGTAGGCCTATCTACAATATGATAGTGTGAATAATAAAGTGTGAACAATAAATACGGGATAGAGGGAGTGAGAGGGAGAGAGAGAGAGACAGACTGAGAGAGACTAATAAAGCTGATGACTAGAAAAAGGGTTGATTTGTGGTCCCCTCTTGTCCGCTGTAGTAAATTCTCACAGAGCTGCTCAACAGAGCGCAATAATCATGCCACAGACCGAGCTTCATCAAAGGCAATAATAACATCCACACACACACACACACACACACACACACACACACACACACACACACACACAGGGTGAGGAATTCACGTATCCCTCCATGGCATTCCCACATCAGACCTTTTGCTTTGTTGTCCCACCGTTTCACCTGTCTTCCAAAAGACAAACATCCGAACAGTAAAAAGTGTGTGTGTTTCTGATGTTTAACACCAGTGAAATGTTTACTATAAACTGCACTCGATGTTCATCTTACCCTGATCCTCCTCATGGCTGCCACAATCTCCATCCGACTGTTGGGTCTGGGGACATCAAGGCTCCCCACATACTGTAGTAAACAGACACACATGTCACACCACACACCAACAGAGCATCAGAGATATTGTCACACAAACTAGGGCTGCACAAAATATTCCAAGCTATTCTCCATAAGAGCTGTGAGCAGTCATCGCCGTTGAGTGTGCAGCTTATTCATCTTTTATTCCAACACCGTTTCACTAAAGCAATGGTTCCAGGGACCACCAGGGGTCCTTGAAGGGGTTCCAGGGGGTCCCAAGCAAAATGAAGGATAATTTTGCACAATGAAAGAGTGTATAAATATGGCTATTTTGATTGGGTTTCACTCTCCACACTGTTATCACCTCAGCTACAGTATAGACTGTTATAATGCTGCATACAGACACTTAAAACACCTTCTCAGATGGCGTTTCATGAGACAAAATCATAATGGGTCAGTGGTCCAACATGTACCTGGCTGGGGGTCCTCAACCCCGGCGCTACAGCATACATGAACTTATCAGAAAGACAAACTGATAGGAGCTTTCTTCTAGTAGCATGGTGCTTGAACTTTGGACCAGAAACACTCCCTTATTTTAACCCTTTCTGCCACGACTCCCATTCTCTATTTCAGAGTAATTGTAAAAATTGTTGTATCTGTGCAGTAAAATCAAATCAGATACCCCAAAATAAAGTACAGATCTATATATGTGAACGAGGACCACTGAAAACACTGATTTAGTCACTTTCTAAGAGGTTAATGCTGCATTGACGTGGAAGGAATCAAGGGAAGCATGGTTCAATGCAGGATACAATAAGTTCATCAGTTTAGTTTAGTCACACTCGCACTTGCACAAACTGAAAATGCCTTGACAAATAAACTACAATGCTTTGATACATCGTCTTTTGCAACACTGAAAAAAAATCTGCCCATATTTGTTTGTTGGAGGACACATGTTGCCATATGTTCAAATAACTTCCTTCACACTTGGAACACTGATCAGGTCCCATTCACGTGCACCTGCCTTTCCCCTCCAAAGCGGATAACATGTAGGCAAATCGAAATAGATTAGACTTTAGGCAGCTAGTCTATCAGGCTAATAAGTAGTACCACCATGATGAAAAACTATTTGTCTCACCTTGGCTTGGAAATGTATCCCATGCTGGTAAGCCTCATCGTTGTGGAGCGGCACCCTCGAGTCCGCCACATCGTCCACCAGATTGTACCTGTTCCTCGCAGGCATCCTCGCCGGCTCGCACTGAAGCCCCCGATACAATAAACACTGTTTAACAAGTAAACAGGAAAAAACTGGGTAGATTAAAAACGCTGAAATCCCCGAAGTCTGTACGACACGGCTCCAAGTGCGAGTTCCCTGTGGAAACGCAGTCCATTGTTGTTCCAAGTGTCCCGTCCTCAACGGGGACAGATTTGAGCGCCCCTTTTTTTTTATACCAATATACCAGAAGGGACCGAGGTTATTGTCCCATCTGCATCTCTTGTAATCACGCAAGAACTTAAAAGCGATTTGTTTTAATAGCCCGCTGGAGAAATCCACCGTACATGAGGTTTATCCGCAGGTGATGTTGCTTGGTGTGTGTGTGTATATTTGAATCCTCTCCTGTTGGTGGCAACACTGCACCCCTCTCTCCACACACACCAAGCCCCTCATTGGAGAAAAGTTCCCAAGCATGATGTAAGCCCTGCCTTGCAAGGAAAACCTAGAAGTTCTCAAGATCTCCTTTGGCGGAAATGACGGTGAGACGATACGCTCATTCTATTCCTGTGAAGTGGCCCACGACTTTTGGGGTAATAACACTTAGGAAACGTATTGGGAAACGTGTGTTACTGTCGCAATGCAAAAAGTCCATTGAAGCCCATGCGTGTTATTTTTTTATGATCCTTGCTGATATTTTATGCATTTAGGAATATACAAATTGTATGTTTTCTGATAGACTTTGAATATCTTAGAAAATCCGTACAAAGGTTAATAATAAGAAAAATGTAAGCCTGTTCAAATCTTATAACAGAATATTCACTGTAGTAGCCGTAGCCTTCATCTGGCTGAGGATTTATTAACCTTCCTTTTCCCATTATGTCATATAAGTGAGTAGTAGTAGTGGAATAGACCAGTGCTTCTCAAATGGGGTATGCATACTCCTAGGGGTACTCTAGAGTACTGCAGGGGATGCTCAGAAACAAAAATGTGTTGTTTTTGATAAATATTTTCTATTCCACATACAGATTTAAGTCAGTTGATTCACTGTGAGCAAGCAATCCATTTCGATTCAGAAAGCTAGACTAAAGAAAATGGATAAGTGGTTGAATTGCAAATCACAGATTCGTATCTGGAAGAATATGTTATAATGGGATTTAGTTACACAAGCTCCCACCCTCCCTTCGCTTGTGCTTCTTTTGTATGGAATGAAATCCACACCACAACTCCAAGTTTCGAAAGCTCAGTTTTGAATTTTATACAATTAATTTATACTCATATTTGAGGTTCCTTGGTCATAAGAAACTTTTGCAAACTTCAAATACAAAAATCTAGGTTCAATTCTTCTTCTTTATTCTTACTGTATATGCTCCCTCTTGGCCACATTATTCACAGGCACAGCATCGTCACTGCTATGCTGACGACAATCAGTTGTACCTGTCAGTGAAACCTGATGATTTAAGTAGGTTGACTTCAATATGCGACTGCTTAGCTGATGTCAGGGGCTGGATGTCTCAATTTGCCCTTCAGCTAAATCCTAGCTAAAGTTCTTGGTATTGGCCCTGAATGCATCACTAATCATATTCTGCCCTCTATTGGTCTAAATCAAAACATT
The DNA here is from genome assembly GCA_034670405.1 of Hoplostethus atlanticus. Lineage (NCBI taxonomy): Eukaryota > Metazoa > Chordata > Actinopteri > Trachichthyiformes > Trachichthyidae > Hoplostethus > Hoplostethus atlanticus. Next base: position 1,105,354 of record JAXDDX010000138.1, on the reverse strand, counting down.
AAGCCTGTTTACTTTGTGGTGCTACTGATAACCTTCAAGGCACAGCTAGGTCTAGCACTTAGTTACATTTCTGACCTCTTGACCCCCTATGGGCCCGTGCCCAGCCTGAGATCCTCAGGCTGGGCCCTGCTGGCTGTTCCAGAGTCCAGGCTAAGGACTGAAGGTGACCAGGCTTTTGCCGTGAGGGCCCCTGGGCTCTGGAATGCCCCGCCTGAGGAGATCACTTCTGAAAACATACTTCTATCGAAAGGCATTTTTGTAATCACGTATTGTTTATTGTACTTGTATTTTATTTTAGACATTGTATCTTTGGTTATTATTTTCTTATTATTTATATATTTTCTACAGTTGCTTTAACCTTCGAAAGGTGCTATAGAAATATTAAGTTAATTAGTAAGTTAAGTCATTATTATTATTATTATTATTTAGACACATGCAGAAAGTTGTCTGATTACACCAGATCTCATCACTTTGCTACCAAGCTAACAGAACTTGCAGGCAGCTGGCATACTAACTTCTGGGTTTTTCATCTGTTCTTGTAGAGCGAACGTTTGGTTTGACGATATGGACCCTGATGATTTTGAGGCAATCGTGGGAACAGAAGCAGCAGATATTATGAAGAAGAAGCAGTGTAATCAGAAGACTACCTCTCAGCCCACTGAGAGCACTCTCATCAAGGAAAGGGTTGAATTGCAGCAGATCCAGCACTGTTGCCTCCTTACAGGTCCAACAGCCTGTGTGCATTATTACAACACTAGCACTTTTACCCAAATGATGCTGAAGATGAAAATGCGGCACGCTCTGATGCTATCTTCTTTCAGCTTGTTACTGAGAGCTGAGCATAACTTGTGTGTAGTACAGTGAGTTTTGTAAATGATGACAAAGCGGTAGCCAAGGCTCCTCTTGATTCTTACTATTTATCATAGCAACCATCATCCTCACCAGAGCTATGGCCATAGACTGTGAAAATGGTGGGAGTGAGCCCTGATGGAGAGGACAGCATAGTTGCACATGTGTCCCTAGTCAGTCAGTTTGGAAAGTGCATCTATGACAAATATGTCAAGTCAACAGGGAAAATGTGACTGTGACAGACTAGCTGTCAGCAAGATCTGACCAAAAGAGATCAAAGACAGTGAGGAAAGAAATCTAGACACTGACATTAGTTTTACAATAAGTAATATTCTGCATTATGAAAATAAGAGTTAGAAGTTATCGGTCAGGAGGATATTGAAAATGAAATGAAACTCATATGAAAGAGTGTCTCTTTGATTGTGTGCCTCGGGGGAAAATGTGAAGACTGTCAAGAGGTTGGTGAGATGCTCAGGGTTGCCTGGATGGGAATGGGATTGATGTGTTATAAAGAATTTTCAGCACGCAGATCTAACCTGAAATCCTCTTTGAGATGTTACACTTTGATCATCCAAAAAAGAAAAGCTGTGGCACCTAGAAGTATAAATCTTTAAGAAGATTGTGAAGGTACGTGAAATGTCCCACATACTCCAAAGAATTTGGTGTCCCTGTTTGCTGGAGTGATTTGGTTTATATGGTATGTTCTATATACTGTTTTTTTACAATTGTTAACAAGCGTTTACCTATACATGTACTGACATTTTGAAATATATTTTGTGTTTTAGGATCCAAAGGTTGTCTCCTGGAATTTTTTTTTTTGTTTCAACTTTTTATTTTTCACAAATACAGTAAATTACGATTTGAAGCAAATTGCTGATTCATTCTTGTTACATACATACTTACTGGTTACATACATTACTTACAGTACAGTCAATAAAGTGAAAAGGTGTTATTCTTATTCTATAATGAAATACTGATTTATGTGAAAAATCATTCAAACTTCAAAGATAAAAGTTCATCATTTATGTAATGCTCCCTGTTGTTAGTGTTTTTTAGGTTAGTGTGTTATGAGTGACCATGTATGCTTTCTGAGTGAGAAGTGTGTCCAGTGTTCTGGTGGAAGGAGCTTATTTTGAGACATGTATGAAGTGTTTTGTTGGTTTGAGTGAGTTTTGGAGGTGAGATTAACTGTTTGGCCAAGATGCATGTTGGTAATGCAGACTGTATGAAGTGTTTTGACAACGTGGCTTCAGTATTGACCGATGCGAGTTAGCAATCGGAAAAAACTGTAAGGGAAAGCATTACTTAGTACACTGATGGACAGATACTCTGTGCAAATGGAGAAAACTACCTGGAAGTACTGTATATGAAGAACAGTTACGGTGCGCTCTAGGCCAAGAATTTTGTAAGTGGCAGGGGTGGTTTGACAGCAAGAGGCACATATTTGTCTTAGCTCTTGTTTATTTGATTCACTTATGTGTCTCATTTGTTTAATTAAAAAGTAGGTAGATAACTTATTGCACTTTTACCTTAGCACTAGTTATGCTCTTAGATGCTTGTTTAGGAAGGAAATGCACTTACGATTTCTGGTGACTAGTAGTTCTCTTGCCTACCTATGTTGAATGCACTTATTGTAAGTCGCTTTGGATAAAAGCGTCTGCTAAATGACTGTAATGTAATGTAACATACCAAAATCTTTGTATGATCAACATGAAATACCATTAGCACTTACCTACAAAAGAGGAGCCGGGGCAAAAAACACTAGCTTAAATTTATGTTTTGAAAATAATATTACATCATTGCTTTTTCAACGTGATCTGTTTATGTACTGTCTGTCAATGTGGGGGGAAACAACAACTAGTGGCCCAGCTAAGAAAATGCCCCTTTATTTCCCCATTGAGGAACACAAAATCATTTTCCCTGAACTATTTCCTCAAGGCTTCTTTCCACATAACACATTGGGCTCAGATTCCCTTGCCAATAACATATTGCGTGTGTCACTTTTTATAAAGTGCTCTTATTGTAAATATTGTGTTGTTTTTTTATATAGAGCTCTTACTGTGACATTGTAAATATTGTGTTTTGTTATTGTAAACAGTGTGAACCTGTTATTTGCCCTTTGCACATTTCTGCTGAGCATTGCCACTTTACATTTCACTGCACACCTCGTGTGTGTATGTGACAAATAAACTTCTTGAATCTTGAAGGTTAGAATGGAAAGAAAATACCAGTAGTAAAAGAGGACACTGCTGAAAATGACAGAATATTTTATTCTTTTATCAGATAAGGAAAAAACATCACATAAGAAGTCAACATGGTGGTGGTAGTAGTAGCAAGTTTGTTTAATTCACCAATTCATGACAGGATCAGGTTTCACATCACGTCACACATTATACACATATCCCTTACAGCAAAGCTACATTAACAGACACCCGACACCTGCAGATGTAGGATCACTCAAACCACCGCAACTTGGATGCATATCACTGTACTAAAATAAACTCTGTGAGAATTACAAGGGGTGTCTAGGAAAGCAGTGTCACAAGAAACAGCTTAATTTGTTTTCACCACAAGGTTTTTAGATAGCCTTATCAGAAAATATTGTAGTGTCAGACCACAGCATATCGCTGGTATGTAGTGTTTCACCACTTCGTGATTTACGAATGCTGGTTCATGTGCAAGCTTCAGATGTTTGGTCATGCTTTTCCATTGGTTCACGTGACCTATAGTCTTGTTTACTGCTAGTTACCCTGTGTATGTTGTTAATAGTCTGCTCTCTATGCAATAATCGACTACTTTATCACTGGTATTTGTATGCTGTGCATTGTTCAGTATGATACCTGAGTGCTGGTGGTAATGGGTGAATAATCAACTCGGTCACTAACCAGCCAAAAACAGACTTAAGACACACACTGCTGTAAGAGGTAAGTGCAAAGTGTTCCCAAATCATCCATATTAACAGACAAGGCAACAACAAAACACAAACACAAACCGTACATTGCTGACCACTTCATATCTTATCCGAGTGACAAAGGCAAATCATGGCCCTGATGATTGTGTGGGATACACACCAATTAGTCCCTGAATCAAGACTTTCCCTCATTAAATTTTAATGGGTCTGGGCAGAGCTTACTCAATAGAGTTACAAAGACGGGACAATCAACAGACATTCAAGTAATAGCAAAATCCCCAAAATAATAGAGAGGTATAAAGTATTTTTAAAACCGTATAATAAGCTCACATTCCATAGTTTTTCATCGGATACTGTAACACGTAACCGGCAGCCGTAGTTTTGAGTGTTGACTGCTTGATAACAAGGAAACATACAGTGTCAGTTGAATCCATCAAGGTCGATAAAAGCTGAGCTCTTCTCACCCACGCATTGAAAGCTTTAATTGAAATTCCCTCAATATCAGAGCCCATGCTATCCAAGGTCCAGTGCTGGAATGCTTCAACTGAGCACGCAATGAAGATTAAAGAAAAAATATATGAAAGCATAAAACAGAAACGAAGAGGAAATTTCCATATCTTTGGGTATACCGGATACATTCCCAATGGTAATAATGTCCCCAATGCCCATGTATGCTTCAAAATGCATTCAGGCTGCAATTCAGAGTTAAGTCTGCACAGTGGGAATTTAATACCACAACTGCATGCATGGGTATTCAGATGTCAGACATTCAGATCATTTGTACAAGGGGTGGGGCTTCCCAGTTGGAGATTCTTTTGGGGTGCACAATATTTGCTCTTGCAAGAAGGTAATAGTGGATCTGGTGGTATTCTGAGGAAAAGCACAATACTTTTCTGTGTAATAATTGGTCGTAGCCTAAAACAAGTTGTGAAGATCAATAAGTCAATTTGGTGGATTAATAATAATAATGTGGCTCATGGAGGTAGAGGTAGAGTGGGTCGTCCTCTAATCAGAAGATCAGAGGTTCGATCCCCGGCTCCTCCAGTCTGCATGTCGAAGTGTCCTTGGGCAAGACACTGAACCCCAAATTGCTCCCGATGGTCAGGCCAGCACCTTGCATGGTAGCTCACTGCCATCGGTGTGTGAGTGTGTGTGTGAATGGGTGAATGAGAGGCATACATTGTAAAGCACTTTGGATAAAAGCGCTATATAAATGCAGCCATTTACCATTTAATAATAATAATTAAAAGTCTGAGCAATTCTTTTCATTCAATTGATAGTGTACCACAACAAACTTCTCTCTGGCTTAGATTTACTTGTAGAAATTAAACTAATTCCAATACAAAAAGCATCATTATAAACAACTATAGTGGCCTGAAGCTATCCAATTAACTAAATGATTACTCTAGTTGAGGTTTTTACATGCCATTACTCAAAAAAAGAATTTTCCTCTTTTATGAAACTTACATTTAAGGCTATTTACTGCTTAAAGCATTTTCTTGGAATTAAAACAATTGTTTTTTTAAGAGTGCATGCCAGATGCTTTGAAAACACCATTGCCCAGAACCTTCCCATGACCATGGGGAAGGGCTGTCGACAGCTTGTATCAGTATTTTGGATGTGCAGCCCAAAATAAGAAGGCTTGTGTGGCCCAAGTCTGAATATGAATAACAATCCCCACGTATCTTTTGACTTATCCTAAGAATTGACGCAGAAGCAAACTCTGAATCACAGCCTTAAAATCATAGTGGATGACTTGAAAGTGAAATGTGAACAACATTTCACAAACACATTCTAATTTCTATTCAGATTCCCTGAAAGGCTTAATGGTTAAGAAGACACAACTCCCACTGTACTTGCTGAAAAAGGATTAATCACAGTTGACAGCAGCAAAACCAACAAAGGAAAACAAATAATAAATAAACCCCGTAAGAATTAAAAACATTCATATCTAATGAATCAATTCAAAATGAGAAACTCCGTTTTACACAGCACGTACCAAATTATGGATTGAATCCAACATCTATGGATAATACTAGGTCAAGACAACAAGGATGCAGCAGTTTCAGTAAATAAATAAACTTAGTAACATCGTTAGGTTGTGAAAAGGAGGTGAAGGAGGATGGAGGAACCGGTAGGATGGAGGAGGGAAGGAAGGAATATTTTTGTGTGAGAACTGAAGAAAGGAGAGAGGACGGAGAGGGAGGACGGTTGAATGCCTCACTCTGGAGCCGTGTCTACCGTCCCTGTCATCTTCTCCTCATCTCCCTGTTTGTGGTGCAGTCTGGCATAAGTCACGGCATCTCCCCTGAGAGAGGGAGAGACGAAGAGGGAAAAGACAAGAGTGCAAGAGAAGGAAGGTAATAAAAAGTAATGTAGAAAGAAAAAAGGAAAAGCAGGTATGATAGAAGAGGTTAAACACAATGTTAATTGTAAGTTTCTTTACATGGTTCCACAAGTCACAAGTTAAAATGCATATAATAAAGAATAAATGAAGAAAAGAATAAAGTGGTTCATTAGGGTTGTTAGAACCTCCACTCATAAAATATAAATATTATTAATTGATTAATTTAGTATGAGGCTCTATTTTAATATGAACATTTAGCAGAGTGAGCATTTTTATTAATGAGACATCGAGAGGAGACAAATTACAAAATGTCTGCATTGTGTATTATGTAATATAACTGAGATTTTTTCTGATGTGTTTTCTTAAGATCATTATGACCACTTCATTACGTGTTGTTACTAAAAACAGACATCTTACTTTTTGCCTAAAGAGGCAAGGCCGTACAGGACTCCTGTAGCAAAGGCGATGGCGTTCCCAAACAAGGTTGTAAACGAGAACTTCAGTACTACGGGAAACAGAGCCATTCTGAAAACAGAAAGTCAGTCAGTTCAAGTGACATATTAAGAATGTGTTGTAGATAAAAGAACATACATACATATTCAAAAGTATGTCTAATAGCTTGTGCAAATTCACATTAACATTTCAAAATGTTTGATTGTGTCACAATAACATAGAGTGAAGTACAGTCTGCAGTTCTCAGTGTTGTTCTTACCCACAGTAGAATAAGGCTTTCTGCCATGGTTTGAATTTGTCTGCACGTGCTGCTATTGCATTAGCAAACTCTATGAACTGGCAGCAGAATGGGACTTCACAGAGGAACAGCACAAAGGCATTCAACCTTGAGAAAGGAGGAGCGGACAGAAACACAGCTGTGAATATGCACTTTTCATGTATTATAATACACACAGGCATGTACATAATGGATCCATATGCTTATCAGTAGTATTTAAAAAAAATGCATAGGCTTATGATATGTGAATTTTAATCTATGCACCGTACATGAAAGTAAGCATGACAATGTTAAGAAGGACTTACACCATCCACACTCCAGCAGCAATGTTTAAGGGGTTCACAGTGACACAGTTCCACACTCCTGCGATGGCACAGGCTGAGTGATTTGAATCAGAAATGTTATAATCAGAGTATCTCCACAAAAATGAGAATATAGACAAACAAAATATAGGACTGTAATTAGACTCGAAAGAATAGCAGCCCTGACCATAAACTCAAATACATTTACAACAAAAAGCTGATGTTGGCTTCAGTAAGTCCTGTTTGTGACGCCAATTTGTTGAATAAAATTGTTAACTAAAAGAGTTTACTTGAGTATATTTATTTGCAATAGTAGGACAGATCCACACACAGTATAGGGTATACAGATCTCTGAAGAAAGAGCAGTAAGGAGTGACTTTTCATAGAGACACAAGGCCATTTGTCAAGTCAAAACAACACCTGCATATAGATAATAATACGACTAAACATTTCAAAATCATCTGTCAATGTTTGGTAAAAACATAAGCACAAAATCAACTGCTGGAAACCTCCATTCATATCTACAATTAACAGGATACTGCATACAATAAAACATGCTTGAGCTACAAATTACCCCTCTTGGGAGCAGAGGTGGACCATCAATGTGAATAAAAATAAACTAGGCCAACACGGCACAACAAATACAGGTTGTAACTTCAGTGAAAGAAGAGAGGGTGAGTATGCCTGGTGCCTATATGGACTAACTGCTGGGCTAGGCAAATCCACACTTATGTGACTAAGACTGGAGCATATTGTGCTCCCTTTGACTCTCCAGCCTCCTAAATAATACAGGGCCCGCTGAATATGCAGTGTTTCAGTGGGCGAATGTGATACCGGCACTGTTACTGTGGTGTCAGAGGATAGAGGGAAAAGGAGGAGGGCTGCAATGCTGCTGGAAAACTGCGATGCTGGCAGAAAAGTCCCCTCTGTCTATCACTGAGTACCTGAGTGAGGAAGTCAAAGTACTGTGGACCTGATATGTTTACATCAATAATGAATTTAGGAATAACAAGCCGTTATGGAACGGATAGGCTACGCTGAGCCAGACAAACAAGCTGTGCCCAACCCTGGCTGCTGCAATGAGAACAATATATGACAAAGCTTTGTCTGGTCTGGCAGACCTGTTCAATAAGAAAACTGAGGAGGGTCCTCAGTTAAAACAGGTTTCTGATCTGGTACCTTTCCCATGCTGTCCCTGGTCTCACCTTCCCATTAACACACTAGTTAGATGTAAAGTAGGCTGCCAACCCTCTAAGTAACCTGTAATAAATGTCTGCTGCTACACTGGAAGAAAAACACTGAATTCAAACTAGCATTTTCGACCATATTTGGCACATATTTTATCAACATCACACTTATCTTAAAAAACAAGTGGATCAGAAGATGTAACATTACAAACCCGTAGCAAATACTAAGAAAATCAATAACACAATACCAGTCTGGTTAAGGGAGACACTCGATAAGCCCCTCTGGGGTTTCCTTGGTCTTCCTTGCACAGCACTACATATTTGATCATATAAAACAAAACACCCATCTTATAAGTTATGCGACAAAAAAAACTTTGCCAACTTACATATTCCTCCCAAGACCCCAGCTATTTTGCAGAGCCATCGGTACCACCATGTCATGCCATCATCCTCGGAGACGTTTTGAGTAGGCGCAGCAGCCTCGTCGGTGCTCATCGTGGGTGGCTAGCTTGTTGTTAGCTACCCAAAACCTATTATTCAGATGTGACACCCCGAGTCCCCCGAACAATAGCTAGCAGTGAGCTAGTCGCAAGCAACAAACTTCGTTGACGTTACCTTAGCTACCGTTATCTTAATTTACGTATTATGGCAAAACACTGCCTGTCGATAACTGCAGATATAATCAACACTTTGAAAATACTTCTTTGCTACCTTTTCCTTTTGTATCGACTCGTGTTTTGGCCAGCTAACTAATGTTACAAGGAGCCTTTCACACAGCCCCCCTGTCTGTCAATACTAGCTAACCGGCTAGCTGATGCTAGAAAGCACCGCCAGCAGCAGCTAGGACTGAGTTTTACCAGCGACACAGTGCATCCGACCTGAACCTTTGTCATCGACAGAAACACAAACTATCCCAGACAATATATGCACTGTAGGCAACAGTACAGTTCCCCCTGGCTGCTTCACTACCAACTGCTCCGTTGTTCTCCACGGCTCTCCCGATCAAAGCAGTGCATTATGGGAGGGGTATGATGTGCGTCATGGTTTGTTTACATGCGAGGTGTATTCGTCAGCAGGTTTGGGGTTGTAATAAGTAATATTTTACTACACAATTGTTTTTAATCACTGTTTTATCATGTTTTGCTGCTTTTCATGTTTGAACTTAAATGGAAAAACAACCTGATCCCCTGTGGGTTGGGAAAATCCTACAACACTCGGACTTATGACCTGTGACACCCTTGCACAATCTGGCACCCATTCTTGGTGCCTGAAAAGTTGACATTTTTGGAGATACAAGGTTTTCACCTGACAGCAGGATTTATATACTATAATGGTTCTTTCAATTCCAAGAAAACTTAATAGAAACAAACCCTGTTTCTCCAACATTGCAATAAACTGAAGAAAAACAACTAATCAACATAATATACAACACATTCTTCCCAAATAATTCACTGACGTCAGTATATGACCCTTCAATGTTGCACAGAGGTAAATTTACAACCACCATTTAGATGGTTGCAACAGCTTTTGGGACTGGATAAATTAAAATATGGCACCAGAAAGCCAGTGTACAGAGGGATGATTGTGTCTTTCTGAAAGGAGAGGTATAGTGATGACAAAGTCAACTGTTGGCAGAGTCTACACTTTCAAGCCAGTATGTCTGAATGACCAGCTCTGTTCAGTCTCATATGAGGCTCCATGGTTCCAAATGGTAATAATAAGGCCCAGTCTGAGACGGCCCACATGCCCCCTCACTCTGACAGTAGAGTGGATTGTAAAGGCTTCAGAGTCCTTCGACTGATCCTCCTCTCCTCCATTATTGCGATTGGTTTCCTCCTCCCTGTGGGTGTGTGGCACAGCATGTCATCCAGCGTCTGCTGGGTCACCTGACCAGCTTGCTCAAGCCGCAACACTATCTTCTCCACTCTTGTCATGTGTGGTCCATTTTTACTCCGTAAAACCAGCAGATCCACCTGGAAAAAAAGGTCACGAGAGGCCACTGAGTTAATGTAATGTCCATAGTCTCTGTTCATAAATGATACATTGAAGGCAAATGTATGTATGTAATGGGCATTCTGACAAAAAGACCAAAGGTGATTGGGCCTTTGCTGCCACACAAACACACACAGCATTTCAACACTTTGTATCTCCTCTGCCCTAAACTTTCTAAACTATCCAGAATAACTTCATCATCTGCAACTTATTTTTGCTTTTACCAACGCTCTTGAGTAATGTCTTCAAGACCGGCATCTGAACAATGACAATTCAGATTTCCCAATTTTCCATTGCACCCTTCTGGAGTCAGACAGGAGGGTAGGGAAATATTCTCAAAATGTAGCCTTCACCAAAACAACTGAGGATCAATTTAAAATGATGACTGCTGATGATTCACATGTGAATCTTTCTAGCTTCCAATTAATTGTTTTAGTGGCACAATACTGCCATTAATGTATGCCTTTTTTACCTTGGGTTTGCATAAATCTGTTTGAAGAAGTTATACAGGCATTTTATAAACCCCTCCCACTAGAATGCAGTTGAGTATAGTGCAAGAAAAGGGCATCTCAACTCACACTCACAATTAGTTCTCACAATTTGTTGATTAATGTAGAACTTCTACAGACCCTTCTGATATCGCCTGTGTATATACTTTGTGAATGTGGGTTCATGCCTCTCCATGAGTATTAGTCACTCTTTGTACCTCTCTCCTCCTTGCTAAGTTTTGATGTCATTTGGTGTCTGTTCTCAAATCAGCTGTGTTTCTTAATCTTTCTTAATCTGTGCATCTTCATTTTTTACTGTTTATTTTAGCATTAGGTGTGTTCGTCAGGCACTTGTTTCTTTCTTGAATTTCTTTTTTTTTGTTTTCATAATTTGCATGCACACATAAAGTAAATCTAAACCAAACAATAAGAAAGAGGGCATGACAAGAGGACACTGAGTGTGGCCAAGGCGGCACTGCTTCGCATTAGACACACAACAACCCTGTGTAAACTGTGAGAGCCTACAGCCTGCTAGGGCCTTATTACTGCTTAAATTGAGCAAACACAATCTCAAGTGTTTCACTCACCACCTCCTGAGAAAATTCAAGCCTCTTCACAAAAGCAGGACTTTTAGGCAACAAGGCTACAGAGAGGATAGAAATGGTTTCTTTCACTGCTCCCAACATCACCAGTATTACAACCTATAACAACGACAAAGAAAGAAATCACAAACAAAGCAACAATGGTGAGAAAAACAGGAATATTACAATTATATGAGGCACCCTTACCTTCAAATTCTGGCACATTCTGCTGTCTGTATTCATAATTTGTGAATACAACGACTGTGCCTTTTCAATGTCATTCTGGAAAAAAGAAAAAAAGCCCTGATCAGCTCATGTAAATATTATATATGTCTTTATGCATGTATGAAGAGCATAAAAGAGGATATAACCAACCTGTCTGAGCGCTAATGCCACAGCAAAGCAGTAAGTATGTCTGGGGATCGAGTGCCCTTTGGTCTGTCCCTCCTCTAGCAGAGCGGTGCAGATCCTATAGCATTCTGGTGTGTTCTGAGGAACAGCAGGACATGGACTCACTTATTGCAAATAGTGGATGTGTCATCTTGAAACAAACCATTATGCCAATATAATGCTAAATTATCCTGTTCATTTAAATTTGAAAGAATCAGGGATCCATAAACAATCTATCTATCTGACGGTTACCAGTTTATAGCAGGTGCCAGATGCCAGTGTGAATGTGTCCTTATTGAATGGTACACCTTGGTGCTTCATGTCTCTTAGTACCTCCAGGGCATCTGCAATGCCCAAAGTTTGAACCATTATGAACAGATGACCATTAACTCGAAAAACACCACCAGCAACAAGTATTCACAGTTTTTAATTAGGCTGATTGTTAATCTGTCACTTACCTTCATAACACCCTTTTGTGAATAACATGTCCATGGCAATGTTAAAGGAGGTTGCGTCATTGAAAAATCCTCTCAAACTCTATTCAGACAAGTGGGAGGAAATATCAGTCAGTCATTTTTTTACAAAAATATCAGACCTATCTTTATGTTCCCTTTACGAAACTGTTAAAATGTTCATGGTGCTTTTGAGTAGTTAATGTAATGTTATACCTTATCAGTGAGTGTAGCAGCAGCCATGTCCTCTAGACCCAGCTCATAGCACAGTCTCATGAAGAGAGGACCAAACTTAAACTCGCCATATGCCAAGTTACGGTTCTCCACATGATACCTGGTGAATGCAAATTGCAGGCTCACAAATACATACCTAGCACAGGGAAGGATGCTTGATTCATGGTAATACTGTCAAAGACACAGTTGGGGACATATGTGGGATTGTATTATGCTAACTGTTAAATAGTTTTATTTCACACTATTTTCTGTGTCAAAGGCAAAGAGCTTTCAGAGAGAGAGAGTAAGAGCAGAGGACAAAGAAAACATTTGTGACAGTATTTATATCTGAAACAGTCTTTCATAGGTACCAGGAGAGTTTCAATTTGTTTTCATCTGTCAATGTGGGCTGTACCTATAGATGGCATCTCTGGCTGTCACCATGTCATCTGAAGACTGGCACAGATGAAGGAGAAGCTTTAGTTCATCTTTCAGTATCAGCTCATTCTTCTGTAGTTTCTGACTGAACAACTCAATATAATTTCCTGTAAAATGAGGTGAAATGTAAGCCTTCTCCACTCCTTGTTGTGGAGTTCATATCACATGACACAAAACAGTTTACTGCAAATAAAAGTAATAGGTCAACTGTCATCAGTGACTAGAACTACCTTTTGATCCAGTGACAAGATGAGCCACAGCAAGCTTCCTTTGTTGAAAGTCTTTTAGTTTGACAACGTCGTCTGACAAGAGATGCCTTTTTGCTAAGGAAAAAAAACACAGTTGTTCAGCTGCCAATAATTGTATAAATATGACCGATGGGAAGTAATGTAGTGGTAAATAAAGGTGGCTTCTACGTCGGTAACGTGTCACCATGAGGCACCAAAATAAACACAAGATGGGTAAACTCTATTCTGCAGATAACAAGGTGAACTAACTGAGTTTAGGTGGGTTTTCACACCCCTGCCAAAGTTCACTACTCCTAGTTCAGTTTGGTAAGACAAGTTAGAGCCAGTGTAGCACAGCTGTTGTAATATCTTTGCACACATGTCGGTTATTTAACGTTAGGCTACTAGGTGCTCCTCTTGTACTGTAGTGGACTGGCTGTAAACAAGCCAGCTAATGCTTGTGAATATCATACAGTGCAAACGTTGACAAGTTTTTCTTACCTCCTATGCAGCTGTCAATCCAGCCTGACTGTATAATGCCACAAAACAGTCCTTTTGAAGGTTCATATAGTATTGATCGAGTATATCCCCCTAATCGTCCCAGCGCCATAGTGCCCACTGACTATACCACGACAATGAAAACAAAGGGGATGCTGGTTATAACGATTTAAAACTTCATATTCCACCCGCAATAGGTAACTTGCAGGTGGAATAACTAATTTATATATTTATCTTGATGGCCTATACATGTCTTGACTCGAACAACATAACAACATGCCTACCTGTTTTAATTTTGCGACAGGCCCTTCAGTAGTTGGTATAATCCAATATGGCAGCGCCCTCCGATCCGGCGGAGTGTCATATTGCGAATATTTCCACATTACTATTCTTATCGTCATTCATGTCATACTTCAAAGCGCCAAATAGCAGCATGGAGCCATCTGTTTACAATACATTTTCAGCACTAGAACGTTTATTAGTGTTTTATCATTGGCCTAACCCAGCGGCCTTCAATTTACAGGACATAAAAGCTATTCATCTTTTGACCTACAGGTGATGCTGTGGCACAGGGCTTTTCTCAGCCCCTCTCCCGCGCGCGCATAAATTGAATGTGATGGCACAGTTCATTGTCAAGTGTAATATATTTTGAGAACATGTAAATGATCCACTGTGGAGTGAAATCCAGCTTGTCTGTAAACCTGTATAAACACCATCACAAATATTTCCACATTTCCTGTAAAATGATTTTCATAAACATGTAGTTGTATATCAACATTTGTGAATGCATATTAAAGATTTGACAAAATTATCCAAATATGTGAATGTGTGAGCAAAGATTTGCATAACTACATCCATATTTGTTAAAAATGATTTCTGCAAAGATGTGCAAAAAAAAAAAGCAAAATGACATGCATAACTCTTTTCTACATATAACACAAATACAATTCTTCAAGTGACGTTGCATGCCCATGTGATTAGCTAATGGAGACACTGGATTTTGCCTAATTTTGCCCAGTCAACTAGCCATTCAAGGAGTCATTATGGTTGTGTGGTTGCCAGCTAGCTTTTTATTGCTTACTCTAGCAACATTATTAGCTTCATCAGCAGAAACCACGATGCTGTCTACTAATGCAAAAAGAGTCATGGGAAATGAAAGTACACTCAATCAAACAGAGTTCACTGTGTATTACCTACAGTAACATATGCCTTATAATATGCATTAACTTATAAATAGCTAATGTTAATGGACCAGCTATCCTAAAATGTTAAACGATGTGGTGTCTGTGTATTTGTATGTATCATAACCTGGGTTTCCATCCAACTATTTCCATGCAAATTATGATGTATCATATTAGAAAGGCTGAATGGAAATGACAAATTACTTGATACAGCTAGTTATCAGCAGTTCAGAAACCGAATTGCATGCACAGTAATAGTTTTTGGTCACTATTAACGTATTTCTGCTACCAAGTCAGGGTTTTCTGCTCACTTGCAAGACCACTACTGTTGCAAGAGCTTCAGCACCAAAATAATGCCATAGTTTTTCTGGGGATGGAAATTTTAACAGAAGAGGTTGTAGGTCTCCAGAGTCCATGTTTGAGCAGTGAGGCAAAGATAAATGTAATTACTGCCTGGTTTTGTGTTTCTCTGGTTTCATGTTGAAAGAGAAAGACATAGAGAGAGACAAAGCCTAAAGTGTAATTGTTGATCATGGGTTTAGACAGCTTCATTAACATTTTAAAAGGCAAAAACAGCTACCTACAATTTTTGGAACTTTGATATTTTATTCATCACAATTATTTCTTATGTTTGGTGTCATCAAATGGATTAGGAGCTCCTGTGTCACACTGTTAACACCAGTGGCGTAGCTATGGGTGGGCCTGGGTGGGCTTGGGCCCACCTACTTGGCAACTAGGCCCACCCAATCAGAAAAAAAATATTTTGCCAAATATGAACTCGGTCAAAGTTAGATCACCCAATGAGTTCCTATCATGCTGTCATATTGACTTGACAATGTGACTAATAAAAGAATGGTAAAACAATTGTCTCCTGGTCTTCATTTAATTGTTTATCTCATTTTTGAATGACAAGATCACACTACGAACACTGTGCGTTTGAATTTGTGATGTAAAGAAAAATTATAAATTAAATAAATTTGCTAAAATTTTTAACAAAAAGACCTCATGAGGACTACAATGAAATTATTTCAGTTTTCAATACCAAACCCCGCCGTCTTCTTGATCGTCGGCCGATTAACGCTGTAAACTACAACATTACAATAAACAATTACACCACTAACTTGGCTATTAAGTCATATGCATTGTCATTGGTAGGAATTAAGTTTCACTTTTCCTATTACTGTATATCTGGTGCTTTAGCTTTCGTTTAAACTAATAAAGGTTATAAACTCAATGTATGTGATTGGTAATGGTCCTGCCAAGCCTATTGGTTATCACACTGCAGACAAGGGGGAAACTTAACCTGCTGGCATATGTGAAGTCATTTTAAATTGTGTGAAATTTATCATCCCACTGTCTCTGCGAGAAACAGAGAATGAGGGCTGGGACAGGGAGGTTCATCACCGTTGCCTTAGCAACAAGATCTCACCCCAACCACCTGAGAGTGCTTCATGGCCAATCAGACACAGGGCCTTGGATAATTTATGATATCTGGCAAGGTACATGTCTCTCTATGGGGTTATCTCTCTCTCTCTCTCTCTCTCTCTCTCTCTCTCTCTCTCTCTCTCTCTCTCTCTCTCTCTCTCTCTCTCTCTCTCTCTCTCTCTCTCTCTCTCTCTCTCTCTCTCTGTGCACCTGCGCGTATTGTATGATAGTGTGTGTATGCCTGCGCACATTTCCTACAACTAATTGTTGTACATTGCTGCAGAACATCTTATAGCCACAAAGCCAGGAGAATCAACTGTAGTTAAATGTCAGTAAGACAAAGGAGCTGGTGGTGTTTACCAATAAACAGGATGTGATCTATCCCATGTGCTACTTGGGTTAGCAGCCGTGTAGAAACCGAACAACATGTCACAACAATGGGTAATGGGAGAGTTGACCCTGCTGGGTTGAAAAAGCCCACTCAGCAGTTCAAAACCAAAATGTATCAGCAAACAATAAGTCATGTAAGACAATAATATGAAGATCTGGGAACAATGTATGACTAACTACTTCTGCTGCCATATACGCCATCATATGATTTAACGGTTGTTTAAGTCATGATTAATAATTCATTTTTATCTCTTTACTCTTGATTGCTGCTGCCAGAGACTTCTGCACTTGGTTAAGCTGGCACGTGTATCGTCCCTGCTGCTGGGGTATTTAGCTAACCGCTGGTTGAGGTCTAGTGCTGGATGCCTCTGCTTTCACTCTTTATTCCTACTACGATTTTCCTCTCTACAGGTGTCCCAATTAATCTATTGTCCCTGCTTAGCTTGAGAAACCTCTTTGGACACCTTGCCACTTCATTGTACCAGTGTATTTGCTCCACATTGTTCCATGTAGGTTTGCTCGTGCCAAGACCAAAGCCTCCATTGTAGTGATCGAGTACAGGTGGACCCAGAAGCAGACACAGGCTGGAGGCAGAGGTTCTCAAAAAGGCAAGACTTTACTCGAGAGTAAGGAGATGCGATACAGATCAATGCAGTCAAGGAACTCACTAGACTGGGGGGAAAAGCTAGAAACGGCAATAGGCACACTAGGGTAAACATACTACACAAGCAAGCAGTGGGCATGTATGAGGGCAGAGCTAATATACACAGGGGAAGATGTGGGATTGGAATCAGCTGTGCAGACAGGAGCCCTCAGGGACACGCCCACCAACCTGCAGGGAGAGAGGGAGAGAGAGACAGACACACACGACAACAGGGAGACAGTAACAGACAAGACTAGAATTCAGGGGAAAGTGAGGGTAAAGGCTGAGCAGCTGTGACATCCATGACCCTGTTGCATTCAATGTCCATGTATCTAAGTGACGATTGTGCTTACTGAACTCCTTCCATTTCCACCCAGTTATTAGATTACGCTTAACTTGACATGAAATGTTCAAGTTTAAAGTTGCTTTGAAGTCCCCATGCTTTGGACTTCCATAATTGTGACTTAGGGCCCAGTTTTCATCAAGGTGCAAGTGCAGACACTGGTACAAATTTGTGTCACAGATTTTTGGTAATTTTGTGACCAGAGGTGCTGGCGCAGCAGTGGCACACCTGCGACGCAGTTATAAATAGGGTTGGATTAGAAAGAATACATTATCAGTAATTCAATCAATCATGGCCAATCAAATCAAATCAAATCAAATCCTTTCATTCCCTTTAAAAGCAGTGAGCTCCGTGCCAAGGGGCACTGACAGTTTCATAATGGATGAGGAGGGTCCAGACTGTGCCAAAAAAGCAGAAAACTGATGTCTTTGTCTGGGAGTCACAAGGCACAAATATACTGTAACAGTGGTGTGAGGACTCAAGTGCAGGAAAGACGATGGCAGGCAGGACTGGATGAAACCAAGTCATGGACGTTTATTGTCACAACATCCAAAATAACAACACAAGCTAACAGGGCTGCTAAACTACGAACTAATCCCGTACAGGTGATCAGGTAATAAGGATTCAAATCAAGGGACTCAAGGGAAACTCAGTTGGGACATGCATACTGCTCAGTGAACACATGGCTTGGGGTTCTACAAGAAGATGTCCTGACAAGTTACTACAGTACCAGTTCATAGTCCTACACACAAGATACAGAGACAGGAGGAGACTTGTGTTTTTATGTATTCTCTCTTTCTCTCTCTCTCTCTACTTTTTTCCCTCTCTTTCTCATTAACAATAACCTATTGTGAACATTGGATTATTTTATTGTTTTGTTATGAGATATTCTTTCAGACTCAGATAGATGCTTTCAGGCAGGCTGGTGCTTTTTAACCTGTAAATATAATACTGAAAACAGAAAAAATCTATTTAGCACCCAAACTCAAATAGTCATGGTCTGCCAACAGTCAGGCGCTTGCTGCAACAGCCTCTTTGATTTATCCCTGTGTGCACTTCCCGTTTGGTTTTGGAAAGTGCCTGGGGTGTCCCATCATCATTAATAAACGTCCCCACTGAAATAGCTTTGGCACAGAAGAAAAACTGTCTCTACCCCTGGTGCTTGTGTGGAAATTTGCTGATCGATGTGGTACAGAATATAATCTATAAAAGAATATGGTTTTATTCTGTCTAAGACTTGTATTGATATACATGCCTATATGCCTAGTCACTCAGTGTTAGATTCTTTCCGTCTATATTAAATCATAATGTGTGTGCTGGGGTCAACTTCTAACTACCATCATGGCAATTAGTATCCAGTACAATCCCTACAACTAACTCCACATAATTTTAAGATGGCTCTACAACTCCTACTTCCTGAAGGCAGATGCGGTTTCTGGCAATTACCTAGGGTGGCAAGTGCTCGAGGGGCACACCCAGTTCTCTGATCTCTATCTGCGCTCATGTCGGGGGGGGGGGGGGGGGGGGGATCAAAGACCAGCTGTCCTCTCCCCAACTCTCTCACTGTACAGGTCAGTGAAATCACATCTAACTAAATAACATGCAACCGAATGCTCCCCCGCTCTCCTTAAACACATGCAAGCATATGGAAATACCCCAGCAGCTGATATACAGCTGCAAAGCCATAGGTGATCTGGCCTAGGGCACCAAATGAGCCAGGACCGCCACTGCCTGAAGGGTAAGTTGCCTGTGACCAATTGATTCCTTGGGTGTCTAAGGGTTTAAGGGTTTGGCTAAGTAGCTAGGTAGCTAACATAGTCTAACTTTAGTCTAAACTGGCTTGTAATGTAAACGTGGAAGTGATCAATAAACACTTGATAACATTAAATCCAACTAAGTGGGAAATCCTCAAGATGATCATAAATCAGCTGATTGCTTCTGTATGGACTGTAAATGTTTTTTGTGATTGTATTGCCCAGTTTAGTGTAACAGTCTTTGTTGGCTAACCACTCTGTTTATGTTTCAGATGCACATATCAATAATTAAGGCAGAGTGCTCTGTGCCTTTGGAGAGAGGGCCTGGAAACCTACTCTGCTGCCCCAGCTGCCCAGCAGATAAGCCGACCAGGCTGGGCAAAATCAGGTTATACATTAGTGTGCATGAAAAACACGCAGTTGATTATAATGGTCAGTCTACTATCCATTGGGGTGACTTCTTCATTTTCATTGGGGTGTGGTGAAACATTACAGTGCCAACAGATAACAAGCTCATCTGATGATGAGGTGTATTTCAGTGGTACACCCCTCTCCATTCATCAGTGTAACAGTTACTGGTTTAATGATGCTGGTATTATGGAAGGGCAGCAGTATAGATTTTGTAGGTAGTTATCTTCTTTGAACATTTTCTCACTGCATTCTTCGATCACTCACTGAGTCTTTAATCCAGTGACCATTAATTAAACACAGTCTGATATGGATCAAGTATTTTGTATGGTCTTGTATTCTTCTACAAACTTTTCTTTTTTCTTTTCCCCAAAGGAAAATTGCCTCTTACATGATGGTGCTATGGTGGCAGCTCAGAGGTGCGAGAAAAAGGAACTTCCTGGTCATCGTGCCCCAAGTCATTTCACTGGAGAATGGAAATTGAGAGAAGGTAGCAGCGTAACAGATTTTGGCCGAGCCTTTGATGTTCACATTTCATTCTCAGTCTGATTGTTTTTAAAGACCCACTATTGTGATTGCAGTATGGCCAACTACTGGCTTTGTGTTTATATTAGTGATCTATTAGATTTGGGATATTTTTTCCATCCTGAAATGTATTGTCTGAGCCTTTGATACGAGGACTGACAGTATGCGACAGATGCGCAGATTAATATGAGGACTGACAGTATGTTTAATGTCCTTGTGGCTACAAATTAGAAAATGTATTGCTCTGATTCAGCTTCATTGTTTTTTTGTGATGGTTGCTTGGTTGCATTACTAACAATTTTACACAATTTCCCCCCCTAGATATTTATGGGAATTATTGACCTAAATTATGATTAATACATTGAGATGAGAAATTGTGTATTACTGTTGTTTATTACTTTAATTTGATTGTTGCTCATTTAAAGAAGGCTATCTATCCTTTAGTTAGCTCTGTTTGACTGTAATGTCTCATTCAATAGGACTCCAGCAGCTTGGGCCTATCAGCAGTCACTGACTTTGTCCTGTGATGTTGGAAATCCAAAAGCAGAAGTGTAATTTCACCTCCGGGCCATAGGTGGCGGTGTTTAAGAGGCGATGTGTTAAAAACTGGGTGCGTGAGTGAGCAGTCTTTTTTCCCATTTTGTCACATGGGATAATAATTTTGTGACACATGAACAGCTGACACTGGAAAGCTTCTTCTTGTAAACATGACTCAACATTTGCTGGGTGAACTTATTGTCTTAAGTTCCCTCAGTGAATTTTACCACATTAGAACAACTGATGAACTCTATTTCAGTCATCTTGAACTTTTAAGGCAGCAAGGAAATGTATGTGTTTAAGTTGAGCCTTAATATTTTAAACAGTGCATTATTCCTCACATTCTTCTTGCTATTATATCTCTATTCTCTATCTATTATATATTGCACATATGTTGATAGTTTTTACTTATTTCATATGGATAGATTTCATTTATTTCCATTTTGTACATGTTTTTTCATTAACCTTTTCTTCGCCATAATTTGTTCTACTGCTGTTATTTTGCACTTTAGTTTTCATTCATACTTGTTCTACTTAACATGTTCTAGTAATCAGTCAGTAGTCAGATGCATTATGTTTAAATTCCCCCTATTTGCTATATTCTCATTATTTTGTATTTTCCACAGCTAGTATCTTATGCTAATGTCCCAATTTCCCCACGTGTCATTCACATTTAATCTTATGTTATCTTAGCTTATTTTAGTTTAGTTTACCAAATGAGGGATCCTCACCCCAAATATTATTGTACGTGTGTTTGAAAGTACAAAGCCCAGATCGCTCTGAGGATCAAAAGGAGCTGTAAAAGGAAGTATTTTTCCATATTTGCTTTGGTGTTGTACCCATATCTAGTTTCTACAAAGAGAGAGCAGCTGGCCACAGCCTTGTCCTACACCTGCTTACATCACTTTGGTAACAGACTGAAAGAGGAAGATTTAGCCTCCAATCTCTGTTGACAGTCTCTGGCTGTCACCCTGTCTCTCTCTGCGGGAACATAAATCCCCCATCTGGCCTGTCTGGGTGTGAGGGACACTTGTCACCCAGGAGGCCATAAGAAACTATTTCTCCCAGGAGCCACATTGTCTTTTATAGCCAATCAACCCCTTGGATATGACATGAACTTGGCAGCCACCATTCTGTTCTCTCCCATTAAGTTTGTGTATAGCTGGTCAGGGATGTCTGCCTGTGATTTGCAGCCACATATCTGTTGTATTCTCTGGTCCACAGTGATGCACTGGGTTAGGTTTGACTCAACTTGGTGAGCCCACTCATGAGAATACACTGAACACCAGTAAAGTCAATACAAGTAAAGCATTAGTTGTTCCACTGACTGGTAATGATGTGTAATGATGTGGTAGACAGAAGACACCGAACTAGACATCCTATCATTTTCAGTGAAAGATTCTGGTAATGCTGTTGATGCCCACACTGACAGCAACAGCAGTAGAGCTGCCATAAATGCTCAAATCATATCTTTTTGCCATCCAAACTAAATGTATAATATTAACGTAATAATACATAATAGTAACATTATGCAACATTATGAGGAATAACACACAAGCCTACCATCAAAACATAAATGAGCTTTAAACACATTTGATTCTCCAATGGAAGACACAATGACACACATCCTTATTTTCCACAACAAACTTTATTGTAGTTCTTTTTGAAGGTTTGCTTTTTAGTAGTGGTTCCCTTTACATCAGATTTCCCGTGAGGGTAGAAGAAATATTGCACACAAACATCAGAAAGCACTAAGTAATACTTTCACTTGAAACTAATTGCTATAGGTTAGATATGAGTTTGGGAAAGGGAAGGAAGGATGCAAGATCACAAGACAAATATACCACACAGCTGCAGACAAACATTATTAACAATCGCCCAAGAGAAAGATAAGGAGATAAAGACAGAGAGAGGTTGACAGAGAGAGAGAGAGAGGCAGACAGACAGATAGAGAGACAGAGAAAGAGAAAGAGAGAGAGATGTCAATTCAGAGTTTGTAGGTTTGTTGTTGATTGACAGCATGGCCATGCTATTAGAGGATCTCCTGCAGGAAAACAACTGGTCTGTGGTGGTATCATGGACACAGTAACTTAATATCTGGTGAGTTAGATGAGTAGATTGAAAAGCCCAAAGTAGCAAAGCCTGTTACTATTTTAGAACTGTAGCCTGTTTGTGAATTGCTGAAGGTTTCTCCGGAAGCTTGCCTGTCAAAGTTGATCTATGGTTGTATTGTCGTAAGTTTGTTATCTGTCATGTTTGGATTTAAAGTGTCTGGTTTTTGTTTTTCACATTTTGTCAAAACACAAAACAGTCATTCAGTCTCCCCCCTGTGTTCTTCCCCTCTGAAGACAGCATGCTGTCTCTATTTCAGCCTGGCTGAAGAGAAGAAACATCTATTTCACAAGAAATAGTCAGCATTCCTGACTAAATGCTCTCACTAACCTGAAGAACCACACAATTTAGATATTGATACAATGCCATGGGCAACAGCTGGAATAAGTACACAATGTCATGGCACAGCTTGCAAAGACCATAAATGCTCCATAGATTTCTTTATATAGCCAACTCCATAGCCCTGTTGTTCTTAACGCAGTTATGAGTAAATTTCCCATCCTATAAAAAGAAAAAATCCTAATGCATATCATTACTCATGCACATATCTTTCGACCATTCAACCTGCCACAAAGCTATTTATAATTATAGTACAGTGCTTTAGAAAAACAAGACATTTTAAGGTTTACGAAAATATCCTGCTTCACTCGCTTTAAAATGGGAAAAGGCTAGCTGTTCCATAGCTCAACGATTACACAAAGAAACAGGGACAAGACATTAGATCTTACTTGCCCACTAAAACAACTAAAAATGTATATCTTAAACAGACACAAACTGAAATATAAGTCAGTCCTCTAAAACAGTTTGTTTCAAATCAAGTTTGACCGCTAATAAAATTATGACATTTTACAGATGTGACAAAAGCATGGGGAAACCTTCTGATCAAAAATTCTGCCACAGCTATCTAGGTAATAATTTAAGTCAACATATATTAAACAGATATTCGCACTTCAACAATGACCCAAACCAAAAGAAAAAAAAGTGCCATATTTACGCACAACATACATACAAAGTAATCAACCAGCAGACTTCAAACCAACAAATTCAAAATGGTATGAGCACTGTGTCTTGTCCATAATGAATATGGAGTCAGGCATCAAATGTGTGCCAATCAATGAAAGTATCCCTTCAAGTTAATTTATATTTACCATTATTCAACTATGTAGCCAAATAGTCCTTTGTTGGGGTTGACCCCTTACGTAGTATTTAGGTCAACATTTACTAATTTGTGTAGAGCTACCTGCCTGCTGCTATTTGCTGCTAGTAAGTGAATCAATTTGTATACATTCATTTTTACTCTCTAAGGCAATAACAGAAAAGATGTTGCTTTTGATCCTTTGGTGTGGATATCAGGAAATATTCAAACATATACAACATGATGTGGTTATGGCAGTTACATTTCTCAAAAGCTCTCAAACATTTTGATCTTTAGTCTTGGGATACGTCTCCAATCTACCTGAGGGACGAAGAAACTCAATACATTAAGAACAATATCATCGCTTTAACTGTACCAGAGCTAGCATAATTGGACAATCATGGCTAGGATGGTGTTTTGGTTTTAATTTTATTTTCCTCCCATTACAATCCATTTATATCAGATATCAGAAAATCTGATGTCCCACTGGGACTGATTTTTTTCTTGGCATCACATTATATACTTCATTCAGAGGCTATTCTAAAGAACATTTCAATATTATCCCTTGCATGGAGCCCCTCGAAGCTAATATACAGTAGTGTTTGCAGTCATTACAGATATTGATTTATATAGTTTAGGTCACAAAGAGTATCATTTTAGCATGTGTATCATACGACTGCCCAAGTTTTATGCTATATGGATTTTGTAAATTGAAATAATGGTCCCACTCATTATAACCCAGTAACTACATCTATTTATCCACGGATCTCTAGGTGAACAGGTCTACAGCTCTATTTTACAAGCTGGGAAGGACTCATCCTGCATGACGACAGTGCTGCTGCTGGCCAGGACCATGATGTTAAGCTCCTGCTGCTTGTCATGGGTCTCCGTGTACCACTCCCTCATCACATCAGAGTCATGGGTTGGAATCAGGGTTACCTATCAGGGAAGAAGAGTTTTCTAAGCCAAACATTGAAAGGATTCAAATACTTCATTAAAGTAAAATATGTCTTTCTAATATAATTCGCGTCACATTGCGTCAGGTCACATACAGTGTGCTGCTGTGAAAATTTGACTGAGAAATGCGACAATAATTATGAGGTTTGAGTTCAATAAAAATACTAGTACTAATAGGGAAGTTGGTAGGGAGAAACAGAGAAACAGTTATTCGTGTCAATATTTTAGGTTAGAAGTAGGAGGATGATTATTTGAGGCTGGGTTGATAACTCAGGCTCTTATTTACTTCTCATTCCCTACCATGTACTGCTGTATGCCTCAGAGTAATTTAGATTGAGTCGAGTCACATGTGAATTCGTATGGATACACAGTGAAATGCAAAAGCAATAGAAACCTGAAAATAAGATACAAATACCCTGCAGATGTTCATGGGATTCAGGGGGGTAACAAATTAACAAAAAGATCTGTAACTGTAACTTTAACTGTTAATCTGATTTTGCTTAAAATCCTCTAAAATTTAAGTTGACAAGCACAACCTCAATAAGTTGCTGGCCAAATACTTATGGAGCTCAGTGTATTTTTACAACATCACATCATTCATATATATATAATAATCTTATTATATCAAGAAATGAAATATGAGAGTTTAATCTCACCAGTGTATTGCTTCCCCACTGGGCCTTTCCTTCCAGCAGAGCATCTAGGACGGCCTTGCTGGGCTCCTGAGCTGTCTGGTCATTTCCACTGACCACATAGTAAGAGGACCGCACCCGCTTAAAGAACTCAGCATCCACATTCTTGGCACTGCAGTGATTAGGGATGTAAACCAAATCCATGTACATGGGAGGACAGTTGGGCACGGGTACCCCACCTGATGCCTTGCCACTACTGGAACCTGAGAAAAGCAAAGATTCACATTTGTTTTTATATTAGTTTTAGATTGACTTAGATTTCGATTTCATTTCAATTAATTGAATACAGTACTCACCTGATGTGGCACTTTTTACCCCTCTGGATGCAGAGGTATTGGTTGCATTTTTGGCATCTTTCCCTTCTCCGACAATCTTCTTTGGAGAGGCGGTCTTTGAATCCTTCACTTTTGATAGGCCACTTTTTCTGGCTGGTGAGGAAGACTTTTTAGTGAATTTCTTCTTCTTGGGTTTGTCTCCTCCATCTGCTTTAGAGTCTTGGTTGTTTTCCTCAGCCTTGAGGGCCTCTGGGTCCACCATGCAGACATCAGGGTGGGCTGAAGATGGAGCAGAGTCCTTGAGTGCCGTAGGAGAAGGATCTGCATGCCTGTAGGTCAGGGTTCTGTCAGTGGGCAGGGTCTCAGAGTCATCTTCAGAATCAATGTTAGCATCTGCTGTGATGGAGGGGCACTCCTCTGTCCCTGGGGGAACATCAGAATCAGTCTGGGAGGGGGCAGACTCACTGATGGAGGTAGGTGGGGTCTCCTCACACTGCTTGGAGTGGAGCTTACCTCCTGGGGGTGGGGGTCCTCCTCCTGACTTGGTCAGAGGCTTCTCTTCATCCAGGGGGTTCTCCTCATTCATGAAGTACTCTAGAGGGCTGGGGTTGATGAAAGACGGGGATAGTTCTGTCTTGGGGTGACGATACTCACATGACTTAACTAGACAGAGGTCCACGTCTGTCTTGGACTGAGGAGAGGGGCTCTTCGTAGCAGAGTCTGGGTCCCTGGAACCACCAGCACACATGTAATTAGAGGAGAGAGGTAGATACGACGGGGAAGGAACTTTAGGGCTGACAGGGGATTTGGCCTGAAGTGTAGAATCCTCCCTTTTAAAAGGATTAGTCTCCCTTGTTGGGGAATGTGCCTCTGTCTTGGAAAAGGTAAGAGAAGATGATGGGGAAGTAGCTTTGGGAGGTGAAGGTGACTTTTCATATTTCTGCTGTGTGTCAGATTTACTCAAGATCCCCCCCGAAGACAGTGAAGTTGGGCTAGAGTCATCTTTAGCTGGGGGACCTCCTAACAGTGGGGATGAATCATTTGAAAGGGGAGAGTGGGTGAGAGAGGCTACCTTTGGGGTGACTGGAGACCTATCTGTCTGTTGAGCCACCCTAGGTGACATCTCGGTCATTTGGCAGGGTGTGGTAACAGAGGGAGTGGACTGAGATGCATCTGATGGAGATGCAGAAGTGGCACGGACTGAGTCACTCTCTTTAAAAAGCATTGGTTTCTCCACTGTAGAACTGTGCTGGCCAGCTGGTCTTAAATCAGTTCCATCTGAGGGGCTATAGTCAACCTCAGTTGGGCCGTTCTCTGTAGCACGTAAACTGCCTCCCACAGCTGGGTGCTCTGGAGATTGCTTACTAAAGTCCAGGGCTAAGGAATGGCCAGGGGAATCCAGGCCAGGGGAATCCTGGCCAAACTCTATCGACATGGTAGAGTGCTCTGGGGATTTTGTGTCCTGTGTCTGTGTTCTGGTTTTGGTCTTTGGTGAGATGTCTGGGGAGATGGACATGGGCCTGGGGCTGTCCTCCTTGGATGGAGAGCCCTCAGCCTCGTGGAAGGTGGTTGGGGTTTGAACCACAGAGACAGACAGGGAGTCATCCACCTCTGTTGAGTGAGGAGAGCCTACCTCGGCATGAAGTGAAGGGGAGTCAGTAGTGGGCTCTGGGAAGGAGCTGGTGGCCAGGGAGGCAGTGGATACTGAAGCTAAATGTGAAAATGTGTCTTCTGCTACTGCCTCCTCTAGTGGTGTGCCTGACTTGTCTGATGTTGTGCCCTCTGATATTGACATTTTACTTTCTTCTTTGGAAGCTGTAAAAAGATTGGTCTCTGATTCATGCTTTGTTGATGGTAATGAGGAGAAGACCGAATGATTGTTTTCTCCATTTTTCTTATCATCTACATCAAATGGTGACTTTTCCATCTTTATAGGGGAGTCAGCTCCAGGAGAAGCTCCAATAGGAGTAGGGCTTTTTGGAGAGGACATCATCTTCTCACCAGGGGAGGAATGGTCATGATCAGACTCATCAGGAGAAGCTCCAGTAGGAGTAGGGCATTTTGGAGAGGACATCATCTTCTCACCAGGGGAGGAATGGTCATGCTCAGACTCATCAGGAGAAGCTCCAGTAGGAGTAGGGCCTTTTGGAGAGGACATCATCTTCTCACCAGGGGAGGAATGGTCATGCTCAGACTCATCAGGAGAAGCTCCTGTAGGAGTAGGGCCTTTTGGAGAGGACATCATCTTCTCACCAGGGGAGGAATGGTCATGCTCAGACTCATCAGGAGAAGCTCCTGTAGGAGTAGGGCCTTTTGGAGAGGACATCATCTTCTCACAAGGAGAGGAATGGTCATGCTCAGACTCATCAGGAGAAGCTTGAGTAGGAGTAGGGCCTTTTGGAGAGGACATCATCTTCTCACCAGGGGAGGAATGGTCATGATCAGACTCATCAGGAGAAGCTCCAGTAGGAGTAGAGCCTTTTAGTGAGGACATCATCTTCTCACCAGGGGAGGAATGGTCATGCTCAGACTCATCAGGAGAAGCTTGAGTAGGAGTAGGGCCTTTTGGAGAGGACATCATCTTCTCACCAGGGGAGGAATGGTCATGATCAGACTCATCAGGAGAAGCTCCAGTAGGAGAAGGGCCTTTTAGAGAGGACATCATCTTCTCACCAGGGGAGGAATGGTCATGCTCAGACTCATCAGGAGAAGCTCGAGTAGGAGTAGGGCCTTTTGGAGAGGACATCATCTTCTCACCAGGGGAGGAATGGTCATGCTCAGACTCATCAGGAGAAGCTCCAGTAGGAGTAGGGCCTTTTGGAGAGGACATCATCTTCTCACAAGGAGAGGAATGGTCATGCTCAGACTCATCAGGAGAAGCTCCAGTAGGAGTAGGGCCTTTTAGAGAGGACATCATCTTCTCACCAGGGGAGGAATGGTCATGCTCAGACTCATCAGGAGAAGCTCGAGTAGGAGTAGGGCCTTTTAGAGAGGACATCATCTTCTCACCAGGGGAGGAATGGTCATGCTCAGACTCATCAGGAGAAGCTCCAGTAGGAGTAGGGCCTTTTGGAGAGGACATCATCTTCTCACAAGGAGAGGAATGGTCATGCTCAGACTCATCAGGAGAAGCTCCAGTAGGAGTAGGGCCTTTTAGAGAGGACATCATCTTCTCACCAGGGGAGGAATGGTCATGCTCAGACTCATCAGGAGAAGCTCCAGTAGGAGTAGGGCCTTTTGGAGAGGACATCATCTTCTCACCAGGGGAGGAATGGTCATGCTCAGACTCATCAGGAGAAGCTCCAGTAGGAGTTGGGCCTTTTGGAGAGGACATCATCTTCTCACAAGGAGAGGAATGGTCATGCTTAGACTCATCAGGCTCTGGGCTAAGCCTGTTGGTTGAGTCCTCTTTATCACTCGTGACCTCAACAATTATGGGACCCTGTTTTTTTTCCTCTGACACAGGTGGCATAGCACCTACCTTTTCATCTACTGGAGACTGATAGTAAGGTGTGTGACCAGAGGACTGAGGTGAGTTAGTCCCTTCCAATGTCTTATCATCTGGGCTGGTGGACTCGGCTGCCCCCCTGGGGGATCCTGCCAGGGTGGTGCATAGTTCTATTGGTGCAGCAAAAAGTGATGGAGAATCAAAATGTTCCTTGTGGTCCACTGAGGGAGAGCGTACAAGAGGTGTTGTTGTGGAAGTGGAATTGAGTCTAGCTGAGTCAATGTCATATTTCTCAGATGATACTTTAGCTGATGCAAAGCCTTCTACTGTCACTTCAGGGGGAAACTTCTTACAGAATTTATCCTCTTCAAGTGATGAAGGGGGAGATATTGTTGAAGCAGAGGGGTGGTAGTCCCGGCCTTCTGTGGCATCACTCTTAGAGTGGTCCGACTCTGGGACATCCTGAAGTGGAGAGAGCCTCTTCCCATCAAACTCCCCAGATGTGGATGTTACAAACCTGGCAAGGTCCTGAGAAGGAGAATCAGTCTCATCATTGGTGGTTTCATCACTCATAATGTCCTTGGGAGTCAACATCTCATCCATTGGAGTAGGCACACTGGAGATCTCTATGGTGGACTGAGTGTGGCCAGAGGTGACAGTGTAATCCTCAGGGGGATCATCTCTGTTCTCGTCATCTGAGGCAGTTTCACTCTCAAAGCCAACTGGTAGTATTTCATCATGGATAGATGCAGCTGGAGAAACAGGTGAAGATGCCTTGGGTAAGGGTGATACAAATAGACACTTATTCACCCTCTCCTTTTCATTTAGATGCTGATGTTCATCACTATCCTCAACATTGTCTCCTGATTTGACCTCATGACCTTTGTGTAGTTCTTCATCATTGCTGTCAGCAAGTTTATGTTTGTCTGATTCCATTCTCTGTGGCTCATAAACTTCTTCTGTCTCTCCCTTCTCTTCATAATCCCCTCCCTCAGATGTTTCCTCCAGTCCAGTGCCCTCATCCTCAAACTTTTCACTTACACTGCCATTGAGCTTTCCTTTATGATCTGGTTCTTCTGGAGTCTCTCCACTGTCTCCCTCAGCCTCTGTGGTGGTTATACCTTCATCCACAGACTCTGCTGCCTCAGATGACTCTTTGGTCTGCATTATTTCTTCGTGGTGGATCATCACAGCCTCGTCCTCCTTAGTTTGCTGTACAGTCGCATCAACCTCTACTAACACCTCAGCTCTGAGCTCCTCAAAATCCTTAGTCAGGTCTTCTGGTGAGGACATCAGAGATCTCTCTATCTCTGGATCTTCTACAACAGCAGGTGCACTGGTTGGAAGTTTAGCATCATCCACTTTTGTCTCCTTCTTTGTCACCTTTGACTTTGCCTTCTCTTTTAACTTTGAGGGGCTTCCTGTATTTTTTGAGGCATCATCTTTTTTCAAAGGCTTTGGTTTTGGTGCTAGCTTCTTTTCCTCACCCACAGTGGATATCTTTTTGATGTCTTTAGATGTCTTTTTCAAATCTTTCTTAGAATCCTCTTTGTTTTGCTCTTTCTTTTCTTCCTTCTTCTCCTTCATGGGAGAGTCCCTCCTGAAATCTCTTTTTATATCTCTCTTTACCTCCTCCTTTTTAACTTTCTCTTCTTTTTTACTTGCCTTTTTGGGTGTTAGTTTTTCATCTTTCTTTGCTACTTCTTTTTTAACCTCTTTTTCATCATTTTTCTTTTCCACAGACCTTTTGGGTTCCTTCTTAACAATCTTTTCCTTTTGAATCTTGGGTTTAATTTCTGACTTCTTTTTCTCTGGAGTTTCGTTTTGGGGAGTTTGCTCTAATTTTGCTTTCTCAGGTGCCTTTGCCTTTTCCTTTCTCACTGGGGCCTTTTCTTTTTTCTCTGCCTTTTGTGTTTTTTCTTGAGATGATTCTGCATCTGTCTTTGCCTTTTCTGGTGCCTCCTCCTTTGTATCCTTCCTGAAACTCTTGCTTGGTGATTGCTTAGGGGTAGATTTGAGGCTCTCTTTGCTGTCTGTTCTGTGTTTCATCTTAGCCTGCTTTAGTGTTGGCATATTAGAAGACAATGCTTTCTGAGTGACTACTGGCTGCTTCAAGAAGTCCAAGTGCTTTAATTTTTCTAAGCCCTCAAGGATGTGATGCTGAGTGGCATTTCCAGGAAAGAGAACACGCACTATCTTCTCTGAGAGGTTTGCCGGGTGCCACACAATGAGTGAGGAGATGGAGGTCAAGTAAGAAACAGGGAACTCTGATTCTTTTCCATTTGGCAGCCGAATGGAGGCATTGTCTTTCTCACTACCTGTCCATTGTTTCATGAAGTGCTGCAGCTCCTTGCTGTTCTTTGATGGATTAAGCACATACATCTCAAGCTTACCCACACCCATTTTCTGGAAAAGTATAATTGGTTCTATAGTGTTTCCAACAGGCCTTTGTAAAGACTCTGTCCTCAAATTCAGCTTGGTGAGGAATTGATGAGTGATTGCTGCCTCCTCAATGTTCCTCCTCACCCTGTAATTAGGTTCAGGGTTCCCCAGATTTTCAGGAAGGTTCACAAAAACAACACCGATGTCTGGTGAAATCATGTTCTTCACCCAATCACTGTTAGTTGTAGACCCCTGTGACTGCTCCTCCTCGAGTTCTGCAATCTTCCTCTGCAGCATGCTATTGATGCCTGGCAAGTTGTCATCACCAATGTGGGTCATGAGGATGGAGTCAACCCGGTCCAGGTGTCTCACCAGCTTCCAGAAGCATGACTTCCTGTCCGAGCCACCATTAATAAGCATGTTGAACCCATTGACGGCAAAGAGAGCAGAGTCACCACGACCGGCAGGGAAAATGTAGCAGCATGGCTTGGAAAGCTTCAGGAATCCACCTGAGGTCGGTGGTTCTAACATGTCGAAAGGAGATGGGATCTCTACTGATTCAGACAAATACTCTGTGAACTCTGAGAGGCCTTCCATTTCGGGGAGTATGAGAGTGGAGTTCAATTTCATGTTGATGAAGTCCTGAAGGTTGTGTTTGTCCAAGTTAGAGTTTTTCCAGTCACCTTGTTCAGGGCAGGAGAGGGTAAGGTTGGCCTTATTTGCTGGGTGAATGGTGCTGAGCAATTCACCAATCTAGGCACAAGAAAAATTACATAACTTTATTTGTAAAATATTGCAATAAGTAACATTAAATTACAATGTCTGTATACTGTCAATAATTGCCTTGTGTAATACAAGAACAGTAGCATTAAGGTGAAAGTGATGAGTGTTATCAAGTCAAATATGTCAAATAGAAGATTTCCCAAGTTGACTCACCTCTTGGTCAGTGAATATGTCTATGAATTTGAAGAAAGAGAAAGATCCAGACTGAAGAATAAGCTCCCCAGTGTTTTCAAAGCATTGCCCTGAGAGGACCAGAAGTTTGTGTCTGGCAGTGTCTGAGATCATCAAACGAACCTGGAAATTAAAAGAAGAAAACATACTTTTTTTTGTATTTGAGTGTACCTGTGACTTTTTTACAGCAGATGGACGAAAGGTAAAAAAAAATCTTAGAGAAAAACATTTATGTCATTTGAAAAATGCAAATAATTTATGTACTGTGATCACCTATGAAAGACAAGGAATATAATGTACTATTGTTTACGGTATGAGACATGGAACTCATACCACTGCTACTGCAGCAATCAGCTTAATGTTTTAGTGTATTTGAAATATCACCAGTTTCACAGTCACGTCCATTAGCTAATTAGCTGAGTTGTTGTCTCTCTACGCACTATCCTCTCTTTCTTTTCATCTGTATATCTCAGCCCCTCCTTCTCTAGTTGTCCAACTCTGTCTTTTTTCCACTTCAGCAACATCAACTGTTCCGGGCTGCTGGCCAGGTCAAACCTGCTATGCTGTGAGATATTATTAATGCACAGTTTGAATGCAGACACAGCTGGGGTGCGAGGAAAACTGAAAAGGAGCAGTGACACAAAAGATATTCTTGTGTAATTGCTCCCCCTCCCCCATCTCTTTCTTGAGCCTAATATATTCCTGTTAAATTAAACCAAAACCTTCACCGCAATAATAAAAGGGAACAGGTTGCACTTGTTATTCTATCTCTAACCAAGGCATAAACGCCCGGTCCCCTGAGCTTCTAATTGCTCAGGTTTTAGAGTCCAACAAGGACAACAAACAGCAGTTCACATTACAAGGGTGAATAATTGGCCAATCAAGGTGAACTGAACAGTCAACCTTTTCAAGTTGCAATCACTTTGTAATATGTGCTTGTTTATGCATATGTGAATATGTGTCTTAGTCCACTCATACAAAGTAACAGGACGAGTCAGAAAGAGTTTATACTACATAGATTGTCAATGACAGTTCTGAAATAGCTTCATGTTACCTCAGTACTGACTGCTTCATCTGAGGGGTTAATGAGCACCACCGTCTCCAGGACATTGCTTTTATGGTGAAGAATCCTCTGCCCTGAGAACAAAACAAAATAGAAAATGAAAATCTTAATTATTTCACAGCATCGTCATTAGAAATATGCAATGTTTGCTGCTATTTTTTTAAATTTGTGCCTATATCTCATTGGTATGCTGGCATACTGGTGGTAACACTATGAATTTCCCTATTACCACCCGATGACATGCC
The DNA here is from genome assembly GCA_034670405.1 of Hoplostethus atlanticus. Classification (NCBI taxonomy): domain Eukaryota; kingdom Metazoa; phylum Chordata; class Actinopteri; order Trachichthyiformes; family Trachichthyidae; genus Hoplostethus; species Hoplostethus atlanticus. The sequence goes on along the minus strand of JAXDDX010000138.1, from coordinate 1,071,280 downwards.
ATCTCTACATCATCGTTGTGGATGCACACATCCAAAACACATCCAAGTATTTGTCATATGCATGTCCTTACTATAAGATACACAATATAAGATTTTGACCAGATTTAGGCCTCACCATGCCATTCCAGAAAAACAATTATAGAAGCCTCACTTTTTTTTAGCTGAGGCCTCGTCAGAGCAGACCGAAAATATAAAGCCTGTATAGTTACATAAGCCACATTCCCCTTCCTACACCTTCTTTCGGTTTTCAGCTGTTGTACAAATGAGAAATTAAACACTTATTACAAGTTCATAAATCTCTAGAGGTAGGGTTCAGTCAATTCATCAACCAATTAATCAAACACATCATCTGGCAGTCCTAATATAGCTGTGTAAACGTTAATGTTTTTTGCAGAGTAGATGACTTCATCACTGTCTAAGATAAATGTATAACAGCCCCCTAGCTACCCTGAATCCCACATTTCAAGATTAAATTCCTCCTCCATCACCCTTTCTTCTGTCACATCATATAGAAAAGCTAAACTCTGTGACTGACTTTATTTGGCGTCTTGATAATGTATCATGATTTTATGCAGCTTATAAATTAAACAGCGTAATTAATGTTTCATTCTTTCTGAATTAATTCAAGAGTGTGTACGATCTCCATCTGTCGGTTGATAAGAAGCAGCGATATCGAAGCGTCATTAAACAACTTAAGAGTTCTTCAATGTTTCTGTATTAGATGTGACAAGTCAAACAGACAATAGACATTTACATTTAGATACATACACATTTTCTAGCATAAAAAATAAATTGAGTTGAACTGAATACAGACGAGATGACAAACAACTCAGATAACTCAGAAATGATTGGTCTCCCTGGTACCAAGTATGACAACATTTTCACCTCTGAGAAAGCTCTGTCACGCAGATGATAAGGAGCGGGGTGAGATAGAAGACGGATGCATTTACCAGGATGATTGATTGCGATAATGACATTGATCCCACTGTGTGTGTGTGTGTGTGTGTGTGTGACTTTGTGTTGAGGCATTCTGTGTGTAGGGTTGGTGTCTGCGATGGGGGTGAGACCACAGAGAAGGTATCTACATCGTCAGTGTTCAAATCAATGAATTCCACAGACATAACAAAGGAAAGGCTGTTACATTAATACCCTGCTAAAAGCAAAATACTGCCACCAGAATTCCCTTTACTTCCTGTGAGGTTTAGAGGGTGGTGAAGTGTTGGGATGTGTAGGCTTTAGAGTCAGGAGATTATCAGAGAGAGAGCGCATCTTGCCTCTAGGGATGTGATACTGCAGTAGCTGTCTGGCTGCTGGGCTGATTCCTCCATACATATTTCATATAGCAGATTCTCATCATGGAGCTATAGCCATTAACCCTGCTGCTTCCTCCCAGAGGGCTGTCACTCTGGAAGAAGTGTTTCATTCACTGCTGGCAATACTGAATTGGCTCCAACATTACCATTGGCCTCTAATAATCAGCGGATTACGCTGAAGGTAGAAATAATGAGTTTTGGTGCAGTTATATTCCAGACATTTGTCAAACCTTTAGCAGTTCCAATAAGGTACTCCGTTTATAGAGTACCTGGTATGGTGCTGGTATTTCTGGTATGAGTGAGTGAGTTGAGTGAGTGAGTTTCATTTTGAGCTTTCATATAAATTCTGTCATCCATCTGTTTCTGATGGGGTTCTTGCATGCATGAAGAATGATATTTAACAGAGATTTTCAAAATATAGCACCAATCAAAAACATTTTAAATGAATACTAGTCTCTGACACTACAGCTCTATCTGCAGTTCAATAGAGGTCTGAATCGGTCTGTGTAATATCAGCATCAACAAAATGATGCTTGATCCTAAAAAAAAACCCCTCTTGTTTTACCGTGTTTGTCTCTGTAGACGTAGATTAAGATCTTTGGTTACTGGGCTTTGTTACCTATGAAACTGGGAGGAAAATACAGCCGTCCCTGTTAAGGCTTTAGCTAAATACAACGCCGGCAATGATCCACGACCACAAAGGCAAATTATTGAGCGTCTCTCTGGGATCTAACCTATCAAAAAATGACAGAATGTGAGATGAGGAGAGGGAAATGGGGGTAGGAGAGGGAAATGGGGGTGGGAGTGGCGGGCACTGGCGCTTGCTTGACCCTGACAATTACCTTGATCGATAGAAAAATCCTTTAACCCCAGCGCAGCTCTCTCTGTAGGGGGGCAAGGTAATGTGACATGCATCACCGAGCATCCTCCTTCTGGCTGAATAGAAAGTGCAAGACTGGAATACCGGAGACCGAACCGCCAGACAAGGCAACTTCTACTCTAATCGTAGCCCCAAAAATAGATCAAGAAAATTCACTGCATTTTTTTCGTATTACAAAAGACCTAGAATGTGTGGATAATCATTTTAGCTCTTCAGGTGGATCTCCTGTATGTGTTCAGCTCTCTCTCTCTCTCTCCCCTTACTCCCCTAAGCACCATTTTCAATGTCACTGTGCCCCTATTCTGCCTGGAGTAAAAACTCAACTAGCATAGTTTACAGCTCCTTTACGATGAGTACCTTTTGGAATGAGCCAACCTCTAACAATAACCTGCTAGAAAAAAAGACACAATACTTTATACATTATAATGTGCTCCCATCACCTGCCTCTTTCTTTATTTGTTGTAAATATGAGGAATAATGTGGCTTCATTGATGGATGATCAAATGTTCTGCTGACAACAACAGAACTGAGCAGTCAGGGGAAGATGCTTTAGAAAACATCAGCAGAAAAGGGGCCACATGTGATAACTATGTTAGTTGTCTCAATAGATGAGGATCTTTATCTCTGACATAACCGTTCTGATCCCTGATTCATAATTACTATTGATCAGAATCATGCAGTGTTGTCCTCAACCATCCCATAAGGGAGGCGCCCGAATGGATTTGTGGTGAGAGAGGGGGCGTTTTAATTCTCCTGTCGCTTTTTAGGCTGCAGTGCTGTCTGCAGTGAAGGCAGAGTGCAGGGAAATCTATACATGGCGTGGAGTATCATATATCCATCTGTGAGACACCGGGGGTCTCCTTCCTAGCAATTTCTTCCCCTTCCTTCCATCTCTCCATCCCTGTCTTTCTGCTGTGGGGTCTGTGCTTCCTGTGTCCACAGAAATACCATAACACAGTGTGATGGATAGCATATCATCTATCAAGCAGACGGGTAATTACATTCTCCCTCTCTGTCTCCCCAACACCACCTGGCAGCTTGTATTTTCTATTTTCTCCATACAACACTGAGCCCCACTCTGGTGAAAAGCACTACCAGCTTAAGTTAAACAGAAAAACACAAACCTTAGCAAAATGTATTTGTTGTTTTTTCTTGACCATGTCTATTGTTGAAGTGCGTTATGCATTTCCATGAAAAAAATGTGTGGATTTTTAAGTAATACTTGAAAGTGGCTGAAATGTGGACTGCTGATGGAGGACACTTTTAGTATTGTCTGTCTTGTACTGTACATGAATTATGTTGATTACTGTACTCGTGGTGAATAAGGTGTTATAAGAGAAATCCACAGAAAGAGACAGAGACATTGGGGCACCAAAGTCTTCAGGTTAGCAGGCAACATTCAGTCAGCTCAGAGTATTCCCTCGCTCATCATACACACACACACACACACACACACACTCATACACACACACACACACACACACACACACACACACACACACACACACACACACACACACACACACACACAACCTCTTTTATGCAGCCTTTGCCTTCAGCAGTAATGTTCATATCTGCTTTATACTGCAATGATGTAGAGGGGTGATTGACACCCCAGTGTTTCCTGTACACATCTATGAATCTATTCCAACCGTTTTATTGTGGAACTTTCCTTGTTGAACATGAAAGCACTGTCAATATCAGAGAGCGGATACTGTCGGATTCTACGAAGCCCCTGAATAAGCAATTCACGTATTTAAGTTAAAGAGAGAGAGAGCAAAGTCCTCCCCTCGAGAAAGAGAGCAGGCTAAAAGCCTGAGGCATGGGAATATGAGAGAAGAACATTTTGCCAATGTGCTTATGCAGCACTGACTCTCAAAGTCTTACCTTCATTTTCCCATGTGATCAGAACTACTTTTCACCGCCTATCCAGCTCTTTCATCTCATCCACTTCTCTCCTCCACCTCCCCTTCTCTCCTGCCACCTCATCCTCCCTCCCTCTGTTGTTCTCCTTTCTCACATCCTCCTCCTTTTCCAGTTCTTACTCCTCTCATTCCCCTCACCCTCTCTTCGCCTCCAGTCCTCTCTGTTCCCCCTCCCTCCTTTATTTTCCGGGACAGAGACAAGCCACTGGGGATTAAACACTGCTAATTATCCCCATCTCTTCTGTGCATGTACACCGCGTTGCAAGGCAACCACACACAGGAAGAAGGGGAGAGAAGAAAGGCGGTAGGGAAAATGGCAGAAGGCAAAATGGCAGAAACAAGGTGGAATGAAAGGGAGAATAGGGATCTGTCTGAATGTGCTTTACCAGCTAAAAGTGAAGCTTGGTGAGATTGTGTGGGATTACAGTAAAATCGACATGAACTGACTCATGCTGTGGTGCTGTTGCGCTTTCAATATCTTACATGACACAGCATTAGAGTACACTTTTCATGAAGACGCCTGAAGTCAATGGATTCAACACAGAATCAAGAAGTCTCCGGATTATGAACCATCTTATTGCTAAAACACATTCATGATGTGGCATGCTGGAGAATGCTTCAACAACTTACTGTATCCCTCAGCAAATACACACACCATAGATACAGCATGGACCGATTCTAACACACACACTGGTACAAATCTCCCTCAAATGGCTGTGTATCCTGTAATAGGTCACCTGACTCGGCACAGCATCCTTGAGATAAAAGATGGAGTAATATAAGGACTGGAGGTCAGACAATGTAAACCTGACAGCAGCAGTGATTTAATAGCCTGTCTGGCCTGCATGTCATATAATAATGCTATTAGAGAGAAATCAACATCTCCTGTGTGTCACCTCCCTCTCAGCCTGTTGTATTTCACCCCTCTAATTATTACATCTTCTATCAACAGATAGATTATTACTTTGCAATAAAATCACCCGATGAAGCGTTCAGGGGCAACACTGAAATGAATCAGTCTAATTATGCACCAAGTATGAAGCCCTGCTGGTCATAACCAACATGGAGCAGAGCCAAGCAGAGGCTTTAACTGCTGCTGACGGTCAAGGCCATACTGCCCACTGACTCGCCAAATGTCCTGCTACACTGGATCCAGACCATCTATATAGGGCTGCTTTTTTCCCCTGGCTAACATTACTGCTATAAGGGCAAAATGGAGCACCGTGCTGACCGGGCACATCCAGGGATGGGTTATAAAACCCTCCGTGGCGGAGGTACTAGTATTAGCCAAAGCCAATCTGACATTGTATGCTGTTGAAAGGTAAATGTCGCAGGAGGTTCTGTAGGAGCTGCAAGCTGTTAGAAAAAGTCACTGTGAAGTTATCTTTATATATAACTCAATGCAAATGATGGACAGTGAGGAGACAGTCTTTTATTTTTTTAATTTTTTTTATTTTTTCTGGCTTACCTCTGACATCTGCAGAGAAACGAGCTGAGTGTCTGGAGACAAAGAGCTTGAGTTCCTGGTCCAGGTTACAGTCAATAAGGTTGGTGTCCCATGAACGGATTCCTACACAACAAGACAAAACGACAAGACAATAAAAGAACAAGAAGAAGGAGTGTCACGGTGAAGAAAAACGTATTTCATCAATCAACAGGACAACAAGCTGTGCTTTGCTGCCTGAAAATGAATCAATCAAGACACTCTCACCCATATCCACACATCTATTTTATACTGACCATAGACTGACCTTATATAGTTACTGCTTTGGCATGAGAGAAAATCTATAATAGGAAATATCTATAGCCCTGTTTCTGTTTTGCCATGGGAGAGTCACACTGCTAGCTTCCCCTGAGCTGAGTCATGATGACCGATAGTATCATCCTCTCTCCATTATGCAGACTACAGGCCTTATGTAGGCCACTGTGTAAAGTAGTTTCTATAGGCTGCACTAAAACAGAGAAGTTGGGTGTTATTGCCTCAGGTAAACGTCGAACAATGAGCATACATGTCAACAGGGACGCACTTGTTTCAGATTACACTGCACTGTAAATACATTTTTATTTCACTCACAATAAGTAATGCTTTGTTCTCCTACCAAGGACTGGTATAGAGCTGAGGTCTGATGAAAGTAAGCCAAGCTCAAAACAAAAGGGTGTGGCAAAAGGATGCGACCATGGATCCATCAACATGCAGCGATCAAGAAAACTTGATGGGGAAAATGTAGCATCTGTTTGATTGATGATAAAACATCACTTTGATGCTACATAAATTCAACATGGTTAGGCTCACACAATAACCTAAGATTGTTAACATGGCACAAAAATATGGTCTTTGACCTAAATATCCAACATCTTAAATGACAATAGCTCAAGGCAAATCACTTTTGATTATGTTTGTCTGTTTGAAAAAGCAGTTCCTTCACTTTTGACAGCGTTTCATTCTGTGTTTGTACTTGTTTGAGTCAGTGTAGCATATTGCAAGGTAACTACGTAGGCAAGGCCACTCTGTTAGCAACAGCCACCTGATGGGCTTTCCTTCTGCCTTTGTTTCAAAATGCACTTGCTATTCACCCACCACCCACAGGCCACAGTCTCCCCCTCCTTGTCTCACAACTGTAAATTCAGCCAATCGTGGCAGACAACTTATGTAGCTGTAATATTTATGAAACGCCCAGCTCTCGATGAAAACGGTTCCTTACAGCTTTCCGTAGGGACCGCAGTGCGGACCGAGCCACGCCCACCGCCGGTGTGGGATGAGAGAGCTGGATGCAGGATGATGGAGAAGCACTGGTTCTGCCGGGCTGGGCAGGAAGGGTAATTTATTTGGATCCCACGAACACGGGGGAATAGTCATACTGATTTTAAAACATGTAGGCAACTACTTTAGATCAGTGAGACAACAGAGTTATCTTTCATAACAATATAAATGGAAGATATAGCCGGTGAGAGGAGCTAAACGGCGTTTCCTCGTCGACTCTACTGTAAATAAGAAAGAAAGAAATCCGTTCTCCCGAAACAAAAGCCCGACGCATCTGAACAAGCACTGCGAGGTGCTTCAGGAGAAATGCGCAGTTGGCGACACACTCGCACTAAAGCCAAAGAAAGGCGATAGGCTGCGTTATTGACGCATAGTCTAGATATAATGCTGAATCATTTCTGTCAGCTTTATTAGAGGACCCGGCCCACGTGTGTGGATGACAACACTGGGCCTGCTGGCATTAATCTAACTGAAAAAACAACCTTGTTTGCTGAACAAAGTTGCTTTTACGGTGTGTGTGGATGGTAGGGAGAGGACTCTGAGGTAAAAAGACGTATGAGAGAGGTTTTGGTAAATTAGATTTAGCGATGGCCTGTAATCCTATTACTGGGAGGGGCTGCTCAATAGCCCCGATATGAACAGCAACAATACTTCAGACAGATGCCAATACCATTAAGCTACTGGTTAGATTGTAATACTGTTAATAAATGTGCGTAATGCGCCCAAGTAGATTAGCGCGACATGTATGAAGTTAGGTTCAGTCTTACAAACAGGTGAGATCCATACTTTGTGTAAAACATAACTTCTAAGCAGCAGATATAAAATATATATGATATTACAGTCCGAGTTGTAATGCAGATGCCAAGTTCAGCTCAAGGTGGCCTACAGCCACCTGACAAAGAAGTGGCCTGTCCATCTGAAGAAACGTGTTGTATCTCCGTTCCCTCTTACCTTTCTCGATATCCGCAATGGCACATTTTAAGTGATCCTCCGATACGATTTCGCCGATAACAACCAGCAGGTAAAATTTGCTATCGACGAAGTGCTGCGGGAGGCTCGAGGGTGCCGGAGATGCCATGGTGTTGCTTGCCCTGCCCAAAGTCTCCGTAACTGCAGGTTCTGCGAGAGTCGCCATCCTCTCTCTGATCACACAGCCTCGTCCTGTCGCTGCAGAGCACAGTAGTAGGCTCCAGACATACAGCACAGCCGCGATAGGAGTGGCCCTAGCTTTTTATACCCGCAGACATTGTGTCATATTCGGTAACCGGGGAGAAGAGGGCGCCTGGGTGTTTTGTTTTTTTCGCACACTCACAGCTGATGTCATCCGCAACGAATCAGGCCCTCCGGAAGTTATTGAGATATCGATACCTTTAAAACGGCTTTAGGTATACATTGTCATCAGTGTTTTGCTCCTTACTCATAAAGGTAATTCATTACTCAACACTCGTTAATCTTTTCTGTTACTTCACGGTTTCGTTACTCTATCAGAAAAGTAATCCCTAAAGAAACGAAAGGCATCAGGTAATAAAAAGACACGTACACATACACAGACAATGTCCATGGTCCGTGGTCCTACTTCTCTCAGGGAGCAGTTGGTTACACTATTAGCTACATTACTTTTACTTTACCACCACAATTGATGGCTGGCATCAGCTCTTCAAAAATAGGCATTACCCTAATATAGTTAATGTCTAATGTTCTTATCATCCTTTTGCCCAGAGAAAGAGAACTCTCCTGCCATTTCTTATAGTGTGAGACGGAGTAGGATAATTCAGAAAAAAACTAAAACTAATCAGGGCATGGATTCATGGGATATAGGCTGGTTTTTGGATAGCTGGGCTTAAATCAGATTTTTCTACAGAGTGATAACAAAAGTAATAGCTGTAATATTATTTCTAAAACTTGTAACAACAATGCACTCAACATCTAGACCTAAAGCAACCTGATTTGAGTTGAGCAGGGTCAAATTTTAAATATTTTGCAAATGTGTTTACATATATGAACTTGCATGTACGTGTGCCTGTTTCAGAATCCTTCATTACAGGTAAATGGATGCCCTACCACCTTGGATGCCCCTAATCATCTTTCTTTTATCTTGAATGGGATTAAAGGCAGACAACTGCAGATGAATGGGAAATGAATCTGTCTGCCATATTTTAATATAAAGAAAATCGATGGTGTGTGTGCACGTGCGTGCATGTACATGTGTGTGTGTCTGTGTGTATGTGTGTGTGTAGATCAGAGTATGCGCATCAATCGATGTTAACTAGTTTGCAGTGAACAATAAGACTTTTTTGGCTGATGTCAACATACAAGATGCTCGGGTAAGTTAAAACTAGCTAATGGAGCTTTGCCCAATGTGTAAGCAGACATACTTAAGAACTACAGCTGACTCTTGCAAGCACAGCAAGTCAACAATTTGACAGTGAGAGAACAGGACACACACACAATTTTACTTTGAAGCCGGGTTTCCCTCTGGCAAGCCTCATTGATGTGATTCTGTCATGGATGGGGTCACCCCAGGTGCGCTATTGACTTTAAAATCCTATTCCTGTGGGAACAGGAGCCCACTCAGCAGCTCCTAGATGTGAATATTTCAGAGTCTGCTGGGCTGGGCTTGGTCATGTTTTCCTAGGGCCATGAGAGGCCCTGAATGATACAGCATATCAAACATTCATCACATACAGCTGGGACAGAAAGAAGGCATTAAAAATACAACAAGGTGCCACCAAAAGTCTCTTAGACCCAGAGAAGGATGTGATGGATGTGTGTGTGTGTGTGTGTGTGTGTGTGTGTGTGTGTGTGTGTGTGCGTGCCTGTCTGCACGTACACACACATTTATCTGTGTCTGTGTGCGTGGACAGGGAATTCAAAGATGAGGGTGGTATGGTTTCAATAATTCAAGAACCCTTAACCCTTATAGGTTTTACAAAATATCAAATCCTTTGTTTTGTGAAAGTTACTCAGAGCAGATTGTCATATTTGTCAGGAGCGACACTGGTAAATACATCCTAATTCCTTTATCAGGCAAAGAAGGACAGATACTTTGGGAAGACCTTGTGCAGCGTACCGTGTAGAGGAGCAACATGTCAAGACAGATGCACTCTGTGAATTACTATTGAATTACTTCCTTATTTAATAATAAGGAACATCATGTGAGCTATTATACAGTTAATGTACAATATATGACAATGAATTATATACTCTGGGGTGTGATGCCTAACACAGAAATGGGAAAAATAATATGTTGGGTGAGCCTGGAAACCAAAGGCATCCTTAAAGTAATGAAAGGCAACATGCAATAAAAAGACACAAACAAACAACACACATCAACAACACATCTATGAATGACCAATACCTTTAAAGCAATGTAATAACATCTCATCATTTTCATTATTTGTGGGCATGGAGATCGCCATCTGCCCTGACTCAGCATGGGGCATTAATTAAGACCTTACAGCCATGACGCTGCACAATGCAAGGCGTGCAGAAAGAGAGTGGGTTTGTGGGTGAACAGTCTTCTCCTCTGGCTGCGTCTCAGCAAAAATTGTGGGTTTCCAGTGATGGGGGCAGGAGAGAAAGGACTGGCTCCCACTGTGTTCAGTTCATGGTGATGGTAATGTCCTTTACAGATCAGAGGAGAGATTATTAGCTTCAGAGTTGTACAGCTTTACAGTGAGTCAGCCTGGTGCATGTATATCAGTCATTCGTAATTGAATGAATGAGATGAAGGCTGTACTTGGATCAGTAGTGAATTGACTCTCCCAGTGCATCCTTGTTGCTCACTTCATCAAGTGTGTCTGCTATGTTTGCACACTGCTGGACGGTTGCTTGTGGTATGACCTACTTAAACAAGGCAGTGTGTGTGTGAGTGAAACAGCGAAAGCAAGAGGGCGAGACAGCAGAGAGAGCGATCACAAGGGTTCTTGGTGGGTGGGATGTCTGGGGCGGGATCCCAAAATAGCTTCCAATAGGCCATTTCAAAACATTTAACCTATAGTGCTATGTGCTAATCAGATATTTCTCATTGTCATCAGGAATCAAGCAAACACAAACTGAGTGACGAACAAAATAACACATAAAAGTAAGTATGTCCGTAAAATTCTCCAAAGACGACAAAAAATGAGAGTAGAGAAGATGATTTTTCCAGGTGGGATCTGGTTCTGAAAGCAGACAGGAGGATGAAATAGCATCCTAGAAAGGAACTGAGGCGCAGGTGTGCAGAGTGCACGCTACCACCGAGGAGTCCCTTGCTCTACCCTGGCATCTCCATGGCATTTCTCTGGGCCAGTATGCACCCTGCTGAGCTGACAACACCAATGACTCACCCTAGTGTGTGTGTGTTTGTGTGTGTTTGTGTGTCTGCGTGGGTGTCTGAATGTGTGATTGAGTGAGAGAGACAGAAACGGAAACAGAGACAGAGAGATAGAGAGGGGGAGTCGGGTAGGGAGTTCAATCAGTCAATCAAAGTTGATATGAGAGCAGTTGGAGTGCAAATGTTGGAGAGGTTTAGAAACTCAGTAATCCCACTACAAACATCAGAACTACGCTTTACCTTTGATAAATGCCAAATATTGTACAAACAAACTACCGGGGAGACAAATAATGCTTGACCTGGTTGTCTGGACATGACTCACAAAGACACCCTACCGACGTGCACAGCAGTGGTGTGTGTGTGTGTGTGTGCATGCCTACTGTGCTGTCGCGTCTGAGCCCATAGGCCCTCCTGTTGAACTGTGTTGTGTTCTGCTGGGCTACTGCAGGGCATGGGACTTGTTTGCACTGTCTGCCTGGCTGCCTGGCTGCCTAATACTTGTTTACACTGTTTATAGAAGAAGACAGAGGTACTGGCCAGGGAAACAATATATGACTGATTAAAAAATGTTTCATTTTGTGACAAAGCCAATGCACATGAGCAGAATAGGACAAACAATTGTTCTCACTTGCAGACCTCGGATAAGGTTTGGCTTGGCTTTGTCAGGTCAGGACAAAGCATGTTTTTAGGATGGCATTCTTAGGGTAAGGAAAGAGAGAGTCAATAGCCTCTAATCTGTACTTTACTAAGTGATCTCCTGCAGAGTGAGATAGAAAATCTGTTATTGGATGGAGTAAATTGAAATGTTTTTTTGGGAACAATCCCAGGAGACCATATGCTGCAGTGGTTTGACTGCTGAGTAACATCTGCCATGTGATCAGTGGAACTAGGGAACAGAGTCCTTTAACTTTACACCTAAAAATTCTTGTTGAGATAAAAAATAAATTAAGATAAATAAGAAGAAATCAAGGAGAATTGTGCATGGAGTAAATCAATTTAAGGGACTAAAACCCTGCATTTGACCCTTAAAAGACACAACAAATACAACCCCATTTTACAACTTAAATTTTGCTTTATCATACCCTTTTTTACGGAGAGATTTTAAGGATTTATTTCCTCCATTTCAGGTGAATTATGTATTGATTACATTATTTTAATTGGTATAATGACTGAATTTGACCCTTAAAAGATCTTAAAAGACCCCTTAACTTACCTTAATAATACCCTTACTTGTGGAGTAACTTTTAAGAATCTTTTTTCCCCTCAAATTAAGATGAGTATAGTGCATAGAATAAACTAATGAACTTCACCCTAAAATACCAAAGCTAACCTTTTAATTTCACACCTTAAATGTCTTACTTAATGAATAATTTCAATTCATTTAAATCTCCCTAATAACACCGTAATAGTATGAGAACAATGCTGGGCCCAGGCCCAGGCCCTGGCCCAGAGAGCTCAGTCAGTAGAGACTCTCAGTCTCAGGGTCGTGGGTTTGATCCCCACATAGTGTCATAGTGTCAAGTACCTTTGTAAGTCGCTTTGGATGAAAGTGTCTGCTAAATGTAATGTCCATGTAAGCTCCCCAGCCAACAACCCTTCCATTGTGCTTTGAAACCTTGAATATTCTTGAAGATTAAAACATTTTGGCATTTTATTTTTCTTGTACGCCTACAGCTGGTCTTTGTAATTCAATGCAAGAAAGAATCCAACCTAAAAGAGGTATCAGGGAATGCCACCCATTTCAAGAATTCACATTACTTTTTTGAACATACATCAATCTCTCCTGCAGCTACAAATCAGAGAGAGCTTCAATTTTGACACCTGGATGTAAACTCCAGGTGCCCCATAGATGATGATAAAGCAATGAATTTGTGGAGCCATAATATGTTATGTTACACTCAAATAAGATTTATATTGTAGTGATATTTACAGCTCTTAATCGTGATTTGATCCGAGTTGTAGTTAAATGTTATATGCCCCCACAAATTCAGTGTCATAATCTTTGTCTATGGAGCAGCTACATTTTGGTGACACAAATTACAAGGGTTTCTCTCTGATTTTCTATTTTTCATATTGCTCTTTTTTATATTAGGCTGCTAAGTGCCATAATATGTTAATGTCAATGCCAACTGTGTATTTTTTTCATATAACAGGGCACCTCTAACCCATATCTGAATGTCATCACATTGATTAAATTACCTGACTTCAATTACCCCCTTTCATAGAAGCCATTATCCGACAGGTTCACATATTTCTCCAGCCTGGACTGTGAATGCTTAAACAACATCTTCAAAAAAGACATGAAAAAGTGCAATTGTTTGTGTGTTATTTGGTAATCATGGGTTCAAGCCTGTGATTTTCATTAAGGGTTGTGCACCTAAATTAAGGGATAATTAAGGCATTTTTAAGTATTTCAAGGGATGCTTGTCCCCTGGTGTGGTGTAACACTGTGAAATATCAAGATTAGGCAAGAGAAAAAACATGGGCAGGATTGTTTCAGGATGCCATCTGTATATGTCATATATTTTTATATATAGGCATACAGCTATTTAGTATCTTGTAAATGAAGCATTGCTATAATCTGACTGCTTGCACCCTCTTGTGGCGATATAGGTACAAGGCTCAAGAATCATATTCTTATCCTACTTTAAGACTAGGTAACCATTTCCTTGTCTTGAAGTAGTGGTGTATATTCAAAATATCTCATGATCATATCCCAAACCCCAATCAGCACCACAAACATGCATTCTGGACAATACCACAGCACAAATATACAGTCCAGTCCAGCCCAGGGCCCTCAAGACTTGTATCCCCTCTTCTAGTACATTAAAATGTGAAGGAGCAGATTAATCCATTTATAATACATTTCTAAGGTTAATTTATCATATTTGCTAAAAAATGTAAAAGTACAGTAGTATCACAGGTTGTTGTTTGCATTGTTCATATATTAATAAGTATTTTCCTTACGTTTGCACCTCTAGTTACCATAGCTTCATGATTGCAATAAGCTGAAATATGATGTCCCCTTCCAATGATGTAGCATCTTCTTTGGAAAACTCAATGACAACAATTAAAGATAAAAGGGAGATAAAAGTCTTAATTTCAGAGAAGAAACATTTCCTGATGCATAGAACATTTCATTATGGTTGCTCAGACAAGACAGGAGATGTTTAATTGGTTTCATTTTTAACTTATAAGTTTTGTTTTGATCGTCATGACCGTTATGCAATACTTTCCTGTGAGTGAAAGGCTTTTAGAGGAAGTTAGATAAACATTTGACATCATCTCTCATCTCCTACACAGGTAGAGTGCACCGCTAGTTCACTTCCTGCTGTTCCTTTCAGAAAAGAACATTTGATGGTCGCCCACAAGCAGATCAGCTCGCTGATCTTTATCTGTGTGACTCAGCATGATTGGGCTTGATTGTTACAACATACACTCCCTGTCTGATTCTCACTTAAACCACCCAAACCTGTCATTACCTGAGACTTTTTGGCAATGGCTTTTTAGCTCTCCCTAAAATCAGAGAGGGAGAGAGAAGTACAATTGTCATGCAAGCATGTGGTTTCTGTGTATTTTGTTTGGCACCATGCTATTTGCTGCCATGTCAGTCTTTTCTTCTCTCAGTTGGACAGTGCAGTTTACTGTCAAGGAGCAATTCAAAGGAGATCAAATGTAAAGACAGCCCCCGTATTATCTGAATTTCCACAGTGTGACTTACTTGTCATCAAAATCCTTCCTGAGAGTGGAGCTGTGGTGCCATAGCAACAACAAACGAAACCTTCAGAAAGAAGAAACAAGCCCCTTGACTTTTTGCATATTTTGTTGCGCTATTACGTTTTTTCAAAACACATTTATTTGTTTTTTTTTCATCTGAGTTCTATGCAAAGCACTCTATTCTATTAAAATGAAAACAAAATTGTTGAAATTTAGGTGGAAGGATACCAGAGAAATCAAGTCTGCATAAGTATTCAAAACCTTTGCTCTGTTCGGGATAGGTTGCCTTTTGCCTTTTGCAAGGTACTGTGTGTGTGTGTGTGTGTGTGTATGTGTGTGTGTGTGTGTGTGCCCGCACGCACATGTACACGCTTGTGTTTTAATGTGTACATTCACTGTACTTTGTGTGCCAGCCTGTTTCCCTTTCAACGAGGGAATGAAGAAAACAATGGGTTACAGTAAATCCACTTGCCTTTTGGCACCTGCAGCACAACATAAGACATGGCAGCACCCCTCCTGACACCACACAGTGTAATGGAGCGGCTAATAGAAACAACGCTGCTCAGCAAGCTAAGCAAACTGGAAGTCGCCCAAGAAAACACAAGACGCGACTTTAGTTTCTTTCATGTTGTAAAAGCTCATGCCATCACTTCCATCTGGGTTATAGCTGGTTATCGGGAACAGACACATGGTCTTCACGTGTGTGCCGTGAGCCTCGCTTCATCTGGGTCCTTTGGGGCAGATGGTACAATGCAAGACTCAGTCATAAGGGTACATTTCAGGAGTTGAGGCAGGGAAGTGGTACAAGGCATTACAGGTCTTCCAGGGAAGTTAAAATGCCACGGTGAGATCGGAAATTACTCTGACCGAGTCAAAGGACCCTATTGGACCAGCCGTTTCCTGTGGTCAGCTCTGTACATCCTCAAGCTTTGATTTTGATGTTGATGCATGTTGCTCAGTGATTATCAGTCAGGTTCCACACAGAGGAAACTCTCACATCTTGATACTGTGCTGCACTCTGATCAGTAGCTTTTTGTTCTGGTTCTTGTCAGTCCAAGGCTCAATCGCTTCTTATCTTGACCTGCTGTACCAATTGCTTTTCACATGACCAACTTCAGGCCAACTATTGCCTGGAAACATTTAAGGGCTATCTGGTGCGAGCCGTAACCTTGTGATTGATGAAAATAATGGTGGGACTGTTAGCCCAGAGTGTAAGAATGGCATTTTGGAGAGCTGACAATACAATACAAATGAGAAACCAAACGACACCCACAGACCTGTGGCATACTTCTGGTGTTACAGTTTTTTTTCGATTGCTTTGACTCAATTTGCACAACAGAGTTTCAATGTGCAAAACTCTTAACACAGAATGCTATACTGCTCATTTTGGGTTCAAAATCTAATATAGCATGCAAAATATAAATACCAGTGTCAAATGAGAGAATATTATATGCAAAAGTTTATCATAGCACCAGAACATTGGATATGTTCATCGTTAAAGTTTAATTATTGGTGCATTTTCAAATACAATGGCCATTATCAAATAATGCTGTCAAACACTAAATAATTGTCATCAAAAAAGACTATGCAAGGGTCATTTCCTCATAAGTACTTCAAATGAAGTACAGCAAGCATCCCCTGTGATCCCCTGTGATAGACTGAGGTATATATATATATATATATATATAGCTTGTGTTTTTATGGAAGACAAACAAAATATTAGATTACAGTAGATTACTGTATATGAAAGAAATCATACAGTAATGCAGTAAACTCAACTGAATTTTACAGTAACAAAAAACAAAACAAATGCATTTCAGTGCTTAAGCAGCATTTTGCCTCTCTGCTGCATTTGGCCACAGAATCGGCCTCATCGGCTCCATGTTGTCAGAAACTGCCATTCAGGTTTCTAAGCAGCCTTTTATGTAGTGGTGATGAGATTATCAATTGTGTTGCAATGCTACTAATCTGGGCAAGGTTGCTGGAAGTAATGAGACATGACAACAAACACCTGATGAACTGATTTAGTGACCTGCGTTTGTAGTAATAAGCATTTGAACATTGTTGTAATGTTAGGTGGCTGTACTCTGAGGATGGAGCAGATGATTTAGAGTTTGGCACTTTGTATGTCACCATAGGATGTAATGTCTTAGAGTATGAATTTTGAAAGTCAGTTTGGCACTTTGCATTTAGAGTTTTGCACATTGAAAATCTGTTGTGCAAATTGAGTCAAAGCAATCGAAAAAAACTGTAACTGTACGGACGCCACATTACCACTGCACCATTGAGCAATGGCTGCTTTGTGACTAACATGCTGCTACCAGCTTTATACAGTATGTCGACTCTGCGTGTATACTCTAGGTACTGCATCAATGAAAACTGGTAATCCACCATCAGGATATACACATTCCTAGTGGCTTTACCATGTGGGCAATAACCACTCTTTTGTATCATGTTTAATACTAAAATTATCACCATCAATTTCTGATTACAAAGAACTGTCATCTGTATCTGTGTATATCGGTGTCAGTCTATTCCCACAGAAAACAAATTGTTTCATACAGACTTTAATGTTTTGGTCATTTGGAGTTTCCTGTGTTGTTTCCATGTACATACACTATATGGTCAAATGTCAGTCACCCCTACTAGTTATTGAGTTCAGGTGTTTTTCAGGGTTTGGGCTTGGCCCCCTCGTTCCAGTGAAGGGTAATCTTAATGCTACAGGATACGAAGACATTTTAGCCAATTGGGTGCTTCCAACTTTGTGGCAACAGTTCGGGGAAGGCCCTTTGCTGTTCCAGCATGACTGTGCCCCTGTGCACAAAGCGAGGTCCATAAAGACATGGTTAGACGAGTTTGGTGTGGAGGAACTCGATTGGCCTGCACAGAGCCCTGACCTCAACCCCATCGAACACCTTTGGGAGGAATTAGAACACCGATTGCGAGCCAGGCCTTCTCCTCCAACATCACTGCCAGACCTCACAAATGCTCTTTTGGCTGAATGGGCACAAATTCCCACGCTTGTGGGAAAGCTTGTGGAAAGCCTTCCCAGAAGAGTGGCGGCTGTTATAGCCGCAAAGGGTCCAACTCCATATTATGGTTTTAGAATGGGATGTCCAGAAAGCTCATATAGGTGTGATGGTCAGGTGTCCACTGACTTTTGGCCATATAGTGTATTAAAAGCCATGGTCAGCACAGCCAGGCTTTATCGCTTCTCTTATTACATTACATTACATTACAGTCATTTAGCAGACGCTTTTATCCAAAGCGACTTACAATAAGTGCATTCAACATAGGTAGGCAAGAAAACTACTAGTCACCAGAAATCGTAAGTGCATTTCCTTCCTAAACAAGCAACTAAGAGCATAACTAGTGTTAAGGTAAGAGTGCAATAAGTTAGCAACCTACTATATCTTAAACAAATGAGACAAATAAGAGAATCAAATAAACAAGAGCTAAGACAAATAAGTGAACCAAATAAGCAAGAGCTAAGACAAATAAGTGTATCAAATGAACAAGAGCCAATAAACAAGAGCTCAGACACATAATTGACGACAAATAGGCATGGCTAAGGGGAAGGGTCAGGGTAGTGTTTCCTGAAGAGGTGGGTTTTCAGCCTGCGGCAAAAGATGGGCAGCGACTCTGCTGTCCTGACATCAGTGGGGAGTTCATTCCACCACTGCGGGGCCAGGACAGAGAAGAGCCGTGACCGTGTAGATCGGCCGCAGGGACCTCTGAGCGACGGGGCAACCAGTCGCCTCGAGGCAGCAGAGCGAAGTGGTCGGGCGGGGGTGTAAGGCTTGACCATAGCCTGGAGGTAAGAAGGAGCTGTTCCTTTCACTGCCCTATAGGCTAGCACCAGGGTCTTGAACTGGATGCGAGCCGCTACAGGGAGCCAGTGTAGAGAACGGAGAAGGGTAGTTGTATGGGAGAACTTGGGGCGGTTGAACACCAGACGAGCTGCAGCTTTCTGAACAAGCTCCAGAGGTCTGATGGCAGACGCCGGGGCACCAGCAAGGAGGGAGTTGCAGTAGTCCAGGCGGGAGATGACAAGAGCCTGGATGAGCACCTGCGCTGCCTTGTCAGTGAGGAAGGGGCGAATCCTCCTGATGTTGTAGAGGAGGAAAATAGAGGAGGAAATAGATTGAAGAAATAGATTGAGGAAATAGATTGAACGATGTCCTTATTTGATGTATTGTTTATGTAGTGACATCACACAGGACCCATGCCTGGTTCAGATCCCGTATCAAGGCAAACCTGTGTTACTGGATTTAGCTGTAGCTCATTTCTAGAGAAGCTGAAAATGAGCTTTACAGGAAATGCTGCCTGTGAAAGATTCATAGAGAGACTTGAACAAACCCATTACTGGACACCCACACAGACATCACTCAGCATGACGGAACAGAATGTGCACATTTAGTGAAACAGTGAATGCAGGAACACAACAACACAAATGCACAAATGTATATACACAAACACACATACACAAGAGTGGCATGGGTACACATGACATGAGTAAGCCCCCCTGCCCCCCCCCACACACACACACACATGCACCACCTACGCAAATCATTTCACAACCCATAATCTCAGGAAAATAAATATTATTCTCAGTATCTCAAGGTAAGTCTGAAATTCATCGATTCCAAATACTGAGAAATATGTGACTAGGTGTGATATATGAGAGGTTACAAGTACTCTAGTTACTGTACTTGAATAGATTTTTGCAGTAACACTACCTTAAGTCATTTTAGTCATACTTTCCATTCAATAAGTTTTATTTTTAGTCAGAGTAGGTGTACTCTGGATATACAGTACGTGTCTGTCGAATGGCATTTGTTAGGTTATATGAACTATATGTCACCAGAACCAAACTGTGACTGATAAAAAACCCATCCAATTTTTTGCTCTGACAAAAGCAATGACCCTTGACTAAGTTTATCTTTTCTGTTTCATTAGTTTTTGCTCTGTTGTCTCTCTCTATATATTTCTGTCTCTCTCTCCTCCTTTTTCTCTCTCATCCTCTCTCTCTAACAGCCAGTTTGTCTGAACTAATCTGTTATTGACGTGGAGCCTCTGTAAATTGAGTTCTGGGCCATATGGAGGCAGTGATCACTGATCGGGCCTGGCTAATGTTACCGTCCTCTGCCAACAGGGATGCCAGCTTGTTACGGATTCCCCCGTCCAAGCTCGCAGTGGTTTTGGGCAGATTGTTTACCAAACCAAGTAAGGTCAGCTTTTAAGAGGCAAAGGGACAGACATCCCTGGGAATGTTTTTTGAAATTGTCAGGGCAAAATGAAGAGGTAAATTATGGTCCCATGGGAGCAAGTGGGCTTCCATGAGCAGTTTATCAAGCTGATCCCCAAACAGAACCAGCTAATCTCCTAATCTTGCTACTCATCTTTTTCTCCTTCACTAACACTCAAGTGGAGCCATAAAGAGTATTACTATTAGTCCCTCAGGGTATCATGACAGACCAACATATTGTGTGAGCTTGTGCATTTGTGTGTTTTTGATCCAATAATGCAAAATCCACATAATTTGTTTTGTTTGTTGTTTATCCTCTTGGCTTGTACTGTTTAGTATCCAGTGTTGAGGTCTTGGTGCGCGAGCAGCCACACTACACTGGAACAAGCAGATCTCTGGATCTCTGGATCTCTTCATCACTCTTGATCTAAAACAATGATTGCCTGGAAGTAATTGCCTGTGCATGTGTCTGTGCACTATCCAAGCTGTTTTGTTAACAATAATAAACAAAATAGTTTGAGGCTGTTAGAATTATTATTTTTTTAACATATTTAGACATAACATCGGTCAATCCATTCGAAACATGACACCAGCCATGCATGCTTGGATTGTGACTAGCAGTATTTTGGTAAACGCAAAACATAGACACACTAATACTGAAGTAGGAATAGCATGTGGTGCACGGTACGAAACAAATGTTAGAATTGTTTTTGTATAAGACATGCCACTGTGATGCAGCTGTCCCCTGACAAGTCATTCCAGTGGCATTGCATGTGGCAGAGGGCCATGAGCAGCTTTAAACAACTGGAGAGAGCAGCTCAAGAAAAATGCTCACCCAGCTGGACACACTCCTAAAGAGTAGGGCCTTGGGGCACGTTAAAACAGTAAAACCACAGATTTGGACACTGAGAATCCTGTTAACACACAAGCCCACAGACATACACGCACATCATCGGCATTAGAGAAGCTTTAAATGGCCCCTGATTTCTCAGGGGAAGTCTTGCATTAGTCTTAGACCGATCTCACACTAATTATTTGGCCTGGAGCACATGGCCAGGAGAGGACACCAGAGCTTGCTCCTCCATCAAAGACGTAGTCTGGCCAGGGTCATTCAAAGTGCTCTGTAGCTCTCCCCCCCTTTCCCACGGAAACAGGGAACCGGAGCCCAGGAGAAGGCAGAAGCAGTCGGCTTCATGGTTTTGCAATGACGTCCTTTCATCATATGACAATCGTTGGATGAAGACTGCTCGACCCAGAGTACTTTCCTGCTCTAATGTGACTTAAAATGGGATTTCCCACTTAATATCTTTGATCGCTTGACTCATAGGAACCAAAAACAAATAATTTCCTTCCACGAGAAAGGATAACACAAATCTCTTATGAGGGATTTTACCACTCGTTGTCAGTATCATGAATCCATTTAACAGCTGGCTGTGATCTTCTGTCCTGTGCCAGTATTGAAAAACCAGAGGTCAGTCCCTTCACCGTCATCTCATACCAACATTCATCTTTCCATTTTGCAAACACAGCAAAATGTGACCCAATTTTAAGCGTTTTTATTCATCAGGGCTATCATCTTATTTCCAGTCATTGGACTGCTTAGGGCATTGTAGGTTATGGAAGAAGAGTGCAAGAGATGAGATTATCAGAAATGTTATTGTGCCAAGAGAAAATTCTACACTATACAAACAGCATCACACAGCAGGAACTAAAATGTTTTCATAGTTCTAGACGAATGAATATGAATTCTGTTGAGAGAGTGTCATCGGACAGAAAAATATGTAGTGCAGAATGAGATATGTCTGGGGAAAAAAGAAAAATCGCAACCATGTACAATACTGTCATAGACTTTGTAATAATAAAAAATGAACGCAAAACAGACCAAATTGTTTGTTGTTTGCTGAATCAGAAAACATGTATCTGTCTTGTATTGGTTTGGCTTAACTTTTCTGGTGATACTTTATTGATCCCTGAAGGTGAAATGTTTGTTTCAGAGTGCAAGATCAGCACCCGTGGAGCTTGTAGGGATTCGGGGTCTTGCTCCAGGACACTTCATCAGGACTGGAACCCGGGCCTTTCAGCTGAACAGTTTTACAGTTCCTATAAAGCTCATGTACTCTGGATTGGTTCCAACTGATCAAGTGAATCTTGAGAGCTGGAGAATTTGAACCGAGACCAAACCTTCATCTGAGCTAACATATTGTACCAGATAAGTCAGAATGATGCCTCATCTTCGGACTGGGACTTCGTATTGGGAAGTATTGGGACTTCGCCCTACCATAGTGAAATGCTTTGGTCACTTTTGACTGGAATCACACAGACACATTGTAGCAAGAAATGATGTAATTCACAGATCATTCAACCTGTGAACAATTTCAAATGAACTCTGAATGATTATTTTCATACACTCCACGAAGGGTGTGAACAGCAAATGTGTCCCAAGAAGTATAAATGAACAAAACCATAAGGGGAGGGGAACCGCTCATGCAAAAGGATTGTGGGAGTTCAACAAAAATTCCATCCAAACTACTAATTCAAGCTGACTGTTGCACGAAATCCAAGCAACTGGTGCACTGAATAAGTCTTTTTTTTCTATTCATCTCCATACTCCATACTATCTGCTGCACCATCTCCAGGACATAACGTAGTCTCACACATCATATCTCACATTTGATCAACAGTCTGATTTGACCAACAATCACACATGGTGCTTGACTACGATCATTTGCGTGCCATTTTAGTGCTCCACAAAAAAACACTAAAAGAGCTATCATCTGATAAAAGTGCTCATTTTCTGCTTAAATAGAAAGGAATTGTAGGAATATATTCATTTTTGCCTCCCCTTGCTCTTGTCATCTCTTCACATCTTCCTCCTCTCTCACTGCACCTCCTCCACACCAAGTATTTCTCCCTCCCACTTGTTTCCATCCCATTCGTTACTGCAAGTTGCAGCTGTTGAATGTCTCATCCGATCAGTAGCCTACTGAGGATCTCAATCATCTGAAACATTTCATCTCTTTAACGATAAGTGTGTAATGTACTCTGTGGTTATCAATTCTGCTAGTTTGCTAGTATCTGAACTGAAATACAGCAGAAACAGTTCCATAATGAGGGACAAACAAGGGTCCATATAGACCAAGTTTGGCCACTACAAAATATTTTGGCCAGTAAGATATTATTTTTAATTTTAATTCAAATATGTGTTTGTTTGTTTTATTTACACATGATTAAAAAAGAAAAAGATTTACAAAGAACTGTGTTTGAGAAAGCTTAAAAACCTCTTAAGGGCTTGTAGAGTCAAAATAGTAAAAGACAGTAAGACTGAAAATATGCTTACACCTACACAAACTTCCTGCAAATGTGGTTCACCTATACGTGCTTGGACCCATGCACACCCCGACAGTAACACTAGAGGATACACACACACACACATTCACAAGCACATGCACATGCACACTAACCTCACGCATAGTCACACTGTCACAGGCGCATCAGCAATACACTCACTTCCCCTCTCTCTCTCACTCATGCAAACACACTAGTGCACACAGATGAACACACTGGATCTCACTTAGTTTTATGAGTATTTCCGATGAGCACAATACAGTGGCTATGTCAACAAAAAAGTAAGAAATAAAATAATTAAGTACGGGAAAAGCTGACAGTGGAAGAGTCAGTAAAATGTCGAGGAAGTGATTTCCATATCTTGGAGCGTTTAAAAATAATGCCAAACTCAGATAGTTATGTGTGAGATTGAGGAGATCTGTGTGTGTGAGATCTCTGAAACTGATGGTTGAAAGTGAACACATCATGAAAAAAGTACGGGGGGTGTCCTATTTAGAGATGTGTAAAGAAATTGAGAAACCTGAAGGTGATTGATTTGATACATTTAATAAGGAGAAGAGAAGAGTTAACTCCATTTACTAACAATACAAATTGTTTCCCGTCTTTGAGGTAACTCGTTGAACAAAGCAGTGCTTGTTTGGGCAATCTCAGTTTTTGAATAAATATATGATGGTTGTCAATGGTTGTCAGCTAAAAATAAAATATCCCTTTTGTGTTTTGATTGATCACTGGAGTTACGGAGGCCAGTGTTGGTCCAATCTCTGTGGAGAAACTGTTTTGTTATGATAACTGGCCCCTCAATTTCTTTAAGTGAGCATAATAGTGGTACAGAGAGATCATTTCTGTTTTGTTTGAATTGGCTGAAATGAAATGGAGTAAGGCTTAGGTGGTATTTCTTATGTTTCGTTCTCAGAGACTTGATAATAACTGATATAGTGTACACTTTGTGCTATTAAGAACGTGCAGACCTGGTGTATGTGGATATTGACCTAAAATAGGCTATAGTATTCCGGTAGAGGTTCCTTAAAAATGCTATGTGTCTGTCATGCACATGAAGTCAGCTTTCCTTATATTATGGGTGGGGTTAATTCTGCTAGTGAAAATTCACTGGCACACAGCAACCAATTTAAGTTGCCTGCCTTTGTGTAAGAATACAATGTTTCCTGTGTTTTCAAGGAGGCGGTAATTTTGTGTGCCTTGGGATTTCGTTGAGACCTGTACTCCACATTTCTCAACGCCTTTAACTTCCACAGATCAGATCTCATCACACTTGGCTTCTCCCCAAATAGGGCACACTGAGCATTCTCATTGTGTCTCAATTCAATCCCAGGTCTACAGTAGGTATGGTAGGTCAAGAAGTGAAAGCTCTTGTTACATGGCTGCTTCTAGGTCTCTGATCTCTGTGTCATTACTACACACACAGACAAAGAACTTCTCTCCCAAAGGATCGTAGGCAGATTAATTGATAAGCCTGTGCAACAATACGATAATATAATTAAGGTTTGGTTGTATTTTGGTTGTCTACAAATCATTTCGATACATATTCATGCCTTGGGCAATGATGGACGCAGGCCCAAACCTTTTACATGAACAGTACTTCATGTCACTGTCTCGGTTTGACCTTTTTTTCAGTGTTTTCTGGTAACAAGCAGATGTCATGTAAGACTTACATACCTAGGTGTTCTTTCAATGCCCTGGAGAGTCAACCCTTGCCTCTGCTCTTGATGAACACTGGTGCCATAAAATGCAATGACAACACCTTGTGATATTGCACCAAAATGTATTAGCAACAGAACTGATTTCTGACACTGTCCTGTTGAGTGATTTGCTGTATGAGGTTCTAGAGTTAACCTTTATTATTTAGAAGTGTGATTTATAATTGTATTATTATCTATGATAATAATCTATTAATTTCTTACACTGATTTTTAGATTGTGTATCAAAAATGTTGATCTTACCATCGATGAAATACAAAATGAGAGAAAATTCTTGCATTGGCGCCCCTCATTTTAGGTGACTAAATATCGAAGGCTGTGTCTTAGCAATTGCTAGATTGATGTGAGATTGGGAATGTGCTGGGCTAAACGTAAGCTTAAGAGTAGGTGCAATAGTGGGTGTGGAGGGAGGTGGTTCTGGGATGCAATGCAGAAGGACATATATTTTGTTGTGTTAGCACATAGGTTGACAAACTTCTTAGAAAAGACTCAGTTAATTGACACATCACTCCAGGCGTCTCAGGGTTAGAACAAACAATTTCATTTGATTTGGCACCAAATTCAAACAACAGCAAAGAGATCTGTATTTTGGGATTTGCATTGCATTTCATTTCGAGACCTGAAAAATGCACTTGGCTCGGTACCAGGCAAAGCTCCTGTGGGTATAAATAATTTCATTAGACTACCAAACGTCATAAAAAAATCCCAAGACATACAAATATGCCTCACAGCATGGAATGTACCACAGCATGACAACAGAAGGAAATTGAAATCATGCCAGGGTGCACAATATCCCCCCCTAGGATTTGCTACGGTGATGGTGATCATTAGGGCATGGGAAAGGTGGCAAGAAGGAATTTATCTTGACAATAACTACGACATCAACAGCACCCTTTACAAAAAGGCTGCTTGGCAAGTTGAGCAATAATCTAAAATCAATTAAGATGAAAGTAAAACCATGCAAACCAAGACACATCTGTAGGGTCAAGTGAAACTGAAACTGAAATTCAGACAAACAAAACAAACAAAAGAGTCTCCACTGACAAAGTCAACAATGTCAAATGTTTGTCAAGCTGTTCTTAGGAAAATTGTACAACGTGGCTGCAGACAAAGAGCCGTTACAGGATGTGGTGAGAGGTATAGAGTGCGTAAGTTGAAGTTGTGGAGTCCCTGGCAATCCCCTGGCTGATATGACCTTTGACAGTGTATGAGATACCAATGACAAATGGGAAAAATCATGAGCTCTGTAAGAAAATTGCTAGTCCTATGGTGTCTTAGTTGCATAGCACTGTATGGGACTGGGGACCTAGAGTTAGAAAGAGGTTAAAAAGATATTTGATCTGGACCCATTTCCTACATTTGGGATGAGCGCCATCAGTGTTGTGACACAGGAATACTCCAGGATAAAGAGGGTTGTAATTGATCTTTCAGTTCAAATTCCACCAGAACAATTGCCATTATATTATGCCACCATAGTCAACACTATTCAGTAGATCAAATCCACAGGGGAAGGTGCTTGGTGCTTTTAATCAATCTACGATGCAAGAGTTATTCTGTGATGAAGTGTAGTGATGAAGTTTTCCTTCAACCTGCCATGTCTACTTTTACTTCAGTTAGTGATTTCCTACATTTCCCAGAATGACTTTCAGCATCCCACAGACAACTTGCTTGACTTGTGGTATTCCTCCTTTGACAGAGAAGGAGGTCCTTGACATCATATCTAATTCAGCAGCAGGTCATGATGAGCTTACATCTTCTTTGGTCACTAAAATCAGTTCCTCAATAGTCAAACCTCTTACCCATATCGATTTGCCAGAAGGAATAATTACTTATGACCTTAAAATTGCAAAAGTAGTTCCCCTTTTTAAATCTGGGGATCCAAGATCATTTCATAATTACACACAATCACCCATGTTCCCTCTACTTTTCGCTGACATTACCCACTTGTTTCTTTCACATAAAAACTTCTCTAAACTCATAGCTGAAGCAAACACTGGTTTAGAGAAAATTTCCAAATGCTTCCAATTAAACAGACTATCTGTCAATATCAAATTGTAAATCTATTTTTTGTCTCTCCATTAGAAATAACCCAATCACCCAGGTTTCATTTATAAGATTCCTTGGGGTCCTGATTGATGAAACTGGCAGAACTATATATTCACCTAGTTCACATAGTCTGTAATAAAATGACAAAATCCCTCTGTATCATCAGCAAAGTAAACTGGTTCATCAGTCATGTTTGTTAACTCTCTATCATAGCTTGGTTTACCCATACCTCACATATTGCAATGTTGCTTGGGCTGCCACTCATCCAACTATTATTATCAAGATACTTTACAAAAAACATTCACTAGACTTGTCACTTTTAGCAGCTGCACTGAACACTCAACCCCCATATTCTCTCCATCTTTATTTATATATATATATATATATCAAATGTGTCTTTATTTACAAGTGTATGTATCAGCCCATTTCAATGAGAATGTGTAACGGTGGACTGGTCGGACCCAAACGCAAACTCGGACTCAGAGGTAGAATGAACAAAGATAGTTTATTAACGGAGAAACCGGAGGGTAGAGTGGATGCAGGGCGAAGCAGGGAGACAGGCAGGAGACACGGCAGGCAGGGAAGGCAGGTGGTGGATGAACAGGTTGACAGGTAGCAGGCAGGTAGACGGAAATGCGCGGAATGGCTGGAGATGGTAATGATCCTGGGCAGAGGGAGAGCAGGGTTAACGTAAGCAAACAACAGGTAATCTTGAATCCAAATTCAAGTGGCCGTGAACGCGAAGTACCACACTGGCTGAATCAACGATCTGGCGATGAATGACTGGAAAACCGGAGAAGATATACTGGGTGTCTGATGAGTTGATGGGAATCAGCTGTGAAGCCAGGAGCCGGGAGGATGATTGGAAACCACGCCCACCGCACGTACACACACAGACAGGGACAGACAGGTAGAGACACATAGGGAAACACAGGGGGCACGGCAGAGACCGTGACAGAACGTGCGTGCCGGTACACATCTTTCACATCATGCGTTGCCCACACAGTCTTTTGTGTATTTTTTGCCAGTTGCCAAAAAATGGATAATGTAATGAATTTGGGTGACAGTTTATTTAGAGCTTTTTTCTTTCACTGCATTGTGTTAGGATGTAGTCTCTAGTTTATAAAACGTTCACTATGATTACATAGTGAAGCGCGAGTGTGTAACAACCATTTTTCGACAACCCTTAATTTCTTTCTATTCTTGAGTAAATGGTTTCTCACCTATTATTATCACCAATTAATAGGTTGTTAAAATGTCACTATATAAAGGCTGTAGATGTGCACTGGATTCTCTCCCCCGAACCTCAACCTGTTCACTGGAGGCACCAGGGTCTTCATGGTCAGAATCTGTTGGTGGATCCGTGTTGCCCAAGTTGCCAGGCACAAAGCCACTGATGGCAGATTGGCCCAGTTCTCCAGCCTGGGTCCCCCTCCTCCTCCAGTGGGGTCTTCCTCCAGAGAGGAAGAGAGGGGCACACTTGCGCTGTGTGCAGTAATGTGCTTCTTGGTCTCGCACTTGAAGTCACACCACTTCCTCACACCACTTCCTCTTAACCTCGTCCAGGGTCCAGGCCTCTGAACCAACAACATTTACTGCTGCAGTCACCTTTTGCCATTCAACGTGTTTTATTTTATTTGTAAAGCCAGAGCTTAGGCCTTCAAATAATAGGCATTTTCTTTTTTCTTTTTCTCCAAACATTACTTCAGCTTCACAGTCTGTGACATTGTGCTTCTTCTTCACACTCTTTACCAATTCTTCCACCATTTCTTCACAAAACTAAAATAACTATGACCCTTTATATGCAAACCAGGCTAATTGTGGGTGTGTTGGAAGCCATTTATAGTCTTTCTTTCTTTCTTTCTTGACGTGTGTGTGTCCCTTGGCAGTGTTGGTGCTCTCCAAGGTTCTCAATATCTGAAATGTAGACTATATTAACATCAGGAATAGTTCATCCAAGAGACTGAAACAGGCAGAATATGAAATCGCTGTATGTTATGTGGAGCGTCGGGTCAGAGAGACAGCTCCACTTGGGTTCAGCACCAGGGACAACACCCAGTCCCACACAGGAGAAAACTGGGCAGAGTGTGGGAGGGGCAATACTTTCCTGCCCTGGGGCCAAATGTGTAAGTGATGCGTACCCGTATTTAGTGCTTTTTTCTTTCACTACATTGTGTTAGGATGTAATCTATAGTTTAAAAAAAACGTTCACTATAATTACATAGTGATGCATGAGTGGTTCACAACCTTTCTTCGACAAGCCTTAATTTCGTTCTATCTTGAGGAAATAGGTATGTCACCAAAATTGTATATTATTGGGGAGTAAGAATAAGCCTACACCTTCACATGTGACTAATAACAGGTTGTTAAAACGTCACTATATAAAGGCTGTAGATGTGCATAATGGCTGTGCACACTCGATACTCTCCCCCGAACCTCAACCTGTCTGCTGGAGGCACCAGGGTCTTCATAGTCAGAATCTGTTAATAAGGGTAGGCTACGTTGTTACAAAGCACAAACTAGTCTGTTTTATTGCAAGTCCAAGTACACATCCTAATTCCTTACAATAAGATCCAAAGTGGGAGACATACCAAGTCTCATCTGGGCAGGTGGACTTGTGTTGCTCAAGTCATTAGGCACAAAGTCATTGATGGCAGTTTGGTCCAGGATACAAGCCACAGAGAGAGCACTGGGTCCCCTTTCCTCTCAGTGCTCTCTGTTGTCTCCATCCCTTTTTGTGACTGAAAGACAAACTCATTTGAAGGCTCCAGTACCGGTACCCGACCTGACTAAAGGCTACTAGCAAGGAGAAAATGCACCACTGGGCCAGCCACATACGACACCTATGAGCAGTACTGGAGGACCTGAGACAGGCCGGGCTGGTGGTGAACCCCAAGAAATGCCGGTTGGGGTTGGAAGAAGCAAACTACATGGGACACACCTCAGCTCATAGGTGAGCAAACCAAATCTCCATAGTACGGTAAGGAGTGGTGGACGATTGGAAACTGTTAAAGCAGCTGTTATGAATCTGCTTGTAGAAATGAAAACTTGTTTTACAAATGTGTCTTTTAATCTGTAGGAGTTTGTGGCAAGGTGCCACATAACCGGGGTCCGTGACAGGCAGAGACATAGGCAGGGGGAGAGTTAAATGGACAGCAGGGCCGTTTTATTGTCCACACAATCCACAACAATAATACCAACGGCCCGGGTTGACAGCAGCTGATCGTCGGCGCCGTCTCCCTCCGCCGGCGCCCTCCGCAGGAGATGGCCCGCTCCCGCTCCGTCCTCTCCCGCTGGTGCTGGCCCCGTCTCTCCGCTCCGCACCCAGCCGACCGGCTCCACCATCCTTGTCGGCTCCCTGGTCGCACAACCAGTCTCTCACCCTGGCGCGCACACACTCACACATTCTCACACACACGTTAAAAAGGCCCCAGCTGCAATCAGTCCCAACTGGCTGCAGCTGGTACCGGATCCAGGAAAGAAGCAGTCCACTAACTCACCTCTCTCCTGGATCCAATTAAGCCTCCCCCCACCCTCCCTCCAGTCCGCCACAGAGTTATTGACTGATAACAATTCCAGTGTGAGCATGAGAAAGAGCAGCTCTGTGGAAGTTCATTCCATCAATGCTGTTTTACTGGTAGGGAGGCACACAGGGAGATGTACAAATGACTGGGAATGCCGTGGAGGTCAGCCAAGCTCCAGTGGTTGCACTCTCATGGATTTGTGAAACATCATGTCATTTTTGTTCATATCGTCAGAGATTATTAGTGAGTTAATTAAAACATTTTTGTTAGAAACAGCAGAAAAGCCCTCCTGCTACATGTGTTGCATATGTTGCAATCACATCAAAATATGAGACTGAGAGAGAGAGAGATGGCAAGGAAGGAATAGTAGAACAAGAGTTGTGTTTTGAAAGAGTAACGCTAACATGTGCTGGACCGTGAAAGCACACTGCTCGGTAGCCAGCCCTGGACATGCATGGATGCCAGTGATAGCACACTTGTTTTCATGAATCCATTGCTTGTTTTTGTACAACACTGTACAGATGCATAAGGAAGATAGATGACATTCTTCCCGCCCTTCGTCCTTTACCACTGTTTTCAGAGGGAATGCATTCCTGTCAGTTGTAATTTAACGCCCTGGCCAAGCTGCTCTGACACACAGGAAGCTGTCTGTGCAAGCTGCGCAGCTCCAGCAGGAAGTGCTGTATTATTCTCTGGAAATATTTCAGCACTCCGCCTGCAGGCCCCATGCCACTTGGCATGGCAAAAAAAGACTGGTGTGATGTGGTGGTTGAGGAGGTGGTGCTGTGAGGGGATGTGGCTATAGTGTGATCACACCATCATTGTTCATCAGGTTTATGTTTTTGGATGAGTCCACCGATGTCTGCTGTTGTGTACCACCACACTGTAGGATGTAATTAAGTCGTACGCCACACTTATAGCCACACACCAGCAGACTGCAGACAGCTCTGTGTTGTGGGACGACAGTAGAGATCTCGGCAGGCTTCTACCTGCAAGTGGCTCCTACCTGCATCGTGTATGAAGAGAAGAGGAATCAGGTTCTGTAGTTTGTGTGATTTCTGGCAAGTCAGTTCATGTGTTTTTGTGCCCTGTAAACTGGGTTTATATCCCATTTATCCTCCCAATTAATTAAGATTTTCATTATATCTGTTAGTAAATACCATTAATTAATTCCAAATCATTATATACAAAGGTATTAAGTCACCACACCAATGGCAACCAAGGTGTGACTCAGCACTATAAACATGAAGCTGCTCTTCTTTAGAAGATATCCATAAAGGAAAATGAACAAAAGAGCAGATGTTGTGCATTCAAAATTGAGCGACCATGAAAGATGTCACTCTTCTAGATACAATGTCACACTTCTGTGCTTTCACTGTTACAGTGTCATTGTAAGTGAAACCACAATGACAAGCTGAATATGAGGTGAATATCTTCCAGTAATACTTGAGCTGATATTTCTACTAAATACCCAGAATGACAGGTTGGTACCCTTATACCACTAACATACAAACATTCTTCCTTACCCCTTTCTGTGTAAGACAAACACACACACACACACACACACACACACACACACACACACACACTATATATATATATATATATATATATATATATATTTATACTAATCAGAAGCGGGATAGCTGGGACAAGAATCCTGGTCTTTTAAAGAAACCTACTGCAGCAGTGTGTGGTATATCATCACACAGCGCTGCTTCTTTGGTCCAAAGTAAGTTAGGTCTCTCTCTTTTGTTGCAAAGCCCAGAAAACTTCAGACAGATGTAGGCATATTTGTCATCCTTGTCTTTGCGTTCCTTCATTCTCACTCTCACTCTCCAGCCATCTGCTTATCCTTTGCTCTTTTTCTTTCTCTCACTTTCACGAGTATCCAGCACCAGCATTCAGGATTGTTTCTGACTATTGTTGCAAACCAGAAAAAAAGAAAAATCATTATAGTTTGCATCTTTTTGGAGTATGATTTTTAAAGTAGGTTTTCAAAATAAAAGCAGGGGAGTAGAGTCACTGCAGATAGCAAAAATAAAATAACTTTCTTCTTACTTTATTACTTATATCCTTTTCCTTTTATTTGATGGGGTGTGAAAGATGAATGTTTGTCCAGAGATGTTCTGAAAGACAGTGGACCACAGCGTTAGGCAGGTGGACAGGAAATATACCTGTGTGTCAGGATGTGAGGTCAGAGAGTGATGGAGCAGAACATTCCTTCTCTGTCAGACCAACATAGCTTCAGCGACCAGGCAGGGCAAAACTCACTATACAGACATATCCTGTGCTTGGGCACATTCATACACACACACACACACTAGATTGCACTTTCTCTTAAATAAACAATGAAATAAACAACGAAAAAGTCCACTTACTTGCAGCGAATTGCTGGTGTGTATCAGAAGCTAAACACTCACTTTTGATTTTCATACTGATGCTTCCCATTTGAGAGAAACTGTTTATTATGTGACACAACACAGTAGATGTTATGTCAGGGAAGAGTCTAACAGGGCGTCTGCCATGGAGAAACTGTGGGGAGTGTAGTCCACTCCCCAGCAGGCCACAGTCTGTCGGCCATCTTGCCCCAGCTGAACCAGGTCAGCAATCGGGAGCTGATTGCTGCCAACACTTAAGAGGGAGAATCTGCAGTCCAGGGGGAGAGAGAGGACACTGGACAGAGAGCAGCCACGGGGGCTGCTGGAAATCCCCCATAAAAGCTGAAGCGATACGTTTAAGTTGATGTATAATTTGGTGTAATAGACCCAGTAATGCTTGATTTCTGTTATAATCTCGTCTCCAGTGTGATGTGCGCACAGAGCGTGGCCCCAGAGTGGGTCTGGGAGTGGCAGGATTTCCCCCGGGGCGCCACAATGTAGATAGAAAATTTAAAATGATGACTCTTCCTCTATTTGGTTTATTGTTGGAGCTACACATGAAAAATAAATGTGACTTTACATGTAATCCAGTAAGCATGTAGCTTCCTGCAACTCTGAAGTCTTGCTTCTCACAGTGTTTACATGCTTTCTGAAACTATACCTCATTTTCACAAAACTATTAACACAAAACAAAAAAAACAGACACAAAATTCCACAAATCTCTTGCAAAAGAAAACACTGCCTTCAAAACCATGATATGTATTCTCAAATTATCAATTATAAACAATACACTCCATCATATGAATAGCTCTTTGAAGAACCAATTGCACACTGATGCACTCAATGAAAAACACGCTGAATACCTTTACTTATCAGTAGACATAGGCCTTCTTAGCCTGTTGTAAAAGATTATCATGTTTCTCATATATAAACCATACACACAAATACAATACTGTATGCATTTCAACACAGTTGGGTACATAAAGTGGATGGAATGGAAGAAAATATAGAAAACAGGACTACTGTAAAAAAAATGTATTAGGCTGCATCCTGACTTGTCTCGTCAAGGCAATGTTCCCCCTGGCTAAGGGGGAAGAGCAGAGGGAAGTAGCTGCCCTGGATGCCTTCTACATCTATATCAGTACATGCCAAAAAAAACACTTGGTGGCCTAATTGATACTTCCCCCACGCTGGCCAGGGACTTCAACAATGATGTTCCTTCCCTGTGCCTCGTTCTTGCCAGGTTAAAACCTCCAAGACTCAATCAATATTGAAGTGCAATACTTTGGATTACAACACAGTAATGTATCTATACAGTGCTGACAGGGTGAAATTACTGGAATTGTGGGGCAGTATAGTACTTACAGTAGCTGCACGTAAGTACTATACATGGTGTTTTTTGCCAGCACCCTGTTAACAGATGTCTCCTGCTCAGATTTGTGCAATGGTGTTTTTTTACCATCTAGTAGTCTTTCAGTTCTGCAAAATAAACAAACATAAAATGTACAGTCATGCTTGAAAATTTGAGAACCCTACAAGGAGTCATCATTATTTCATACATTGGAATAATCTTAGAAAACATTCATTGTCATCATTGTTTTCTTTTATCAAAACTTAAAAAGATCTTAGATATCAATATGTGAGCTCCTTCAATCCATAACTTGTTACAGCTCCTTGATCAGTGATGACTTGGAGTTGGAGAAACCGTGTCCTACAGCCACCGATCCGTCTCTGGCATCTTCCTTGAGGGATTTTCTCCAACTCCTCCTTGAGTGGGGCGAGAAGAGTTTACTGGCCGGCACACCATTTTATTTTTTATCATAACCCTGTCTGAAGCTTTTGAGCTCAGATTCTGAGCTCGGTGCACCTCCTGCCAGTCTGTCACGTCAGCTTTTCAGCTCCAATCCCCTGCCTCTCGACTGGAAGAGACACATAAACATTATAACAGTTCCTGGCTGCAGCCGGCTTCCAGCCAATGCTTCAGCCCCCTGCCTCTTCCACAGAATCCTTCAAACGTTGAAGAACTGGAATAGTGGAAGAAACTGTCAGCAGAAATATACCGGGGAGTTTATTGATGGTTACAAGAAATATTTGAAAGCAGACATCACTTCCAAAGGCTGTGAAACTAAGTACAAGAAAAAGATGCCAATAATCATGTCCATATGCAAGATTGCTGTTAAAACATGAATGTGTGAATGTTTCACTTCCAATAATTTCAGAAGATGTTGTACATTATGTTCTTTAACTGTATGTTAATTGTATTAATTTTGTTTAATCCTAATTCTTTGACTTAAGGGAAATTATATTGACATGTTTGCAATATTCATTTAAAATAGATTTGACTCAATTATCAGCACAGTACTGAATTCTTCATTGAATGTTGTTGCAGTTTTTACATTGTGAAATGGGGTGCGTAATGTTTTGTAAGTCTTTGTCTGTAGACAGTTGATGAAAATGAAGAAAATAAGATTGTGTTGTTGTGTTTTTAATAATTGGATCAGTTGGTAAGAAATGATGACAACCACAAATCTGGTCCTTTCAAACAATATGACAATGGTGCTCTTAAGAATCTTGAAGCATGGGTGCCAAAACAGTTGATTACAAGCGAAAGAACCAGTTTTGGGTGCAACAAAAGAGCCTTTTGTTGTTAGTGTGTTTTGACCAACCTAACAGGAGAGTCCAAAATAACCTCTGGTTATTCTTCATATCTTCAATATCTTATTGCTTTATTCAATTTTGAACTCGATAACTTTTGGCATTAAGAACTTTGTCATTCTGCCAAACATTTATATGAGCCTAGTCTATGATAACCACACTCCTCTCTCAACACAACAGAGTGAAAGAGCCAAGTAAAGCGACCTAGATTGGTCTTCCAGTAGCTGTTAAGGAACACGATGCTGTTTCCTGATAGAAGACTCAGGTTTCTTTCTTATTTGTCTGGGTAATGAATGTGTGTAAAAAGTGCCTGTGGCAACCTGGGCAATAAATCTGAAATTGGATTAAATGATCCTTCAAGGGATAGTTGGTATTCAGTTTAGTTGTTTCTTGTTTATTTGGGTGATTGGGTATAATTGTGACCTTATAGCTGTTCTGATATCTTGTTTTGATTTCGTCTTTGTGTATAGAATGCCTGTGGGGTAAAAGAAAATGAAGGAAAGCGGCAAAAAGGAAACATGAGTACAGTAACAAGCTCGAGTGAGAGAGAGAGAGAGAAAGAGAGAGAGAGAGAGGACTGTTTGTGTGTGGGTGTGTGGGTGTGTGTGTGAGTGGGTGTGTGTACATGGCACATGGCTCTACTCCATGCCATGTTTGTGGTCCAAGCAGACAGTTCTGTGAAGTTGAGTTTCGATGTTTATCTTAACCTCATCAAATTCAGCAAAACTGTCAGAAGATTGAGCACAACCCAACACACAC
This sequence comes from Hoplostethus atlanticus, assembly GCA_034670405.1. Classification (NCBI taxonomy): domain Eukaryota; kingdom Metazoa; phylum Chordata; class Actinopteri; order Trachichthyiformes; family Trachichthyidae; genus Hoplostethus; species Hoplostethus atlanticus. The sequence continues at coordinate 1,034,696 of JAXDDX010000138.1, read as the reverse complement.
ACACCCAATACACATATACACAGACATGTGCAAACATGCACACACGCGCACCGCCCCCCGCCCCCCCCCCCCCCCCCACACACACACACATTTCTAAACACACATTAATTGGCATGTGCTGCAGAGTTTGGAAGTGAATCATCATCAGAGCACAATTAACGTCGAGGAATGCAGTAGAAGACAGGTGTGGTATTGTGGTAATATAACAAATGCCAGCACACAATGTTCAAACGTAAAGTTTGTCTCGTCAAACGCTGAAACGAAAAATAAGTAAGTAAATATTTCACACCTGCACAGAAATAGCATCTATTGCTCAACTTCTTGTTTGTTCGGCGCGATAAGCTTCATCTGCTAACGCTACGTACCAGTAAGACATGCTATGCCAGTGTGCCATGCAAAGTCATGCCCACACCTCAGCCGTGTAAACATCTCTGTCAGACAGTGTTTATGTAACTGTTCTCATAGCTAGTGTCTACTGAGACCTGTTAGGCTCTGGGCCAAACTCATAGACATTATAACCGTTGGCTGCATGTGTTTGGGATAAGGTACGTGTCGGCACCCACATTAATTAGAAAATATAGTGCCTCTCCCTCTCTATCACACACACACACACACACACACACACACACACACACACACACACACACACGTGTTTATGGCAGAGAGCTGTGGGACATGTAGAATCTGATATTTGTTCTCCAGGCTGCCTCGGGGAAATAGTTTGCAATTGTTGAGACTTGTTCCTCTAACGCTTATGTTAAAACTGCACCTGAAAGTGTAAAGTTGATGAGCATAATTACAGCCGTAACTGTCTCAGGGTCTTTATTAGTGTTCTGATTTAGAGAGAAAGCTTTGGCGTAGATTAAATGTCGTAAACAATATGGGGTAGACACACACACACACACTAGCTAACTTAAAACAGAAACATGCATTTTTACCAAACTAGTCTCAAAACATTCCTCTCTTAAAAGTTACCCAAAGTGTCCATTTAAGGACTGCAATGCAAAAACTTCCCCTTGCACCCACCAGCCCACTACTAGCAGCAACCCCTACAAGTCAAACCCAAGGTTTCTCCTGGTGTTCCGAAGTCTACAGTCATGACAACTCAAGCCAAATATCGCATGGCAGCATCTTGATTTGCCCAAATTTAACATTTGTCGCAGTCCCACAGATGTAATGTTTGGAAATCCTGACTCACCACCTAATAACAGTCATGCCATAGGTAGAAAATACTGCATGTCCTGTGCTATCTGACATCACATAACTGAGATGGCAGAACTGTATCTTTGCCTCCAGTAAGTCTGGAGTGTGTGTGTGTGTGTGTGTGTGTGTGTGTGTGTATTAAAGATAAGATGAGATGCATTTCTGAACTATCAAACATTTGACCTTTCACTCTGGATCACAGCGAGTATCTGAAGAGAACTGGACTTTCTCTGGCAGTCAGTTTAGGAAGCTTGATATGGCACAAGCAAATAATTCCAAACAACTGTGTGTGTGTGTGTGTGTGTGTGTGTGTGTAACTATCTAACTATAGTAATTACAAGGATCCGTAAGGTCATTAGATCACATACAGCTACAGCTCTTACCATGCTTCGGAGATTGTATTTGATGATCATGATATTTGATGTGTTTGATGAATCAACCATCGTTGAAAATACAAAATCTTGAATTTTTTCACCACTAATATTTAGCTTTTTAAATCTCAATTAATTTTGAGTGGAACTATAGCATATTGTTGTGTCAGTCAGCTTAGAAATATCAAGGAGACTTTGGCTAGTGTGGGTGTCGTCAAGCAGCTTATGCTTTTGCCATCATTGTTGATTCAGTGTTTACAGAATTTCTTTTCAATCTCTTTAACAGCAACTGATCCCATTTTTATTGGGGTTAAAACCAGAATTGATATTTGTCCCCAGTGTTCCACCTTTAATCCCTGCTGCTCCACAGAGCCTGAGGCCGATCTTCAAACCTGATCCCAAGGGTTTCCTCCTCACTAGTGACATGGGAAATTTGTGTGGGAAGTGTGAGGAGCTGGATTTCCTCTGGAACTCACACCCACACACACACCCACACACACACACACACACACACACACACACACACTCATTGAGCTTACCTCCCCACTCTTTATTTGCAGTATCGGAATTGTGCAGTCAGGTTCAGAAGTGTTTTATGGATTAATTTCAGTGATTGAAGGAATGCAGGAATTGAAAAGGAGAGCATGTACAAATTGGGATTTCCCTTTGAGTGACTACCTTGCATTTAGAACTTAATGAACAGACTTGCACATGCATGCACACACACAAACACACACAAACACACACACACACATACCCAAATATATACATTTTAATAAATGTTTCTTTGGGCAACAGAAAGCCGATCTTACAAGGTGGAAGTGTGAGCATCCCTCTGCAGCCATTACGTTTCTCTGGATAAAGTGTTTTTATTGGTTCCCTGGGAGAGATTTAGCTAGTAGGGAATTTGAGGTCATGGGCCTTGTCACATGACCTGACTCACGCCAAGTGGACATGAGTTGAGAAGGGCAGATCGAGGTGGGGGTGGTAGGTTTGCTTCTTACACCTCCCTAGGGAACAAAACAATTTCTCTGGCTTTCCCAGGCTGGGATAGAACTTCTTGTGCGTGTTTACTTCTTGAAAAGTCAGCATTTCTTTGTTACATTTACGAGGCATCCATGCTTGTTTATTTTGGAAATCATATGGGCTTCTCATATGGAAATCATATGGGACCAATCAAGATCAGTGTGACTCTTCATCGTTTTGCATGGGCCTCTGCATCATTTCTTAGGATAATGTTCAATAGCTGTGTGGCTCCTGTTTTGGAAAAGACAGGGACACCTACAGCCCACAAGTGTTTCCTTAACACTGTGATGATGTTTCTGATAGTCTTCAACTTCAACTTTCTGTGGAAACTGTGTTAGAATATCCAAACAAATCTTTAGATTTCCAGATCTCCATCGAGATCTGTTTCTGGGTGATCTTCTGGTTCTGGGAACATAGAAATGTTTCATGAACTAGGAATGCACCAGCTGCACGTGGAGTCCTTAAGTGTCTTCACCACCATAGTGGCCAATAACTAGAAATGCATCAGAAAGGCGGGTCATGTGGCCGTGGTCAATTTCCTCCTTCTTTTTATGTTTGGAAATTGTGTTTGATTTGAATGTGGTGAGAGTCTGCGGGTAATCGTCACTAAGTGCTCTATTTATATTACGCAATAGCAATTACACGCACAGAGATGATGCTGATGGTTGGCCATCTCTTTATTAAGGCATTGAACTTGCTTGGGGTATGGGCTCCGTGTCAATGTGTCAGACTGCCTACTTGCTTTTGAGCCTCAATGACCAGCATTCTTGAACCCCACACTGGCTACAGTGCTAATTACCTAACACATTTCAATCACAAGATGCTGACAATAGGATGGGAGAACAGAAGAGAGAGAGAGAGTGTGTCTGGGAATCAGGATCACAAATATAGATCCTATAAAAACACACAAAAATGACACATATTTAAGCCTAAATATCAGCTCCACAAGTAGTTTCCTCCTGGCTGTAAATGGCATGAGAGGCAAAGTAAAAACAGCTTTCAAGGCAATTAAAAGAAACATCAAACTAAACATTCCTTCCTAAGTACATTTGGTTCAAAATGTTCCAGTCAGTCATAGAACCTGTTGCTTTATATGGCAGTGACATTTGGGGGTCCGCTAAGCAAAATCAATTTTACAAAAGTGCTCACTTATACACCGCCACTTACAATACATGATATTGTTTACAACAAATTTATCATGGACCAAGGGGCATTTGAGTGATGACATGAAGGTTCTTGTCGGAGACTTTGTAGTCCTAGGTATTACTGCAGTGTTCAGACACAAACACATATGCTAGTTTACACTAACATCCTGCATCAGTTTATAGACCATAAACAACATAGGATTGATTTGTTAGTGAGTGTTTGTTTGATACAGGGAATACACGGTCAACTTCCCGACTATAGTTCCCTAACAAATATCCAGATATTTATCTGTTGCAGCTGTTTTGGTGAACACAGGTGGACAAATGGTAGGTGCTTTTTGCTTCAGTGTGTGACTGCATAGTGAGTAATATCATTTCCAGCATGAAATCAGTCATGATCACACTGCACCACAAATCTTCTGAAATGGAAAGTGACTGCAGACAAAGTCAAGTTCAGCATAAGAGTTAATCAATCAATCAAACAGACTCTTCAAAAAATGTTTGCCCAATTAATTTTAAATACAACGGTGAAACACAATGATGTCAGTTGACGTTTTCTGACTTGCTGCTGAGTTTCCAACTTGCTGTTGTTTTCTGACTTGTTCATTTACTTCAGGGCTACCACAGTACGTTTTCAAAACAGGAAACTGTGGTAAAAACAAAACACGGTTACAACAGGTTTCATGCGCATCTACAATGCACAGTGGTAACAACAAAAGACCCGGTTCAGTATGCTTGCGACCTTCCTTATGTGAACTTCCTTATGAAGGCCATGCCTCCTGTGGTTTTTCTGTGAGAAAGAAAAATGTTACTGACACAAACATCAATGTATATTTGACTGTTTCTTAAAATGCAAAGAAACAGCATTAGGTAGCTACACCATTTTTTAATGATCACATTTTTTTATTGCTGTCCAAAACATACAGCCTTTCCTCAATATGGCTATTCTGACTCTCTGTTGGACTGATATCATTGTTTTCTTTCTCAACAGTTTAATCATTATATGAGAAATTACAGCTTAGTCTTTATCATATTAAAAAAAATATTATCAAGTTCATATAAAATATAAAATATTATCTTGTGCAAGCAAACAGTGATACTGAAAATCAGAAAATTCAGCAAACTGAAAATCTATGATGCCATCCATTTTAATGTTAAGTTGAATATAGCATTTTGGTATTTTGCTGTCATTACATAGAAACTAGAGCTAGTATTTCTACTACATATAGTTACAACAGGAGTTTAATTCATTAAACACAATATTGTTTACAGTATTTTGTAATACAAAAGTTAAACCATCTAAAAAATAAAAATCTGCATAGTTAACAACTATGAAAGATTACAATTCATTATAATGGATACTCTTAGGAAGGTTGGCTTTTTTCATTCACTTGGAGCAAAACAAAGTTTGTCTACTCACAATGAATCATTTAAGATATACAGGATCTCACATTATTGCTGAATTGACAGATTTGTGTATAAAGAGAGGCTCAACTCATCTGCTCACAGGGACAGTATGTTTACTAAAGGCATGGGTTTTGTTGTCTTTGAACTAACCCTCAAGCCTCTTGCTCATAATGAGAATCACACCACTATCTGAAGTAGGCTAACTGTGACTTCTGGGCCCCACTGAATGGCTCAATTCAAAGAAAACTACCAGGGTATCTGGTTTATATTGGTCTCTAATTCATATTGATGATTGGTGCATTCAAAATAATCATCTGGATAAGCCTATTGATTAAAGGCCTATTGTTTCCACATCCACCTGCAACATGCTGTCTGCAAGTTACGCCTTCCACACCATAGAGAGCAATCAGTCACAAAGAATACAACCGCTATTCATGAAACCCTGAAAAAAGTTACTCATACTTTCATTCAACATTTTATATGTATGGTCACTTATGATTTATGATACAAAAGAACTACAAATTAAATTTAGCAAACGTATTATTATTACTATAAACAGGCATGTCACACAGACCGATAAAGGCAATAAATTCACAGTCCTTACAACTACAGACACACTGAGCGAACTCTCTGATAGGAAGTGAACTTCACATTGCACCATTTACATCATAGCTTGTCCGGCTATAATTAAAACCAAGATATGACACAAATCCGTTGTCTTTCTGACGGGTGTGCTCAACCTGCACACGCTGCTTGGCTACGCGTACTTGGGATTAACCTGTTTCTCAAACGCTCACTGGTTTAACGCGCTGCGGGGGCGGAGTTGCTCTCAGCGTCCCGAGATGAAACTTCCCCCTGTCAGTAGTGCTTGTCGTGATAACAACGTGGAGGGCAGCTCGCACGAGACAGAGCATATTTTGCGAACCAAAATCAATAAACCACTTGTTTTCTCCCGTGGAGTCCTCGCCTTTTCAACAAGAACTCTTCGCAATATGGAGTTTGAATTCCGTGCGTAAAATGGATATTTGGAAATATGAGTGCGCGTATGGTTTGGAGAACTTGTTTGAGAACGCACCCAAATGGAAAAAGGTTACCACATGCGACCCGAGAGGAAGACATCAGCTTAGTGTGAAACAGTGAAAGAAATAGCTGCAGGTATGAACAGCACGGAGACAATGGGCCGGCCTCGGCAGCTCACTATCCCTATCATTATGTTCATAATCGGGGTAGCGGGGAATGTCATCGCCATAGTGGTTCTCCGTATATCAAGAAAGGAGCAAAAAGAGACGACTTTTTACACGCTGGTGTGCGGCCTCGCGGTGACAGACTTGCTGGGCACCCTGCTGGCCAGCCCCGTCACCATCGCCACCTACGTGAAGGGCTCGTGGCCGGGGGGCCAGCCGCTATGCCAGTACTCCGGATTCATCCTCCTCTTCTTCTTCTTGGTCCAGCTGAGCATTATATTTGCCATGTCAGTTGAAAGATACATGGCTATAAACCATGCGTATTTATACAATGAGTATGCCAACCAAAGACTTGCTGCGCAAACTCTCTTGGCCATATACGTTACCGGCGCTGTGGTCTGCGCGCTTCCCAGCCTGGGGTTCGGGCAGGTAAAGCGCCAATACCCGCAGACCTGGTGCTTCATCGACTGGCGGACCAACAGCACCATAGTCGCAAACTTTAACATGATGTATGCAGGTGTGAATTCGTTTCTTGTGCTAGCCACAGTCATATGCAACGTGATGGTGTGTGGCGCGCTGATCCTGATGCACAAGCGCTTCATTCGCCGCACGTCTTTGGGCACAGACCAGAGGCGCATCGCGGATCTCAGGCGCAGGCGGAGTTTCGGACGTCTGGCTGGGGCAGAGATCCAAATGGTCATCTTGCTTATAGCTACATCTGCTGTGGTTCTCATCTGCTCCATACCTTTACTGGTGAGTAAAGAAAAACATAAGTTCGGCAGTGGGTCTGTGTTTTGCATTGGGTGTTGCGCAATAAAAAATGTGACTATCAGAGAGTAGAGTAGTTTCAACCAATAATGAACCTTTCAGACTTTGAAGCAATGAGAATGCATATAAACTAGAATTCACCAGAATGCAATAGTACATTCAACTGGAACTACCTTGCAGAATGTTTCACTTCATCAAGTAAATGAAAGACTTGAGGAAGGCAGATAAGGATATGCAACCCGTGTACGTGTGCATAGTACATCCTCTCCTTCAGCAATACTGAAGTTTAACTTTGCATTGCTGGTTTAGCTCTTTGTGGTAAGATAATGTGTTAATAATGGAGTCTCGTTGATGCACAACCTCAGTGAGATTGTGCTGACTTCTTAGTATGTTGTCCTTTCAGTAGATTACAAGATCAGTGTGTACACAAAGTTTTAAAATAGCATAGTATTGCGAATCGCAAGTACTACATTGCATCAATGATTGGTTGGTGTCTAATCTCAAACATCTCCTGACAACCTACTCTTTTGACCTCAGCTCTCATTACTACTTGTGTGTTTAACCATTGGAAGCAAAGGTTCAGTGGAGACTGATTTCCCTGCTTGCTTGTTCCCATATAGGAGAGACAATGTAGAAAGAAAAGCAGAAATTGTTAGATGTATGTGGTTAAAGTCAGTGATCCAAGGACCTCATTCCCATATTTCAGAAAAATATCTAAGGTTACCCACTGAAACCTTTCTGTCATTTATTACAGATTAGTTACTCTGGCATTGTGAGAAGACTACTGTTGATTAGACCTTAGGGACAGCCAACAGCCAAAGGCTTGCTTATGATGGATGATTTTTAGGAGATGTAATTCTGTTTTTATTGGCCTCTTTCCATTGCTTCTGTGCTGTGTAAAACGGCTGGTGCCTATTTAGATCTGGCCATTCCATTCCAACCATGTCTAAATAGTTCAAAAACTATTTTACTGTTTGTATATATTGAAGTGTAGTGTGTTTTTACTAGACAAAATAGTCAGAACAAATTAGTTCAGTAATTCACAAGTTCATGTATTTCATACAATGAATTATTAAGCATTGTTGTTTGTCTCTCCTATGCTTTCAGTTGAGGATCTTTGTGAACCAGTTTTACAGAAACCAGATAGATGGGCCTATAGAGAAGAACCCAGACCTGCTGGCCATCCGCATAGCCTCTGTCAACCCCATCTTGGACCCCTGGATCTACATCCTGCTCAGGAAGACAGTGGTCCTTAAGTTGGTGGAAAAAATCAAGTGTCTATTCTGCAAAATGGGTGGTCGTGGACAACGAAGCAGGGGTCAGTTCCGCTGTGCTGATGGTCCCCTCTCCTCCTCCATCGTGTCTCGGGACTCCCCATCAATGGTATCCCATGACCTCAGGGAAGACGTGAGCACTTCACAGACCTTTCTGTACCCATCTGAGGGAAGTGACAGGAGGCTGGGGTCAGCAGGGGGACAGAGCGGCTCCAGTCCACCAGCTGTAGAGGGACCTCTGTTACAGGACCCCCAGAAGGTAGACGGCCCTCAGAAGGAGCATTCACAGTGCATTTTAGAGGCCCCAGCACCAGGCAGGCCAAGGGGCAGGAATGAAGCTTTACCACTGAATGGGGTTCCACTGGGTCCCAAGGACCAGACTCTACAAGTAACCTTCACAGATGAGACTGTGAACATACAAGAGAAATGCATATAATGGATGAGAAAAATCTTGAACTTCCATATTGAACTTATTAGAGAAGCATTTATCAGTGTAATTGGACTGTCTCAGGACGGAAGATGGAAATTAATGAAAGCACGGCAAATCCATTATAATACCAGAAAAGAGGCTGAAGACTGAAGAATTCATCAAGTTTGTAGATATCTAATCTTTGTGCCATAGTAGACTGCTGAAAAAATATCTTTGACAGATGTATTACTGAACTAACTATCCCTTATCAATCTAATTCTCCTCAGTCATAGCCTACCACAAATAATTCAGCATAATTCATTAGAATTACACTCAATTGTAGATATTACATTATTTGCAATTAACAGAATAACAAGACATTTTTGGAGGAGAGATTTTGTTGCACTTTTTGAATCCTAAAACCACTGCAAGGCTGTTGGCAATGTTTGTTTTGTAGCATTTTGACTGGCCTGCACAACGACTGTAAACAGTTGCTGTTAAAATGTGAACTGTGTCCCATAATGTTAATTTATTTTAATGATGAAAATATTTTTTATTGTCTTCTCTGTGAGAAGGTCCAGATGGTTTCTACCCATTTCAAATCGGTACAAGATAAATATGTTCATAATTGTTTGGTGCTTTTCAACGTTTGCAAACTGACGCACTGGTTGACTTAGCAGCCATAGGTAGACCCAAGGTATAAAAACAAAGCTAGAACAATATCATCCTTTGCATTTAATAATGAAAGGCAGCTATACTGTGACTTACAGAGATATTTCCCACAATAGATATTGGAGGATGTTAAGAGGCCTCAAAAGCAATGGTATTTAACACAGGTTAATATAGCCACAATTTACACAATTCCCCCTGGAGGATCAATAAACTTCATCTTATTTTACCTTAATTTAATCTATTCATCTATTCAGCTTTTATTGGGAAACTGAGATGGGGAATGAAAATTGAAGATACTGATATTTAACCTTCTCTATTCTTGAAAATATTCCCAGTCACAAAATTTAGGCGAACGTAATGAATGTGTTGCTTGTTATTGAAATGGATTTCATGGTTCAACATGGTGTTATCAAAATGTTGCTGAAGATATAAATATATTAGGTTAGTTCATATTTCCTTGTTAAAATCTGCTGTAGCAACAACCAGTATCAGTACACTTGTTACCACTACAGCTTCTGGTGTTTTGTGAACAAACTGTGTGTTGTATCAAAATCATGAATTAAAAAGGCAAATAAAACTGCAAATATTCACATGAATGTTTTTCTTCTTGATACTTACCCAGTTCATTACCAGGTTTATTATGACGGTGAAGTGTATATTGCCAATTTACCACAGATAATACTGAGAAGCACAGTATTACTACCCAACCTTGGAATAAACCAGCTAAATCCACCCTGCAACACCGACTACTACAACATTCCTAGTAGTAAACCCCATTTAAACCTGTTTGTGCTTAGACATCATATTCAGTTAAAGTAAAGAGGATCTGCACAGTGTGCTAAAGGAAAGAGGAGGGATATATCAGGACTACAACACTGTCTTGGGTCAGCAAAACCATTTCACCTGAACAAGGCCATTCTGAGTGACCACCTCAGTGACGATGGACTATTGATCAGTCCAGTACACAACCGCTTAGATGATGGAAATGAAAATCAATACTGATCACTCGAGACAAATGGATGGAAGTCACATTATCATCAATCATATCATCGAAACCTGTTGGAGAGTGAATGTGCACACAGAAAGTCTCTCAGCTTTTTGCAAAGCTTGTGATAAAAAGTTTGTGAATTAATAGGAAAATAAACAAAAGGTGTGAGGAAGCAATGGTGCAATCCAATTCTTATTAAACAAATTTCTATTTTCCAATATTATCATTGACAAAATATTACTAAATTACATCAAATGTGCTTCTAATTAGTTCTATGTGCCATGTTTCTTTGTAGAGACAGGTGTAGTTCCTCAGACGTGGTGCTTTAACCAACACGTCACTCTCAACGCCATTTTACTGCTGAGAAAATAACACAGTTGTCCTCCTCATCTATACTAGTGCTGATGGCTAAAACACATTTCTAACCAATAGCCAGTTTAGATGGCACAAATAATTTCTTGACATTAAATGATTTCCAATGACACAATGGGCCTGATGTCCAAAGCTGCTGCGAGTCATAAAACCTGCTTCTGAGAACAATCTCCCGCTAAAGAGGGTTATGACCTCGGACTACGAGGTCTGTTACAGCTGTAGAGTCTCTAGGGGGAAGGAGGTGAATGACAAAACAGACGAGATACCATTTTAAATGAATCTACTCAGCTAACGCCAGTAGTATACTATATCTGATAGCCTGTTTTAGACATATGAACCGCTTCCTGATGGGCCTGTGAAAACCATCAGCTATTAGAAGATGCCACTTAAAAATCAATGAGTGTTCAAGCTGTTGCCTTGCCGCATATCCATCAAATTAAGAGCATGCCGCTTTTAGCACAGGCAATCCAGAACAGGACGGATATAAAAATAATAACTCATAATAACTCAATAATAACTGTATTGCACTTTTCCTAATATTGTTAGAAACGGACATTTTAACAATAAGTTATAATAAAGGAAAGACTTGTTCTGCTGGCTACATTAAGGCCCCCAGCTTGATAGGCTCTCTTGGCAGTTTGTTTGAAGGTTTTGGGGCCCTGGTCACAAATGCTCAATCACCTGTTGTCTTTAATCTAGACTTTTAACAGAGCTTTAGATCTAGACACTGACACTGCTTCTGTAGAGAGGGAGTTAAAGCCTCTGTAATATAAAAGCCATCTATTGCTTATAAAATAGGAGATAGGACTGCCACTACCAGGCCACTCGCCAAACATAAAAAATAAGGAGTGTTCAGATTTTAATGCATTTGCCATTCAAACCTTTTTCTAAAACCGGATCTGATCAGTCTGACTGACATCTGAACGCAATCATTCCTGTCCCATAAACAACATGAGATTCGTATTACTTCACTACACCAGCAAATAGGATAAACCTTAGTAATGACCTGGCAACAGAGTATTTCTAGACTCTCCAATATTCAAGTGGGATTCAGGGAATTCTCATGTAATATTATTTTTCTATGGCTGTCATTTCTAGCAAGTTTCTAAACAGATAAGACAGGTCCTTTATCTGTAATGGAGAAGGACTTTGTTTAGTCTTGTGATATGATATAATTAAAAAGGTTTTTATCTTGAACTGAAGCACATGTTGCTCTATAGTAAGTTTTCTTACGGTCAGCTGCTCCTCTGACAAAGCATTTCTGAAACTTGTGGCATCGTATCGTGTTTGTGATGATGTTTTCCAAACAGATCAGAAAAATGAACCGGTGTTGCATGTTTACATGACTATATATATAGAAATATATAGTCTTTAGCCCTATTCACAGAAAACTAGCATCTCGGGTCATACAGAGGCCCAATTAGAGAGAAATTCAATTATTTCTATATTTATACTGCCCTACAAGCCAAAGAAGAACTTAAAATTGTATCTAATGTTCCATTACAATAAATGTCGATATTGAGAGAGACAGTATTTCAATAGTATATAATGGTATCATTTTGTTGATATCAAATCCAATCATTAGTCATGACATTTAGAATACACAGCAACAAGAATAGCTTGTTACAGCAGTTTACCTTTACATCAATGAAAAGGTACTGCATCAATGTTAAGCAGTACATATTAGTTATTAGTTACATTATATTACATTACATTATATAGGAATGTGATCAAAAGTTGTTCAAAGAATTCTCAATTTGATTTAGTTTGAGCGATTAGTTTTTAAGTTTCAGTTTCAGTGAGCAGTAGCTGCTGGCTGCCAACACGTAACTGGACATGTTCTCCAATGGCAAATCTCTCTAAACTGCTAAAACCCTTCCAATGTGGCAGGGATGCAGTATTGGAACTGGCATACCCTCTGGATTGCCTCCACCCAGCAGGTTTCAATCATTTGAACATGCCAGTTTGAGGTAGGGCCGAGCAGCATGTATTTGCGTTGCTTTGGCTATTGCTTAATGAAAAATTGCTGCAGGTTGCAAGTTACTGTAGCTGCGCATCTATCATTTTGTTACTTCCTTGATTGATTGTCATACATACCAATGTGATGTGCAGAAAAAAAAGGTTTTAAAACCATGTGTCATTTGGTGCTTTGAATTCTTCTGAGGTGCGAGGAGGCAAATCAGCCGCTAGCAATGTTAGAACATGTTTAATTTGTGCGTTATATTGGTCAAATCTGGGGGCGTCAGGTTCAATCTCAGGTCACCTTGGTAAAAACGTTGCCTGCCCAAACGTGTCTCTAGAAAACAAAGATGTTGGGGAATACATCTAAATTCCATGTGTTTCTGACACATGATACTAATCCCAAATAGTATGAAAAGATAAACATGGGACTCTGTAACTGAATCATGAGGGACAGATTGTACAAAACACAAGGATTCTTGAAATTGACATGTATTTTTTTTTTCCACCTTTATTATTCCAGGGAAGATACAAGCTCTTTTTTCAGCAACACCCTGCTTCACATTCATACAGCTACACACATTCACGCCAGTCTTCTGCCTTCGGCCACCAAGCAGCTCCACTGGAGAAGTGTGTGTGTGTGTGGGGGGGGGGGGGGGGGGGTTAGTGTGTTGTTTGTTTCAGGAAGGGACAGAGTCACTTTCCTTGGCCAGGTTTTCCTAACTAGCCCAGGGATTCAAACTGGCAACCGTTTCTCTAAAATCTTAGGCTGCCATACCGCTGTTCTGATTGGGATATATTTGTGTTCATACTGTACCTTGTGGCCCAGGAGGATATTCAATTGGCCAGGGGATGAATTAATTTAACATACAGTGCAACCAGATAGCTCTGACACAAACGTTTGATCACCATTCTAAATGAAGAAGCTAGCAAGGTTTGACCATTTCATGTAAGCCAAAACCTGGCATATAATCTTTTACTTGAATAAATGGGTTTTCACACTGTTTTCAGAATGACAGCAGTTTCAGGTAAAACATCATTCAGCCCTGACGTCACACACAATGTAAGCAGGACAGTCAATTCATCCTCTGAGGCCAGTTCAAAGTCCTCGTGCTTTGACGAACTGTTCGTTTGATGAAGAGGCCACTGATCCCTCTTCTTCAATCGGTACATTTTTGATATTGCCCTCAGTGTCTATGACCACAGCGGTCCTCTTCAGCTCCTCATAGTGCCTCTGACGGTCGGCCACGGCGGTGCAGGCGGCCAGCACCTCATCGGACTCAAAATCGTAGTCCTGCTCCAGTTCAGGGGCGTTGAGTATGAGTTTCTGGGCCTCCTCCTCTTGCCGTGTCTTCTCCTGGGCTGCCTGCTGCTGCTTCTGCAACTTCCGGGCCCACGCCAAGTCCTCCTGCCACAGGGTGTGCTGTGACGGGCACAGGTGGATCGCAACCTGGAAGGACCTCACCGCCTGCAGGTACAGTACAGACATCAGCCTAGGATTAAAATGGTACTACTTTATGATACATAAATTGACATCAAAAATGTAAAGCTATGAAAAACATGGACAAAACATCTGGTTTGGCAGTACCCAAATGAATATACATTGAAATCAATATCACTTGCCATTCCAAAGCAGCTTCTTTACTGCATACTATATTTTATCTGATTTTTACACAATAAAGTGGACATCTCTATTTCTGATCAAAATCTCTGGCAGGGCAAAATAAAAGCCCCATGCTTCTCTTAAGAGATCACTCCTCTTACTATTGCTGTAGCTGTAACTGGTAGGGGTTATAAAAAAAGTCAGAGCCCTTATTTAAACTGCCAGTGAAGAGGAGTTTGTAACAGTATTCTCAAACAAGTCTTAACGGTTAGCCCAAATTCCTGTGGGCTCACGGTTTGCGGATCCACTGCAATTCTCACAGCCAAACAGATGAATAGTTTGACACTGCTGTCATTAGCAAGTCAGCGAGCAAGAGCCTAACCTCATTCACGCCACATTATAGGCAGATTTACTGTTTCATTAAGACTTCAAAGTCACTCAGCTGACCATGCATTCGTAGATCGATTTCAACATTATATCGCAGAATAGAAATACAAATGTCCTCCAATTGGTAATGGGTCCATATGTCATTCCTGAGCCATGGCGATTTGCAGCCAGGGAAATGGTGAAATGAATGCAGCCCCAAGTGCTACACATGGTGACTGAAGAGTTCATAAATCTTCACTGATAAGAGATTTAAAGGAGATGGACGCTATTTAAATTGGATTTCTGAAATCTCTCAAGCAAATTCCAAACTTGACTGACTAATAAACGCTCAAGATATGAGAGATAGAGAATAGATGACTTCACCTCCAAGGGTAAATTCACAACAGTGATGTAAATGGCCGTGGTTGGACTTTTAATACTTATTTTGATCAACAATGCACCGTATCATGCAGCAAATGGCATGACTGCTGGGCTTACTTTGAACTAACCACCAGTGATGAAGGAGAATCCAATGAAGACAAAACCTCTGAAAGCCTTAAGAATAAACAAACTTACAACAAAGAAACTTGCAAGTCCCTCATCTGTCTTTCAGACCATAATGGCATTGAGGAAACCTTAGCTTGTCAGTAGTATAGCACCTGCCCTCTGTGATGCAGTGAGCCATGGCTCATACTAACAACTTATCACATGTCAGCCCTGGGAGAAAAGCCCTCTGGTATGAAGGTATTTCCCTGCCAAAACTATTTTCAGATGATTCTCATGATTTGCAAGAGCTGTAAGTGCAAATCTGATTTGCACTTAAAAAACTTTTCAGTTTATTTTTCTTGCTCAAATAGTTTTTCGCTCTTGCAAATCATGATACACTTCTGAAAATAGTTCTGGCAGGGAAATACCTTCATACTCCAGGCCAGGGAAGTGTCATGCATCAAACATGGAAGCATTTAATGAAAAGTTTTTTAGTCTAGGATTGAGTCTTAAAATGTGGTTTTACATAAAACAAGTGAAAAAATCTTTGAATTTAACCTGTTTACAAGGTGTTTCGACACACAAAGTGAAATAAAGTGGAACACTCCACTAGTATCAACATAATGTTACTTGATTCAAGATGTTTCCTCTTGCACAGTTTTGCAGCGTACCGACCATTACAAGACTCCTTAAACACACCGAACCTTTTGAAGGGTTGTTTCTATGACAAACGGAGCATTCCCTCACACCATATCGGTTTTATCAGCCTCCATAAATCTCTTATTGGAGACCTCGCATCAAGCCAACATTCCTTTCAACTTAATGTGCAACGCGACCGGTTTTCCCAACTGGTAGCAGAAATACACAAAACCTAATATGCAAAAGGAATTATCAAGCGCAAACTGGCAAGTCCTTGAAAAATGAACTGTCATCGATTTCTGACAACACCAAATCACGTTTCACCTTGGACAGACTGCAGTCACAAGCACCAGTTCTTAATTTTGTGATCCTTCAAACAGACAGAAATATCCCTTCAGGCTGATGACCTGCTTCTCTAAGAGCCTCATGCTTAAAAGAGCCTATTAATAAGGCGCAGATTTGTTCATGGCGATAAAGCCCTCGTGCTGCAATGCAGTCGGTGGCAGTTTCAAGTGTTCTCTTCTCAAAACACTTGAAGAGTGGGGGGAAAAATAAAGCAAAGTGACAAACAACAAAATAACAAGCTGTGGCTACTACAGGTCGGTTTTATTTAGGTTCTTTCCAAATGTTCCCAGAGTGAGATAGAGAAAAGGAGAAATTAAAGAAGGGAGAGAAAGGAATAGACTTAGAAAAGAGAAAATGGGGAACCTCTGCACTCAACTTTGTACAAACAGGCCCCACTGAAACATGTTGATGCATACAAAGTCCTGAAACTCGACTGAACAAGCCTCACTAAAAATAGATGTGCAAATTTTTTTCTTCCTTCCCAATATCTTCATTATAAATGGAGGTGTGTCTATATTTGGCTTAGCTTTAGATCAAGTAACTTTCAACACTTCCCATTGTTGTTTTGGGTCGACAGCTCTCTAGCTCCAGGACATGCGGGATCTAAACTCAGTGCCATTTCTGGGTTTCTGAGTTCCACCCTGTTTGCTCTTGCTCTAAATGGGTGAGCGGTGTAGCTACGATCAGCAGGTTTCATACACCCACAGGTCCTGGCATGTTCTGGGGCACTTTATGCAACCTTCCACGCCCCCAGAACATGGGCGTGCTTTGAAAGGGGCACTTCATGTCAGAGGTAGGGGACTGTCAAAAAAGTAATACACAAGTTTCCATAGAAATGGCTGATGACGGACAAAAACAAAAAAAAACACCACCTCAATGGTTTACATCTGAATGAAGATGTGAACATCCTTAGCTACTCACTGCGCCATCAAAGGTTATGCAACACTAATGTTGGGACAGTCTATCTAGGTGGCAGCACCCATACTAACCAGGTCGACTTCTCCCAGGCTTAGCTGGGCACGGCCCAGAGTCTGCCTGCTCTCCCACCAGAGGGGGCGGAGCTTCACTGCCATCTCTGCTGCCTTCACGGCTGGAAACACTTCCTGGAGGATGATCAATACCTGTAGGTCAGACATGGGACGAGGGTTAAAGACTCCTAAGGACATAGAAATGCAGCTCGTTCATTGGCCAGCCTTAAGAGTGACAGGGTGGCGTAACTTCGTTCTGCTGGACAGCCCTGTTCAACTGTCCTAAAGCAAGAGACTGAATCCCTGTGCTGTAGCTGACCCTGACCTCTGACCGCCCTGAAAGGAGACAAATGGGTATCACAAAAAGACAAGACAATTACAGAACATATTGATGGATAGCCTCACCAAAATAAGCTCTCATATCACGTGCACATAGCATATGACGTAAACATCTCATGCAAATCAAATCAAGATATTGGAAGAAGGGTCGCGCTGCATGTTTGCGTAGGTCTACTTTGACAGAGCAGCTCTCCACTGATATTCCCCAGTGATGGTGCCCGTGACATCAGAGCAAGACTCTCACAGTGTTAGAAGGAATTTGTTTCTTCACATGATGCTTCCATGATGCTTTGCAAATTCCTCCTGGGAAATTACAGAAAAAAAAAGACACCCAGGAGCAGCGTCCTTGGGAGTGTTTGCCTCAACTTCAACAACAAAAGAAGAATGGCAATATTGCATGAGGCTATTACATTCGCGGGCCACATTCACACCCAAAGCACGCTCAGCATCCAAGCAGATGGGTGGGGGGTATTCAATGGGTGGTAAAGACCTTGAAGGGTTAGCGATACAATCTGCCTACATCACACTGTCAAACACAATGGATGAGAGCTGTAGAGGTAGTAGCGCTTGGACTACAGAGTATCTATTTGTGTTTCAAACTGAGCGGAGACTCAAAAGACACATGTACGGAAGTAGGCGAGAAATGTATTATGAAATCCTTAGAGATGGCCCAATTTCTGAGACAAAACAATCTATAACGCTTGAAATTGAACTCTACAAAAAAAACAATCTACACCATCTTTAATAACGGTTCGCTAACATTGAGATCTCATTCAGCTTGACATCATTCATACGGCCAGTAATATGCGACGGCAGCTTTGCAAATGCAGCTAATTTCTTTCAGAGCAGACTGCAGTCCTGCAGACGGCAGGGCTGCGCACATCACACACACAGGCTGATCGAGTTAAATGGGAGGAAAGTGATGAAAGGAAGTAAATGGCCATGTCATCAATATCATCTGGCCCAGTGATGGGAACTTGATGAGACCCAGCCTATTTCAGCCTGGTGTATGTGAATAGCATCCAATAGAGACATTAATAGGTGAGGTGGGCTATTGATAGGTAATGAAACACATGAAATAATCTAATACGTAGGGAGGAAATGTAGTTTTGGACAGCTTACAAACAGAGGTCTGTGTGTATGTCATGCCTCTAACCCAACAGTCATGACATCGGGCAGTTGTAAAAACCATTTTCCAGGCCCGGGCCTATAACGATTTCCTTCTCAAATATCCTATAATGGATAATGTCATGCATCAAACACTCTGAACGGTTCGGGCTATAAGGAGGGATTTAATGGTGCTCGGGAATAGTGAAATAATGAGAGAAAATGTGGCTCAGAGGACCACCGAGCTCTTTTGGATGAGATCATCTGATTTCTCAAAGTTGCCTGTTGGAGACGATAAGGAGACCTGAGAGGAAGAGAGGAGAAAAAAAGACTCTAAGACAGACAGAGAGATAGCAACACAAACAGGAAATGAAAGCACCAGACCAAGAGGAAGAGACAGACACAGAGAGAGGAAGACATACAGCCGAGGTTCCTAGAACTGATGGGAACGTGCTGCAGGGTTTTCAGTGGTGTCGTCGCCATGCTGACGGCACCCATCTCACTTAACAGCACACCGGCGTGGCAGCTGGGAAAGGCTCTTGGTCACCACGATGACACACAGTCACAAACACACACAGCGCACAAGCAGCAGGGATGGGTAGAGGGCTAGAGGCACATACAAAGACAAAAAAATGCTGGTGTTCATTAACTTCCCGTGTCAAATGTAACCGCATCTGCTCTTCACTTGATAGCCGCAGTTAAGAAACTGTCGTCTTCGTTGCCACCAGTGACTAATATACGTTGGCTATGCTTTCCAGGGAACATCCTAATTACACCAAACCCCTGACACACTTTGTTCTGTGCCAGCCAAAAGGAGAAATATGAGACACTATGTTCCAGACGTGTGGTTAGAGGCGATTTGAACCGCATCACACACCAGGACTGTGGAGCTAAAAGCAAGCGGAGTAGCAGAGAAGACAAATAGTACAATATTGTTTTGTAATGTACCTGAGACTTCATCTCATACAGTAGCGGGTTGTCTGGAGTCAGCTGAATGGCTTCATCCCACTTCTTAATAGCCTCCCAGTGCCTACAGAAAACACACGCACACAAGCGCACACAAGCGCACACACACACACACACACACACACACACACAGTGGTCAGGATGAAACATGTTTTTATAAAATCCAACTGATAGAGAGCTGGGGGATTTACACACAAAAGTGACAATATATGGATATATGGATATATATATGGGGCTCATCTGCTTGCTGCAGGTGCATTGTTCAGAGGGGGAGCTATCTGATGCTAGGCTAGCCAAATAGCCTCAGCATCAGAATTGTCATTTATAACGTTTGACTGGAAGCTGGAAGTGAAACTTGGATGACTTGGATGGTGAAATTCTACACTAGCACCAACTTACCATTTATCAGTCTTATTATTGTAATAACCATCTCCTCCTCCAGTCAATATTGACTAAAGGACACATTTAAATTGACCGATAGAGATAAAGTGCTTGGGAAGATTATCTACAGCATCCTGTGTTTGACAGGTCTATATCCTAGTTCTATGGAGACAGACGAGGACGAGGATCAAGCTAGGGTAAACCGTATACCAGTCCTTGTTGACAATAAGAAAAGAGAGGAAATGGAACTGGGGCAGTGTGGAAATATTAACGATAGATGTGGCAAAGGTCACTGCCAAAGCACATCAGGAAATTAAGCAATGTAACACTTGAGGCCTCAGAGCTTCCTGGTAGCACAAATCTGCCAATAAGTAAAAGAGAGACAGACAGGCTGACTGACAGAGACGCAGAAAGAAAGAAAGAAAGAAAGAAAGAAGGAAGTCTACAATCATGTGTATGATGTGATATTTGCAGCAGGGTCTAGAGCTGAAAGGTGTCCATATTATGACATAACCATCGGATGTCATGCATAGGGAGGCAACACCCTCAATACTGGGTTATGATAACAACACTACCTCAGAGCAGACTACTAGGTCCACTAACCAACCAAACCTGAACAACATTAGGCTTTGCAAAGATATTAGATATTACAAATATTACCCAAATCTGTGCAAACTCCAAAGGCTGATGTTAAACTAGATGCCAATTAGTGTCGGTCCACTATCACTCAGATGGGGAGCAATAAGGGTCAGAAACATATGGAGTGGATATGCAATCTACAAATTAAGCATTTTGCTTTTTTTGGCTGGGGAAATTTTCTCTTCTCTATCTTTGATCAATGCACTTCACAAAAGGTGAAGTGCATTGCAGAATAATGCTTATTCTACAGTGACAGGGGGGTCCGTTCGTCCCAGTTAACATTCCTCTGTGCATGACAGTGATGGATAGTTTCATGGTTTAAAGGAGAGAGGAAGATTAACACCAGTCAAATGCTGCTAAATGCTGACTGTGGCCGGTGAGACCATGGGTTTATGGAAAATACTGCACAAACATAAAACTGTGACTCGTAATAACTTTACATTAAACAATGTCCACGACATCAGAGCAGAAACACAGCCAAATGTTACAGAAAATGATAGTCTACCTTCATAGGCCCACCTATGCAAGCAACGTGACCCAAGGGGAGATTCAGTTTAAAAGAAATGAGAAATTCAATTACATAAAGAGCATCTAAACCTTGGTAACGATAGACTGACATCAGTGGTCAATGTGGTTAGAGAAGAAAAAAAACCTGGCTGACATCCTGGTCCAGACACCATTTCAAACTCCCTGACCAGCCATTACGGACCAGCAAGACATCATTTCCGCAGCAGAATCCACTTTCTACTCGCAAACATGATTACAGGCCGTTACCGTGGGCAACAACATTTCGTCCACTGGACTAGGGTCTTCACTAAGTGATTGGGATTCAAAAAGGTAAATTATCATGGAGGAAATATCAAATAACATGTAGGCCTACTTAATTTTCTAACATCTGTGTCTATGGAAAACAAACATTCAACAGGTTACTGGAAAATGCATTCATTTACTACAATTGTTTCATGTTTGTCATCATTCATAATGTAGACCATCCACAAGATCATAGGTCTGAAGAGTATATGATCTAGCCTAGATAGGATAAAGAGACGTGTGGGCTGCTATAGCCATGTCATTTTTAGCATCTTCTGATTGAAAGGCTTAACAGCCAGACTGTAATTTCATTATGCTGTTGCGTGATGTTTTCTAAATGACTCTAAATATCAGTTTAAATTATTCTAGATTTCATGAACGTTTCTCTCCATTACCAGGCCAGTGCAGTTTACAGACAGAGCTGTGTTCTGTACTGTAGCGCCCTGCTCTGGAGGATTTCTGGCGGTACATATGCCTCTCGACAAAGCCAAGCCGAGCTCCATCCTCCATTAGACCAAAATATTTCCAGAAGTCACTTTGTCATGCTGTGTAACAAAAGCATGGTAATAAAATTGAGTAACAGCTGGAAGGAGAAAGGAAGGAGAGAAAACAATAAAGAGGATCACAATACATTTGTTGTTTTTACCGAATCTCTTCTCAGGAGATGTACAGCGGAGGCTTCACTGTACAACAGATTCATTCACAGGCTCTGGCAGCACGCACATTTCTCTGGGCAATGCATTTGACAAAGAAATCAAGCCTGTCTGTCCAGTACAGCAGTTCACCAAGAGAACTGACACCAGCTTGCAGTACAGAGAAGAGAAGCTCTCAATGTTACAGAGTATAACAGGATTCAAGTTGTTATCCTGACCGCTGTAAACCTGCATTGATTCTATCATAATGTCTTATTTAAAGGGAATTGAACCATAACTAACTAAGATGTTGTTACTCTGCCAAAGAAGACCTTTTCCAAAAATGGAACATGAAATTTAGTGCCAAAATGTATTTTTGTGTGCCCACAACTTGAGATGCACATGTGCATGCATATTGACAAATGCATATTAAAGACTCACAGGACAGGATTTGTGCTTTTGAGATGCGTGCAGATTTTTTCACAATTGTGACTCTAAAAACATGTGAATTATTTTGGCATCAAATTTGCTCCACACATGAAGCCCCCCTCCACATTACGTTCTAACATCAGTTTCCCTCCAGTTTTCAACCTAGATCCCTATCTTTCTGTCATGTTGCTTGCGGCTATCTTCGTGCAAATTTTGTAAAACATAGCGTTTCAACATAGTGCTTCAAGCCGTTCTTTTTACGGCTATACATGAGAGTAGATTGAGACAGATACAGCCTCAGCCCAAAAATGTTGCCACAGTGAATGAGGTTTGCATGTCATGTGTTATCTGTATGCTGTGAGAAGTACATTGCTAAGTCTGTCAGAGACAAATGCACCCCAACCACAGAAAGGTTAGTATAGAAAACCACTCCTTTTAAATCTCCTCCCTTACCTGCCAAGCTCAGCCAGCGAAGCACCCTCATCCTTCAACTTCTTGCTCTTGGCTGCACAGTCGTCCAGCAGGACTTCCCGGCGTCGTTTGATCGCATGCAGCCAGTCCACCTCATCATCCTTACGTGCTCCATCATCAGCTTTCTCTGCCTCAGCCTCAAAATGTTGCACCACTGATTTTGAAACCTTCTCACCAACTTTCCTCTTCCAACCAAATGAAGCCATCCTACAGGGAGCACAGAGGGATCACTGACTGTACTGACATCTCAGTCACAATAGGTAACACAAAATTGCACTTAATAAAACTACTTCTAAATTACATTACAAAGATGCAGTTAATTTGAAGCCGAGTGATCATTGACTGCATTGACAGAAATCTAAGCTGAGCTGCAATTAACACTAGACAACCAATGGTAAGATACTTTTATTGTGAAATATCCAGAAAAGGGAACATTTAGACTCCTAGCTTAGCATGCCGTCCGACACCCAGATATAACCACAAATTTGTAACTTAACTATAACTATAATCCCTTTCTGACTAACGTTCACTAGCCTAGGATGCTAATCTTGCGCTTTGACACCTCAGCCACATTCAGTAACACAAAATTGCATTTTATAACGATACAGCTACTTTTAATAACAATGAAAATATGCACTGTTAATTTAAAGCAGGAAAACATGATCATACAGGCGTATATACGCACAGGCATCTGCAGCTATCTCTGCTGTAGCAACAAAACGGAAGCTAGGTTCTATTTGGTGACCTTTCACATTCTTGTCCCGGAAGCGGTGGACGTGTTGACATCGTCTCTTAAAGAAACACGAACCTGGAGCATGAGCGCCATCGGATGACAAGGGGGTCTAACGTTGCACGGAAAATTAAAAATAAAACAATCAAAAACTAACTGACAGACAAACAAACAAACAAGCAGTTGGATAAATAGTTTATTTACTCATTCATTCGCCCTCATTATTTATTTATCTTTATATTTGTTTGTTTTGTGTGTTTAAAACAAAACAAAACGGCATTTCTCAAAGCCGTAATTTCACAAACAAAGACTATCGATCACTTTTCCCCCAAGAAATTTATATATATAGCGTAACATTAAAATCTCCATCAGTTCTTCATGTGGCTCAATTTGCGAGGTCATCCGTTCTTGTGGCAGCGTAGCATCTGACTAAAACGTTTGTCAGTTGCTGCTGTTTTCAACTCAACTCACGTATAATAATTTCATATAGCAACCACACACTTGGTTCCACAACATAAAAACCAACCACAGGGGGGTCAATAGGCCTAGATATACATTATGCTACATAAACAGACATAAAAGAAAAATGGTGACGTAAGAGCAGAGGGAGCGGTTACAGTCCACTAGATGGCGCCAGTGTTTGAGTTGGACTAGTAAACTAGTCTCACCAGCTCCTTAATTATTGTTTATTAAGCCCAAGGTCAATTTCCCGTAACATATAATTTCACAGGCGGTTAATTTGCAGTCTGAAACTTTTATTAAAATAATTGTATTAAATTAACACAAACTTTATTTAAACTATTCACTTCTTTCAGTTTCTGTCTGTCCTATATGTCTGAACAATCTACGTTTTGACTCTAAATCAATCTTTGTCTCCTTACAGTACGGTTTCAGAATAAGGAACAGTAAACACTCAGAAATTGAGTAATTTAGGATTACACCTGCCTTCTGAAGCAATGTAGCCACTCCTAATTGTCTCATTTATTTATTGCACATTACTGTGTCCTTAATGTGAAGTTAGTAATAAATTCTAAGTTAATGAGCTGTAACAATGGTAAATCAGCGGCCTGCAAATTCAGACACGACCCAGTTTTCTCTAGATTCTTCCTTGTAGCGGTTACAAGATCCTACAAACAAATAGGCTAGCTTGGGCATGGAAGTGTGTGCAATTTAGCTGTTTATTAGGCAGTTGTGTATACAAATGATTTAAACACTGTCCATTGAGATTTACATTGGTCATCCTGGTAGGGTCCCTTTACACACCAAACAAAAATAGAACAATATTTCTTTAAAGCAGTTCAGACAGATACAATATAATTTTCCTGCAAACAGTCCATTCTTAGGACTAACCACTCATAACACCATAAGCTGTCCAAAGGTCATGGTTTCATACATACATTTTTTCCCCCACTAAACCCATGATTTAACCTATGAAAAAAAATCAATCCTAACTTGCATCTGTCCTTGAAAACTAAAAATGTTTAGTTCTACAAATATTTCAAAGACCATAGTGTATTCTTTTACCATGATCACTATAGTCTTTCATAGACCATAGCTTAAAACGGAGCCATAGCGGTCAAATATCAATACATAAGATTTCAGTCCAAATCTGACCCACACAGAGGACAGCAAGAGAAACAGGCATGGTCAGAATTATTGCCATTCTTTGCAATTTTGTTGATCATTTCTGTGAAAAATAAAAAGCAATTTGTTCTCCATGGTAATAGCAACTGCTGACACCTATTATTAATTGCAAAAACATAAGACTAATTCTATAAATTTGTATTCTCTGCTAATACTATGAGAACTTAATTTCTAAACAGATTTGTTTTAAATCCTGGTTCAATCCTGAAATACTCAGACCAAGCACCCACAATACACCCTAATGAACGTTTGCTCCCACAGCGCATTCTGAGAAACAGTATTTAAGGATGAGACAAATCTCTAAGGATGAAGTTCTCGTAAGAGACCAATTTACATTTACAGAACTGCAAAAGTTTGTTATTGCCATTATTAAGAGGTTGTAATAGTTACTGAGCTCTAGGTTGAAATAGTCAATGTTGATGTTCTTAAATCATTTCCGTTCTGTAATGTTGAGAATAATGAATCTGTGGAGATCTTTTTTTACTTCACAGAAATGATGAATTATTAACAAAATTGCAAGAGGTGCTGATAATTCTGACCGAATTCTGCTCGACTCTTTTTACTAATATAAAAACTGATTAACAGTACTGATAAAGATAAGGCAGCCAAATGGCAGACACTACTTAAGACTTAAAAAACTGTCTGGACAGGAAACGGAGGGGGACATCTCATACTCGTGATTAAAAGACATGTCTAACACTTCTTCAAAGATGTTTCAGGTTTAGACAAATATGTAAACCTTTCTCAAAAATCACCCCTCAGGGGAATCTATGGGCCATCAAAAAAAATAAACGTAGCATATCTAACAATGACAATATTTTGGATGTATTCTCCTGCCAATACACATTGTCCATGTACTGCATGTAATGGCTACTAATCATTTTCAAATTGAGCCCTGAGCCCTATACATTTGTTATGGATTGGCATTTATAAACTGAATGTAGGCAAAAGGCATGTCACTCGGAAATTATGCTCTAATTCTTATCAGTAATCAGAAATAAAGAAAAATACAACAAAAAACAATCAACTTGTCATTTCAAAGAGACACTGAAAATGATATATGTATGTATATTATATATATAAATTTTGACTGTCATGGCAAACACCTCTTGCTTAAGTGGTGAAAGTAGGCTATGTTTATCTGGAAATATGATCAAGTGTATCAGAATAATTGTGATTGAAGGAACCAAAACTGTGATAGATTTGAAAGACAGTAAAAAAAAAAGAAAAAGAAAATATCATCCAGCAATAGATCTTAATGCAAGAAAAAAAAAAAAACAGTTAATAACTCAGTTTCCAATATAACCTACCCCACCCCCCACCCCCCCCAAGCACTGATAAATATATTCAATTCTTTATATATAAAAATGGGGGACAGACAAATTCAAACAGAAATCTTTACAAGGACAAAACTATGAAAATTTAGCCGTTGAAAACTCAAATTCACAAAAAAAAGCAAACCAAACATAATTCTGACGAAGCACTCTTTTTTTCCCCTGACACGAGAGAAATACAAGGGCCATTGCACTTCTTCAGAGTCCATTGAGCATGATTGGCATGACAATCCTTGTTATAGCCAGTGCAGTCCCCACAACATCTGCACCACTTCTCTGATCTCCATTGTGAGAAAAACAGAGCAGCAGGAAATAAAAAGAAAACTGTGCAAAAGTGCTTCCTGCATCCTATACCTTTGCCACCTAAGTAACCAAACCTCAACACGTGGCTTCCTTCTCTGCAGGCAAAAACTTGCTTTTGTTCTCTGTACTGAAAAGCAGTGCTCACTGGCTAAAGTACAGAAAATTCAGTGTAATCACTCAGGACTTCTATGTGTATGAGTGGGATGTGTTCAAGGGGGGAGAGGAGGTCATTTGCTAATAAAACTGATAATGAAAATGTAAAACCATCTCTTAAAGGTTATTCTGTCATAACTATTAAGTAGCTTGTCATTCATCTTTCCCAATAACCCCTAACATCCCCTGCCAGCTTCATATACATCCCATTTGTTTAGGGGATGCCAACCTGCATCAGTGCCATGGTACAATCAGTTCATCCTCAGGGGGGATGAATTGAGCCATGAATCGGTTGCATGCTTATTGCTATAAAGACACTCGGAGAGGAACAAAAGGCTAGCGATTGTTTTGCGAGCTATCGTGCAAGTAGTTTGATAAGATTTGCGCACATCTCAAAGAACTCTATGGTGTGGCTTCCCGGTCGTGGGTAACATGCGCTCTCCCCTCCTGTTGAGTCGACGGACGAGGTCAACGACGAATCTAAGGAGCCTTCTGTGGCCTTGGTGGGGAGCACAGGTGTGGGCGTGGCTGGAGCGTCCCCCTTTCCCTCTCCCCCATCTACATCGTTCTTAATGCTCGCGCGGTGGTTCCCCACCGACCCAGAGCGGTGAGGGGTAGCAGTCCCAGACTTAGTCTCCAACATATCATCTGAGAAACACACAAAGAAACAACATGTTTCCTATACAACTCAAAAACAAACATCCATTTTATTTCCGAATGATGACTGAATCATTTTTGATCAATAAAAAGTTAAGTTAAGGTTTAAAATACAAACTGTCAGCTGTTAATTGTGTTTATTTTCATGATATAGAATAGCTAGTCAGTCTTCTGTCACATCTGTAACCGAGCATAAATAAAAAGGGACAAATTAACTTTAAATTAAAGCCATCTACGGTCAAGATTTAGTCTGTAACTTTAATGTCTGTGTGAAGTTAATGACGCATACACAGACTCTCTTATCTCATAGCCTCCTTTGAGGTACCGGCTAGCCATGAATGCAGCCACTTATACCTGTGCAAAAGTCAACGCCGAGTCAATCATTTATGCATTCCACACAAACGGAGCAGTATAGGACAGAATCCAAGTAAATACCACTGAGATACAGGGGGCTGGATTCAGGGCCTGCCAGTGTAACTCAAAGAGTTTGGTAATGTTAATGGGTCACAAGTGGTATGTGACCAAATATTGACTTTAAGTGATTTTGTTTGTGGCCCTTGTGTTCAATTAAAACAGCTGGAGTGGGAGAGTGCTACAACTGCCGGTCCTTTCCAATATCTTTCAACAAAGTAAGTGTCAGCAATGACATGGTAAAAGAAGTATAGCTAACAGACCATTGTTACTCTTAGGTTTTGATTCAGAGTTGGCAGACTCAGTTCATGGGCATTCATTTCTTAGACCAGAGATATGGAGGGGAAATTATTATTATTTATTTGTTTAAGTGTGTGAGATAGTATCAATTAGCATTACCTCATGAGCCAAAAAAGTAGCTACTATCCAAAAATTAGGAAGGCCGCTGGAATACAGCAAAAAGAACCAATTTTACTCAACTGTTTCTCAATATTATTGTGCAAATTCTTCATGTAACTGAAAGAATCCATCTTTGTGAAGTTTTAGGAGACATACTATATTAGGCTATGGAAATAATGATGCAGAATCGAGTCTAGTTTAAACTTACCGTCTATGCTACGGAAGTCAAGGAGGTAGGTTCTGCTGTCCACCTGGTAGAGCTGAAGGCTCATCTTGGTTTGCATTCCAGTGATTGGGTTCTTTCTTCTCACGCGCAAATAATATGGGTTCACAACCTGGAAGAGTTACTAAGAGTGAAGAAACCAAAAATGTACAATGCCAATGCATCTACACAATCTATTCTTTAGTGTGTTTAAATAGCAGCCTTTGTCAGGACAAAGTGTTATCAGACTTATCAGACAGAGTGAAACAGTAAGAACAAACTTCAACCTGGCAAACAAAAGAAATAAGTCATTTGATCACTGAGCAGCACTTTTATGTTTTGAGCAAGGGTTCAACTCACAGGGATGATATACCCCAGTGAGCTCTGTTGTTCTGCTTCGTCGAATCTAAATTACCATACTTTACTACTGTTATCCCCAGACAGGAACACATAAATAGCTGCTTCATATCAGAGCCAGAGGAAAAAAACAGGAAATACAACATTTCCCTTTGAAAATGCCTTTCATTTCCCGTCTAATTAGATAATTAAAATATGTGAGCCAACTGGTATATTCTTACTATTGTTATGCTGCTGTTTTCTAAAGATAAATCAAGTTTGGGTGGAAAGACAACATTCCATTGTAGGTCAAGTAGAACTTCACCTGCAAGAAACAAATGACTCGCCTCGTCTTCTATCACAACTGTTCAATCGAAGTTAAAGCTCTAGTTTTTAATCCCTTACATCTCTTGCTTCTTGTTTCTAAATGGACTAGAATTAACAATAAGCCAGCAAATATTTCTGTATTTTCTCCCTCATGCCCTGCTCATCAACTCTCTCCTTACCTTCCATTCGTAGTCCAGTTGTTTCATGGCACGGCACACCTCCGACATGATGTCATTGGGTCTGCTCTGACTGCGAATACCAAGGTGCCACTTGGCCCTTCTAACACCTTGGTGCTTGGACTTCTGGGGGTTCAGCTCGTCCAGCGTATGGCGAGGCCTAGGAGGCGTCTCTGCCACCAGGAAAGGTATGCGCTCGGGGTGGGGCTTGAGTAGACCTGCCACCGCCGCCCCGGAGGCGGTAAGGTTCTGGTCATCTAGAAAGGAGTCAGGAGGGCTGGAGGCCAGGTAGAAGTCCTTGGCCTCGCTCATGATGCGCCGGTTGTCAATGATGAGATGGTAGGCAACGGCTAATGGGTCCTGGTGGTTGCGACTGTATAGGCAGGTCAGGACCTCCTCCTCAGTGCACTCAAACTTCTCACATACCTCCTTCAGCGCCTCATCGTCAATCATGTTGTTGCTGTAGGAGGGGTCCTCGGGGAACAAGTACTTGGGTAGGTCCTCTTTGAACCATTCGTCCTCTCTGTGGGAAGACCAAGCTTTTAATAAAGACACAACAAACCACAGACCATGAGCGCAACAAGAATCTGGTTTTACACCTCTGGTTATATATAAGATGATCCATTATATAATCTAGCCAAAACATGATTAAATGATTGAAGCGATAGTTTGACCGAGCTCACCGAATCTCTTTGATGGTGGCTCTTTTCATGGGATCCACCTGCAGCATGTGTTTAAGGAGACTTATTACCGAGGGGTTCAGATACTGCGGCGTGAAGAAGATCCCATCGCAGATCTTCTTAAAGAGTGTTGGCACATGGTCGTCATCAAAGGGGAGTGTCCCACACAACAAGGCATACAGAATCACCCCACTGCTCCAGATATCCACCTCTGGACCAGCATATAACCTGAGGAAAATGTTCATGGGCCACAGACAGACACACTAAGTAAAGAGAAACAATCCAAATAAATGAATGTTGTGCTAGATTTTGTTCATTAAGCAATACCTTTTAGCATCATGATGGGACAATGTTTAAAACTGTAGTCCTTGTATTACTTTCTAATGGGGACAAGAAAAGTTACCTTCCTGAGATGACCTCGGGAGCAGCATAGTTTGGAGAACCACAGCTTGTTCGCAGGAACTCTCCATCTGACATCATGTTTGATAAACCTGCACGACATTTTACAGTGTTATGTAACATACACACAAACAATCTCCATTTTAAACAACCATAGCTGTAACACTAATAGCCAAATGCTCAAACATCCATGTAAAGACATGTACAGATACGGTGATATACACCCAACTTGTCTGTTAGGGCTAATATATACACACTATCCTGGAGACACTTTAACATCCATTTTGCAGGTGATGAGTCACCTAAGCACATATATAACATATGTTTTATGTGTGCTACATTGGGTTACACTAATGTTGTGTGAACTGCAGCTTATTATGCTAGACTGGCATACATTGGCTTTGAATAGGTTAACCGGGTTTAGACCTAGTTAACTTAATGTTGCCGTAGCACTCAAGGGCTAAAGCTTTTCTTTTCAAATTGCTTGAGATATGACAGTGACAATTATATTCTTCAGTGGCATGCTTGCTAGTATTGAGAAGCATTTTTATTCACTAGTGTATATTGATGATTTATTGGTTAACTACACAGACTCCAATAAAGCTGTAACCTTACTTTAGTCTGTAGTTAAAGCTACGGGAAGAGGCGTTTGTTTGGGGTTTGGGGCCAAGAGGGAGACTTACCGAAGTCTGCTATCTTGGCATTCATCTGGGCATCAAGCAAGACATTCTCTGGCTTTAGGTCTCGATGTACCACCATGTGTCTGTGGCAGTAGTCTACTGCTGAGATAATCTGCTGGAACAGCCGACGACTCTCCTTCTCATCCAACTGTCAAGGCAGAGATGGTCCATTAGGTGTGATCCTGTCTGTGACTCGGTCAGTACATCGGAGCTGACTAAACAACAGCCTGCATTGCATTCATCATAACATTTCAAAGCTTTATTGGTTTTATGTTATCACAATTGTTGAAAGATGACCTGCACCACAGGCACTGTGCAACACTGAATTCATGATGTACTTCTATGTTCAAGGTCCCCCCTGATAACAAACTGAAGGGCCTGAATACACAACATACGACACATGACAAAGACAGAAAGAGTGAAAGAAGTGGGGCACCATCATGCTAGAGCATATGAGACGTCTTCCTGGGAAAAGTATCATAACGTAAGCCATTACCTTTCCGTTTTTGCAGATGTAGTCAAAGAGCTCTCCTCCTGAGACATACTCCATCACCATGAAGATGTCTGTAGGGGTGCTGATAACCTGATACCTGTAGAAATAACAAACAAGACTTAAATCACGTAACCCATCAACACGTAACAGCTGAGATTACATTGCTTGAATATGGAGGGTGAGGACTGAGAACTGGGTTCGACAAAGCAATGTGTGCGATTTAATTTTCTTGTATTACATCTATTTCTAACAACCCTAAGTATTACAGAAAGTAATACTACAAGTAGCAATATGGAAGCTTTTGTAAGACGTTCTCCAAGCCCCTACCTACAACGTCTTGGAGTGGACACTACAAGATTCTACAAACATTTTGAAAAGCTTGATGGAAAAAAAACACTAGTTTTTCCTGATAGATGCTTTTGGACTAACCCAATATTGAAACATTGTCTGGAAATAGCAGTTTAAGTGAGTCAACAGCTGTGTACTGTGCAGTGGGAACATTATGAACCAATTTGCTCAACAAGCAGCAAAGAAAAACCTACAAAGTGCTTTTGGACTTTTTAGAGCATAACTGCATTATGTAACTTTTTTTATGGAAAAATACAAGCGTCTAGTTCATGAAGTCGGGCCACAACAGAGAAGACTGGCCCTTCCCCTTTCATTAAGCCCCTGTGGAGTCGCTCCATTCACCCCAGTGAACTTTTGGTAGGTACAGTGGGGGGAACGTTTTCTCCGAGCACAGGAAGTGATGGATCGAACATATGAGCCGAACGCACACAGCTCTGAAACAGCAGTGAGTGAGCTAGTGCCTCAGCTATCGCTACAGAAATCTGGGTAAGCGAGCAAAGATGACTGAAGCTGCTAACAAAGCTGCAAACAGTTACCTCTTGCTACCATTTGGGGCCGCCAACTAAATTACATAAAGTTACATAGTGCAGGTTTAAACCCTGAGATTTCCTCGTTATTCTGTCAGACACATGCTACCTATCTGTAAGTCCAAGTCAGTAAATTCTGGCACCCCTGAATCGCCCTCTCTATGCCCACACTCAGCACCTATAGGTATGCCACATTTCTCCCCACAATGGTCATACTCAACATCAAGCTGAACAACAAGATAATGGGACTGCTGACCCTGCTGGTTTGAAATGGCTCTCAACTAACTCTGCAGTTTGAAACACCCGCACATTGTACTAACAATTGCACACTAAAATAGCGGCTGATCCTGATGGCTTGCAATGGCTTGCTCAACAGTTCAAAAACTGCACTGTATCGGCAACCAAATAGATTATTATTGAAACAAATTATTTAAACCGAGATTATAGAGATAGTTACCAACATATATATGTCAAAGATGGCAATAAGCAGCAATAAGAGTCTCAGGCTACTTACATGCTGTTAAATGTGAATTTAATTTTATATTATATATAGTTATAGCTTGATCTTTAAGACAAATGTTACATTGTTGTCCCACTCTGCTGTATAATTAGGATAGCAAACTTGTTATGGCTTGGCAGAGAAGCTCAAATTGCTCTTCTAATCTTGTGGTCGAGTTAATGGGACGTTTCGGTTCAGTTTTGGAAGACAAGAAAACAGACAACACCACAGTCAAAAAGGACGATGCTTAGCTTCAACTGGCAGAAGCCTTAAACGGATCAGCAGGAGTGTATGAGACACATATCCCAACTCAAAGCCCGTTGGAACAATATGAAAACCAAGACATTATCATTAAACTCTCCTGGGTTGAACTGTGCGTTTGAGAAACTTTCAAAATGCTGCCATTTTGCAAGAACCACCGGCTACTCTTCTCAACTGCTTCTGAAGCTGCTATTATAGCTTGATATAAGCTTTCTCAATTAACATTTCTAAATTGTGCCCACTTTCCCTCAACCTGCCTCGTCTACTCCTATTTCAGTTAGTGATTTCCTACATTTCCCAAAATGCCTTTCGACCCCCAAGAGAACGTGCCTGATCTTGTTGCAAGAAAAAGTACTTACTTAAAATGACATTGTGGCTGTTTTCTTTTCTACATTTTTATCCTGCAAATCAATGCCAACATATAAAATCAATATTTGCATTAAGTGATGTGATGCCAGAAAAAGAATATTGAATGAGAAAAGGAAAAGAAAGAATAATGGAGTGGGGAAAAACAGAGTCAGACAAATTGTTTACACTAGCTAACATTAGCGTCCCACCATAACTCTTGCAAGTGGAGGGTTAGCTGACAAACAGAAGACTGCTGTCTACGGTCTTAACAAGTTTCAGCTTTACTACAGTCTCATATGGTATCGTACATTGCCATTTACTTATTCATAGTTGGGTCATTCAACAGCAGCTAGCAAACATTAAGAAACAGATTGTCTATCAATTTACCAATTACTTTCAGTCTCTCCGTCGACAATCAGTTGGTAATCATGATTGTTAGGATTCTGATAAGATCGTCTTCTGGCTTGAATTTTTCCAACTTATGAAGTGGTTGAATGACACTTAGGCTGCTAACATAGACACATATATACACACACACATATATAAACATATACCTGTAATACAAGTGTATACAAAAAGTCATTCACGCGAGGGGCCAATTTTGGGATCAAAAAAGCAAATAAGTCCTTCCAACCAAGCTACTTCCACTCTACATTTTCAGACTGGCACAGCATCAACTGAAGTCTTACTATTGTGCAGCTGAATTCCTCTGTCCTAACTCAAGGGCCTCGCTCTATTTCCTAACATAGAAGTTAATCATTCTCTCTTAACTTCGGTATGGGTATTTCATAAACATCAATGGCCACACCAGCCCAAACAACTTCAGCTTGCCTTGTAACATGGACGTGTCTACACACTTTAAGCCTCTCGTCTCAACCTGCCATAAGCCCTGAATCTGTTCCCTTTCTGTAAGGCTTTCATTATACAGTCTTCCTCAGTTTTTCACAGGCTTCTGTGATGTTACTGGAAATACCTTCCTGTCAGTGTCTGACTTTTGTGTGACTGTTTCATTACATTTTTACATTCATCCTGGCACATTTAGGTTATGATTGAACATGATAATCACCCTTCTTGTACAGGGTGCTGTCAGAGATATAATGGTCATAACATCCTTAGATCCACAGTTTACTTTTATGTCCTAATGATTACCTCCATCACCATAACATTTTACCAATACGTTGTGCCATTATGCCACAAAGGAGTACCTCTATCACCATAAGGAAGGCTAAAAAGTAGTCTATACGGTGCTGTGATGACAGGTGCCATACTGTGGTAAATACCATCTAATCTAGATACCTAAAATGGAAATCTAAACATTTCAAGATTGAAAAGTAATAGAATACAAAATCCAGGATTCACTTTCAATGTTCCTAATAAAAGCCAATATCCTAATGGATTCAAAGTATACATTGACAGTACTAAAATAATTTATACTTCATATTCATCTATTTGACTAGTCATCTATATGACTTCAAAGACCAGATGAGTTTCTGATTAGACATGTGCATCACAACTATGAGTGAGGCTTGTCCTACACAGGCCTAGTTTCCTGGGTCTTTCACAGGTCGTTACTCGTGAAATGTGGCAGGCACTAGTATAATTGCTTAAGAATGTCATATGGTCAAGTGGTCTACAACAGTTCGCCCTAAAGTGAAAACCACAGAATTTAACATCCAATGTTACTCCTGTTGACAATGATCCATTCAATATATATGAACATGAACAACTCTCTCTCAAAGCCAGAAACCAGAAACTATGGCTTGAAGCTATGATATCATTAACATTTCAAATCTGAAGCTGCTCCACAGATAATTCATTCTGTACCCAAATGTTTTCCAAATTATCCAGTAGTGTTAACAGTTCACAACCCAAAAAAATGACCCGTTATCCCCCAGGGTGCTCTGACAGTCACCTTCACCAGTATTACCAGCAGCACCAGTACCAGAAACTGTATTGATACAAGATGGAACATCTGCTCCATAGAGAACACACTGGGACTAAACACCATACATTTCTCACTGGAGCAACCCAATTCTGTCTTGCTGTAGGCTAGACTTGTTCATGTTCATAACTAATAGGAACTGCCATGGACAACAGAAATTCTATGAATTATTAAATGTAGTTTAAGTCAAATTATAAGGCTATTCTTTTACCAGGCTGCTTGGCTACCGTTCTGTCCTGAAGCTCATCATGCTGAAGTGCACATTCCAAAGGCCTACAGATTTCTTAGTTTGCATGATCAATGGAAAACCCTTCTGATTTTATCCATGTAAATATCATTTTTCCCTCCCGTCTGTTTATCGGAGGATGGTGTTGACTTTACAGATCTCCACTACTGACCTACCAACAGCGGCGACCACTAGGGAAAGACCGAAAAACATTCTCGGTGACACAGATACAGTCGACTACAGAAATACAACCCCAGAGAGTGTCAGCCTGCTATTTGTCCCCATCGTTCTCAATTTCTCCTATGGAATTAGTTTTACTTGTTATGCAGCAACAGCCAACGCTGGCTGGTCAAGCAAATTTTATGCAAACTCTTGAACAAAGAACAAGAAAATGCAAATCATGTGTTTCCATCAGTTGTGTTGCGGCAAATACATAGGCTCCAACATGTCCACCAGAAAATAATCTATTTCAATAACTGATTAGTATTGGGCAAGTTGTTGTTTTTTATGTTGGCCATATATCATGCTTTCATCCATCCAACCATTTTCTAGCTACTTATCCAGGTCAGGGTCACAGAGGCATCAGGGTCAGCAGAGCAGCCCAGGCGTCATTTTCCCAAACAGACTTCCTCCAGCTCTTCCTGAGGATCCCCAGGTGGTTCCAAGCCAGCTGGGAGATGTAGTCCCTCCAGCGTGTCCTGGGCCTGCCTGGGGGTGTCCTCCCAGCCATTCATGGCCGATACACCACCAGAGAAAAGCGCCCACAAGGCATCTGTAGCAGGTGCATTACCGAGCATTGCAAGTGGCTCCCCTCAAAGTATAGAGTGAGGCGAGCCACCGGCAGAGAAACATCATTTTAGCTGCTTGTATCCGCAATCTTATTCACAGATACGACCGGCTAAAGCACACACACATCTTTCCTAAGAAGATGAAAATAAACAAATGCACTTGGTAATACTATAATGCCCAATCAGGCCCAATGCAGGCCAGTAAGGGTTACCAACACAGGGTCAAGCACCAGAGAATTAAGAACCACGAGGACCACGAGTTTACTGCCACAGTCAATTCAGACATATGCAGGTCAACAATACCTCACTCAACATCCTACAGTCACTTACTCAACATTGGAGCATGTAGATGCTTGGCAGCAGCACCATAAAAACAAAGCTGAAACCGGACAGGTAATGTGTACCAAATACATAAAAGAGCAAATTTGGATTGAAAGTGCCAATTTTGCTGTATTGCATTCACACCAAACCACAACTTTAAAACCAAAGCACATATATACCACGGACCATGAACTACACAGAGGATACAGAATTAGCCTATATTGACTTCAGGAAGAAGCGAACACACAGCAAGGCATACAGAAAGACAGAACAACATTTAAGGCCATGCTGCTAATGCACTTCTGTAATTCACAAAGAAAGGTCAACAGAGGTGATAAACTCAAACAAACAAATAGGCAGGAAGAGCAAAGGCCTAAAAGGAAAGGAGACTGGGTCAGACAGATATTGTCCTAGATGGATGTACTCTAAAACACATCATTAAAGCCTTGAAATAGCTCAGTGGGTGGCACTAACGTGGCAGCAGGGGGATTATGGAGCAGCGAGCAGGGTGTAATCTAGGACTTACAGTTTAATTATGTGAGGGTGCCTAAAAAGCTTGAGGTTCTGGATCTCCCTGCGGATCTTTCCCACCACATCCAAACTGCGGATCTTCTGTCTGTTCAGGATCTTAACCGCCACTTGGTGCTTGGTCAGTTCATGCTGGCCCACTGCAGGGAAAAGACAGAATGAGAGCACATTAGAAACAGCGATTAGAACATAAAACACATGACAGAAAATGCATATAAAAGAACATGAAAGAATACAACCATAAACAGAAAATACGCCACAATAATGATAAAATGTTGTCGAGGCCGAGTGAAAACCTGGCATCTCCAAAATGTCAACTTTTCAGGAACTGCTTTTAGCTTGATGACAATGCCCTTTTTCACATTATCCAATGGCTTTCGAAAGGGTTTCATAATCCCAAGAGGACAAAGAATTTTCCCAACGCATAGATGTAATGCTTCTGTTGAAAGACATGCAACAACAGAAATAGGCAACAGCAGCCAACCTGCGGAGAGGTATGCAAGTATGGCTTTGATAAACATTATATTGCCACAAAACTAACAGAAAGCACAATGAGAAACTGTCATCTAACATCTGGACAGATTGCAGAAAGACAACAAACTTGCGTGAGGGTTAGTAAACAGTTGCTATTGACTTGGTGGTAGTTGATAGTGACGTATAAACCAAGTCGCCAGTACATAATGAATCACTTAGTAAAACTCTGATACACTGTGGTCCTCTTCCCCTTCAACAGAAAGAAAATGAGTGTGCAGGGATGACTCAATGGTTATTAACTCATTGTAATAGGGTTAGTGGTTGTTCCAA
Organism: Hoplostethus atlanticus; assembly: GCA_034670405.1. Classification (NCBI taxonomy): domain Eukaryota; kingdom Metazoa; phylum Chordata; class Actinopteri; order Trachichthyiformes; family Trachichthyidae; genus Hoplostethus; species Hoplostethus atlanticus. The sequence goes on along the minus strand of JAXDDX010000138.1, from coordinate 996,221 downwards.
ATATTGTATTTTTAAAAAGGTGACCGGCTGGTTCACTGCCTCCAGGCAGGTTAAGGCCTTATGTGTTCCTCGGAGGCAGCTGCCACTGCATGGTGAAAAGCAGCCTACAAATGAGGCAATAGACTTCAAGTATGTCAATAGCTAGTATGGATACATCTTAAACAAAATGTTGCTGTAAGGGGCTTGTATATATATATATTCTTAAGTCGCATAGTAGTTTGAGACCAACGCATCTGGATACAGGCATGGCAGTATGTTGACACAGTGGTTGTACCGCCCTCTGGACTAACTACACTGTGCTGTGCGTCGGTCAGGTTTAACAAACTCACTCTCTGAACCCACAATATACTCACGCACCTCGTAATGTTACTGTTTATAACAATCGATACCAATGGGTGGGCTTTCACAACTCTGAGGTGCGAAATAAGGAAAGGGTCGAGGCCAAACCCAGCGCCCGAATACCTACAGCCCTCTTTCTTTATTTCTGTTGGACTCCCATGTGATTTCTAAAATAAAAAGCAAGAGAGGAAGCCACGAAACGGGCTACAGTTTTGCTAATTCTCCAGCTAGCATCAGCCAAGAGGCTTCAGCGTTACTTCCCGGTGGCTGTCTTGCAAAGTGGACTTCTAGCTTGCTGGCTATCTGACAACGTAACTAACGTTAGATGAATATACAAACAAACTACCGTCATTAATCGACATAAAACTCCCTTGTAGTAAGCTATCGCCTGCAGCTACAGATGCATCCCCAAAAATATAAAATGTAATGTGTAGCCGTAAACTAGCTGAGCTAGCTATAGCCAAGACAACAAGTGTGTTACCTAGCGTTGCGACAAGTTAGCTTCATAAGCATAGCAGGCTAGCTTAGCAGCGAGGCTAGAAGCTCTCGCTCCCACCATCTGAGTTGGCACAATGCACAATCACAAAGATCCAGTGTCTTACCTTTCACCTTTCCAAACGTCCCTACTCCGAGTGTGTCTCCGAGAATGTAATGACCAATTTTAACTCTTCCTTCATGTTTCGTTTTATCAGTCGCCATCTTCCCGCAGTGGCCTTGCTGTGAAGCTAGCTAGCTGCGGGCAGAGATGGACCTGGCTCCGCTGTCTGCGACTCTCCAGCTGCTCTGTAAGGCGAGTGGGAGGCGCCGACTCCGGTCTAGAAGGGATCGTCAAATCTGATGTCATATGCTGCCTTCAAGTGCTGGCGGTAAGCTGCTAAATCAGGGCACTAATGTCCTAAATATGACATGTCGCGTATTCAAGTGTTTTTTTGTGTTATTATACTCTGCTTTCTCTGTTTCTTTTCACATGTACCAAAGTTTCCACCACAGAAAAGGATTCACTCCCCGTCATAGCTGAAGGAATTCAATAGCCTACACTCCACACCTGCACTAACTGGGGATTGCCAGAGCCAAATGAACATGCCTGCAACATAATAACACGATCATTGCAGAATAAGTGATCAGTCATCTGTGACCACATGTGAATCATGTAAATGTAATACATTTTTCTTTTTTGGTTAATGGAATGGCATACATAACAGCTAAGCCTTTAAATCTTTAAGTCTTTAAATAACAACTAAGGTATTAAACCTGGTGTGGTCGTACACAACAATCATCAAGAGTGTATTCACACCCTTCATCAGTTCCTTTTGAATCTGCATTAGTCCACATCTAAGGCCTGCTCATGGAAGGACTCAACATGACATAACTCAACAGACACCAACTTACCCAGTAAGGCACCATTGTTATAAATTGGATTCAACAGTGTCTGATCTGATGGCATACAGTACGTGACATCACCACACACACTTCACTTTTTTGGTGTGACAACATTGCCACCTTACATTCAGCCCAATTATCATTGTCATTTAGCACACACATATTCTAAATGTGGTGAGGATCCTTTTACAAATAATATGTGAACCATATATCTCTCTATTTCTGTGTCCATTTCTATATCCTATTAGTGCATGTGTGTGAGTGTGCATGTGTCTCTGCATGCTTGTGTGTGTGTGTGTGTGTGTGTGTGTGTATCTGTACCCAGCCAACATTTTCATGTGGGGCCCATATGGGAATAGTTTGGCTGATTTAGGCCCCGACTGGGTTTGTCCACAGGGACTTCTTGATTGGGTTTAGGGGTGGGCACAGCTGGGTAAGTATACACAGTGCCTACTTGTTTTAACTCAAGTGGCTTTAGTGTGGGTTTGTCCACTGGTTCCACTGTGGGCCCACATGTGTTTCCCAAAATGGCTCTTGTAACTATCAACTACCCAACTGAGGCAAGTGAACTGGATGACTAATAAGTAAAAAACAGCAACATTTAAAACATTTCACAGGAAAGAGAATGAAAAAATGAAAAGAATGAAAAAAGTAACCTACCTAGTTTGTTCATAATTTTGTTCATTGATTCTACACGGAGGTGGACACACGGCCAGGGAAATACATTTTTAGGTCATTCAAATGTTGACAAGACACCTGTCCTGACCCAGCAAACATGAGACGTCTGCCAGACGTGCAGATCATGTCTATATTGCGTCGGTCGGTCCAGGACCACGACGTGCAAATCAGGTTCAGTATCTGGACGTCTGACTATGACCCCTCTTGGACGTAGAGATGCAGTTCAATATTTGAACCTCTGGCTAGGAGATTTTTGGATGTCTGTGGACGTGCAAGACAGATGCAGAAAATCGACATGTGATTAATGAAATATTTTTTATTTGTGATTGAACAAATAAATAATATGTATAATTTATTACATACAGTATTTGTTGTTATTATTGGAGAGAGATAGAGCGTGTTTTATGTGCTGAAGGCAAGCTATGAATGAAATTAGTACTCGCTATCTAAACAAATTACTGAGTTTCTGTATATCTCTGAACACTTAACAAAGTAGGAAATGCTCACTTTATGTTCAAGAGGCTGTGCGGTTCATGAAGAGGCTGTGTTCGACTGAGAACGATCGGGATGGGCAAAAGCATCAGAGAGCACCCCCTACTGGCTGAAAAGTGGACCGTTTTGCTTTTATTAATGAACTTGATTGGTATCGTTAAAATGCTAGGTGCAATAAGCGATATTTGTTACTCTTATTTAACATTGATAATACATTTAAAAACCATATGCTATCTGAGGATACAGCTGAGACCTAGTGTGGAGCACTGATGACACGGTGGTACTCTCAGCCCCTCTGTGTGATAAGTTCTCTCACCCAACTGTCTGTTCAGTGTGAAAGTAACTTTTCTCATCTGGCTTCCAAGTTTAGGCTACCGTAGCCAAGGAGAGACATTTTGTAGAGTAAACAGGCTGAAGATTGTTTTGAGTTTATGCTGCCAATTCAGCATCACATCACAAGGAGATACATCTTTGGCCAGAGCTACTCTTTGAAGTTAAATGTACAAATCTTAAACGGTCAAACTCCAGAAATGTAATTGTAAATGATTGTGAATCTTGGTAGCATGCCCTCCAACACAAAGCCAATGTCAAGATATGTAGGAGTGAATTTGGCAGTGACTTTACTTTTGAAGAGGAGATATACAGGGTAGTGCAGCCTTGCTTCAATAGAAATACATCATAAATCTATTTTTTTTCTCCATACAGGTTTATAGAAGGTTGATCATGCTTTCATCTCCTCTTGTTTAGACTACTGTAATTATTATTATTATTAGTAGTAGTTATTTTATTTAGTTTTATTTCGTTATTTTTGTCTTTTTTTCATTTTCTTAGTTTCCTCCCCTGTATACCGTTTGTGTTCAGTATGTCCTGTGTATTTAGTGTCTTTTTGTCAACACATAAACCCGAAAAAGGTAGATCCGCGTTTGAACACTAGATGGCGTAGTGACTCTAAACTCCCTTTTACCATTCACACACCGTATGAACTGTAGATTCCCCTCAGATTCATCACAGGCAGAGATGTTTTTTTCATCATGGGTGTGGAAGGTTCTTAATCATGATTGACCTTTTCATCATATGAAATCCAGGTGCTTCTAATGGGAGTAGCTGAGTAGCTGATATTGTATTGGCCTCTGGCATTTGTGTTTTCACATTATGATCTGCCTTTTCATATACAGGTACATGTCTGTGTATACAAGAGCCTAATATAAAGCTGACTCACGACATTTGATAGAAATCTGATTGCCATCCAGTAAAAGGAATTTCAGTAATGATGTACGACTGGCTCTGCTCCAGCCTCTGTATGCTGCTTTCCGCCAAAGTTACAACACACGGCGGGCATCAGTTTAGTATGGCAAGGTATACCATTCACATCCCCCTAGTCCCTGTGCATCTGGAAATAGATTAGTCCAAAACAGATTGCCCAGTGATGTAGCTGTAAATAAAAAAAGGTGGGTATACTATGACCTGAAGTCAGTGGTCAAGTCAAACAACCACTATCTCTCCATCCCTGAGATTATCACTCACAAATATACACAAATATCATCATCCTTGTTATCAGCATGGCTGGGAAAAGAACCAAACAGCTGGTGTCCATCTGTTGAAATGTCTTAACGTGAGCAATGGCCACAGCTGTGTGCCACGACTTTTACTGAATTGAATACTGGCTCCTCTCCTATCAGAACAGGCAACCTTCATATCCCTCAGAAAGTATCTCTGTATTAGAGCATCTATCTATCTATCTATCTATCTATCTATCTATCTATCTATCTATCTATCTATCTTGTTCTGAAATTAAAGAGGTTACTGTGGTATTTAAAACCTTACTCTGTGCAAACTCAGACTACTGGGATCATCATTCCTGTCCATTGTGTTAGAAGTAACCCTCCTAGTAGCTGCACCTTTTCATACTTTTTTGCTGGCAGGCTGTTGGATCTGTGGGTGGGACACCACATGTGGACAGAAATATTCTGCTAATTGGTTTATTCTTGGCAACAGGGACACTCAGGCACAGGGTATCGAAGGTGCATGTAAAGAGCTTAACCTGAATAAGAGCTTAACCAGAGTGTGGCCAATAGCAGTGGAACTATGTGCATGTAAATGTAACTGTGTCTTAGTATAGGCTTCACCTAGGGGCTTGATGGTCCATCACACCAGCAGCTCAACAATCACAGCACCGTTTTAGTGCTGTATCACCCTACTTGTGTGACATGTAGATTTTAAAAGCTAAATTGTCTACATAATTTAATTTAGTTACTGAATGGACACACTGAAAAACCTAAGGCTTGTTGCATGTTTTTATCATTTTCTGCTTTTACTTTTTTATACCAGTAGATGTCATTGTGTGTCTAAATGTGTATTGTTTGTGTACGTGTATTGTTGATGAGCCGTTTCCGTTTGGGGTTTGGAAATGGGGCTCTATTATACTTCACATGATGTAACATTTTCTGCAGATTGTACTTGAAAGGTTTTTGAATTTTGAAAAGCCTATCTCTGTACCCAGAGTTTAGTGATCTGCTGCTGCTGATCTCAATGTGGACCCTTAGATGAATCTCAAGGTGGATGTCAGGACTTCTGGCTTTCTGGCTACGGAAACACGCCTTGAAATAATGCATTGTATTGAACAGGTTTATCAAATCCTAATCTAATCCTAATCTTCCACACCTCTATTTTATACTCACCCCCTGACTGTCACCAGGAGATGGCAATGTCTCTGCAAGACACAACTTGTAGAAGTTGGAGAAGATGATGCATGTACACAATAAAGGCCACAGAGCCCTAAGATGCACTGCAGTAGTTCATACATTATTTTCATCGTCATTTTCTAATTATTTGGCTAATAACAATTTATCTATTGGCATTTCTTTTCAAGAGAAAGTTAGATATAAGAGAAGTGTTTCCCAGTATGTTAGAGACATTGGATAGAGGGAAAAAATAGTGGGGGAAAAATAGATCTAACGAGAGCCCCGGGCTAAGTGTCATCATCACGCTGGGTGATTTTTTTTTTTCTAACATGAATACAAGATCCTGTCTCTTGGAAACCCCCAACTCCATATTTCTTCCACTGCGTCTGCACAAGCCACTGGCAGTTTGTTGCATGGGACAGTGATTATCATTTTAATTACCGAAGTGCTTATTATAATCCTACTGGATCCGCTTGTTAGCGTGCTTGTTAAAGCGCTGCTTATTATCCCCCTGCACCAACTTCTCCCCTCTCTCCACTGCAACGTAATATGAAGGGCATGTACATGCAGAACAAGTGAAACACATTCAAAACTGTATAAGAGATTTACTGTATGAAGTTACTTATTTTTAAATAAGATAATTTTATTGCTCAATAGTATAAGTGCATATGGCCTGTATGTACATCAAGCAGTTTACATGCTCCAATATAAGGAGTTAATGAGGAAACACTAATACACTGAAACCAACTCAACTAGTTCTGAGTGAAAGAAAACCCACACTTCTTTTATCTTTGCGCATACGGAGGAACTGGAAAGTGAGATTTGCTGAAATTGACACTGTGTAGGTTTACACATGCCATGATTTATCTGAATCTGTTTTTGTGTAGCAGCTTAGTGCCCCTACATTCATCAATACTGATGGCCCTAGACTGTGTTCCAGCATGATCTTTCATATGCACATGAAAAACCTACCTAGTCTGAGACCCCGGCATCCATACTGCACTGCTGTTGAACTCTCTTCAAGCCAAGGCCATTCACTTTACAAGACAGGCTGCCTGTGCTAAATGGCAGACTGACTAAATCCTGCTCTAAAGAAATTGTTTAACCTCCTATATATATATAAAGGGTATAAATGTGTTTTGAAGTTGTATTGGTGTTTGCATCTGAAATAAAATACATCTACCAGAGTTTTATTGAGGAGATTACCACAATAAACCATTCAAACATAAAGAGAACGGTGCAAGAGAAGAACTTTTAATTCCTTTGGTGTTTGCAAAACAATGTGCATCTTAATGATGGCTAAATGACACTAAAAAGACCTAACATCTTGCTCACAATAACAAAATAAAGTGTTTCAAAACATGTTAAGTAAATTAAAACATTACAATTTCATAGTCCATACTGTGAGTTACAGGAAACCTTAAATTAAAGACAAACTCAGAGGCACAAATCACAGAAGTGACAGGACAGAGATGGATGGCTGAAAGACCACAGGGGAGAGGAGATGCAACCAAGACAAAGATAAATTAAAAACAGAATAACATATACAGGGAAACCTTAACAGCTAAATCACCAAATCAACAGTTAGGATTTTGCCATATGTGACATAAAAAAAAAAGACACAAAAAGTGAGAAGTGGCCATGAAGATGAAGACAGGAAGGGAAAAGTTACTATTGACCACTTATAAATAATGTTGGGGGATACTAGGTAAGACAGAACACCATATCAACATGATTCAACAAACACCATTAAAACTATCTCACCAAATACCAAAGAGCATTATTTCATGGTAACCTGGAAATAGTAAGCTAAAAGTAAGACTGTTTCAACAGAACATTTTTTGTGTGCACTCTCCTCCTTTCTCAATCAGTGAGTGTTTTTTTTTGTTAGTTCTACAGTATCTGCATGTTTAGGCACTTGGAAAGAATATGATTGTATGTAGTAATATATGTCATGTTGTGTGCCTTAAAATCACACTCCTTCCGTTGACATGTGCTGAACCCTACAGATTTAAAACTGAGTCACTTGTATTGTTGATCAACAAGCCACACACTGATACTGAAAGTCCCACTGTCAACATGATCTCTCACTCTAATCTCAACTTTAACATACTGCCAGGGTGGGGTTTTTACCAAGTTACTGATTCCAGATCAGTACTCTACTCAGAGGGCTGATGACTATGGAACCCAGAGGAATTGGGGCAGGCCTTTAATCTCTGGCACCTGATCGAAAGTGAGACACTGACCAAGCTTAGTCTGGCGGGAATCCACGTGTGACGACTGAGGACAGTGTAAAAAAAAAATGTATCGGGGGAAAAAACTTTTTCTTTGTGCTTCGCAAAAAAACTACTCTCACACAACTAAGATGAAAGTGTCCCAAGAATGAAAAAAAAGGGAGCGAGGGTGCGGCAGTGTGAAAATAAACTGTGAAGGATTTTGAGTTTCTCTCGACAGTTTTCCCTTAAACCATGAAACCCTTACTACAAAAGTCATTACGTGTACGACTATCAACACTACATTTGAATTATGAAAAAAACAAGATGTATACTATCATTCACAGTCAGACATCACTTTAGTGTGTTGTGAGCTCAGCCTTCCAGACAGACTACACCTTGCACACACAGTCAGTAAATCACAAAATTACTGGTCCCACGCTAACACAACACTGCTCATATTAAGAGAACGGCTCAATTCCACAGTTATCGCAAGGGTTACGAGTGTGAACGCTAAGTAAAAATATGCAGCTTCTTATCATCATCAATATAAATATATACATGTATGTACTTATAAAAAAAGCTAATCTGCCTCAGCGTTTTTCTTTTCTTTTCACAGCAAATATATATATATATAGTTTAACAACTCTTCCTCCTCTTCCACACACCACAGAGGAGGTTGGATTTCTCAGACACCTATGGTTCTCTTGGGGTGTCCTGAGGTTAGACACTTGGTAAGGCTATGTACACATGTCCCCCTGATGACGGCTAGGGCCTGTAAGCTAGGGTCCACCAATGGTCCCCTAAGCCCCACTAGTAGTCGACAGGCATGACATCTAGGCTTATGGCAGGCTGGCGATGTCCCGCTTCGGAGGGGGCCCGTCTGGCTTACAGCTGGCACCGTTGGCCTTGTCCTCGAAGACCAACACTCTGCGGAGAGAGAGAGAGAGAGAAATGCCACAATGTTACAAAAAGTTAAACACATTGGCAATTTTCCTAGTTGTATTTGCTGGTCCCAAACAAGTCATACACAAAAGATGATCCTGTAATACACTTGGTGCAATGTGCAGGCATGTGTCCGGGTCTTCAACACCTGAGAGAAAGTAGGAAGGAGGAAATGTCTCAAGAGTTAGCCTCTATCAGAACAGTAGCGAATCTTATCGATTGCTGCCATCTTCACTCAATGTCTTAGACTAACAGGCATCCAGAGAGGCTGAAGCGTTAACAAGGGACTTATGGGTCCTCACTGCTGCAAACTGACAGAGAGGGATAAGGGATTTGGACAGATGAAAGGGGGAGGGGCATCAAACAGATGGAAAAATGTAGATTAGGAAGACAGAATGGGATAGTGTAAAGGAGTTTCAAAAAATGGCGGACAAGTATCAAGCAATGAAAGCAGGATGTGTGAGTGAGGAAGGATAAGCAGCTAGAGTTGCACTCAGGGTATGAGCTGGCTGGAGTGGTGAGCGAAAGAATGAGGGGAAAAAGCACAAAGGGGCTGAAAGACTGGGGGAAGAGGTGTAGGTTGTGCAGCGTAAGGTGAGGGATCTGACGAGAGCTATTCAGAGCGAATGCCCGTCTTTAATTTCCTTTTTTGGAAAACCTCTGCAAAGCTCCCCTAAGCCCATAAGGAGCACTGATCCCATGGATGAAACCGGCGCTCAGGCAACTATGGCACACGTCTCCCTGGCAACCACTCCCGTTCCCCTCCTACCTACACTACCACTACTCCCTCCACTTCCCCTACGGCAGTCAGTTGTCCTCTGACGGTAATAAGACAGTAATCAATCACACCAGAGCGGATTCAGTTCAATCTAATAAAAAAGGTCAAATGTCCTATCTTTGAAAATACAAATGAAATGATTTGTAATTAATGTCACTTGACGACTCTATGCATGCTTTGCCTAGTTGAGCTAACCTTTATTTCGAAAGTGGAGCTGAATAGATCTGGTTATTGATCGACTTAATCTTGTTACTCAGTGCATATCTAAATGCCTCCTTCTATATCTGCACAAAAGGTAATCACTGACTTATAAACCCCCCCAAAAAACAAAACACAATTAATTCTTCATTCTTCACAGACCTCAAGAAATGTATTTCTAGTGGCCAGTACAATGTGGAGCGGCAGAGCTGTGTGTGCTCCACTTCACTCACAGCTGTTGCTACTCACGTTCCTACAAAACTCTGGTCTTTATAAGCCTGATGAATACAATTGAGCCATACTATGCTTGCAAGCTAACATTTGCCTAGCAACTAGTATTAAAAATTGCAGTAGGACTAGTCTACCACTAAATCAAGGAAACAAATTATGTGGTTACTGCAATGATTTGCAGTAACTACATGCTTCCTCCATCAATAGGTTGAAGACAACGGTCACCTAAGGTATCAAACCTGAATCCATCTATGCTGAATGTGTATGCAGGATGAAGTTTTTTTCAATATTTGTGAGGCCTAAAGAGATCCAAAGCTCGGTCATGTGACTGTGTATGCATGCCTTCATGTGTTTGTGTAACAGCCTAATAAGTGTGTTTAGTCGGAGCAAGTACTAAAATGTCAAATTAAAAAGTCCAGAGCTTGGCGACTGACCCAAATTATTTTCCTCTAATTGCTACTAAATCAATTGTTCCCCTGCCAAAAGCTTTGAATAACATTGTTCTAGAGCGGCTTGGTACCTCCACTCTCTCCCCGTCTCTTCTCTCACCCCAGAGAAAAACATCAAGAACACAAGAGAACCGTTGTAGACCTTTGCAGCCCAGTTGTAAGGCGATGCATACATTAAAAGCTGCAGTGGGAACAGGCTTTGAAAAGGAAATCACTGAAAAACACTATCTAGTCTACACAAATTACTCTAAACAGAGACAAATTTGCATGAAGTGTTATATCGTTTGTTCATGCATTATGCATCATATTGTGGTGCTAGAATTCTCTTAAATTAATTGCGTCGCCCGCAAACTTCAGCTCAGTCCCGTCCTTTGTGCCAAATGTAGCCCCTAGTAAGCTAAATAACTTCATTTAGAGTTTGTCAACAAGGCCATTCTCAAGGTTCTTATAATTAAAGATCTTGGCCATATTGGCCAAAAATGGTTGAGTGGCTAAGGAGGAAAAGTTATGGGTTTTCTCTGCTGATTAGTGTATTTGGGATTATGAGGAGATTTGTCTAGCAAAGGGTCCAGTCAGCTTAGTCCAGCAGAGCTGACATGCTACAGCCAAAACACGGAGCTCTGGCCAGCCCTATGGCTGCTACAGCCCTGACGCAGCCAAGCGTACACACTCTACACTAACCCACTTCAAAACAGTGGACAGAACAAATATGGGCCTCTTTTTTTCCTGTAAAGAGGATTTTTTGAGTGACTGTCAATAGTTAAATAATCAGCGTATTATCATTTACCTAAGCACATGACCCCCAACTAAGGATAAGGATGGGTCTGACTAAGGATAGACTACATAAATGGGTTTTGTTGCCATGGAGATTAAAGACTGCATGTGGGCAGTGGTGACATCAGCACCGGTCATCCCTAAACATCCCTAAACTGGCTGACACAGCATAAGACAGATTGATATTATCCATCTCAAACACAAACACACACACACACAAAAACAAGCATAATTATAGTGTTCCCTCTTATCCTTACACAGCATAAAAACAACAGATGTCATGCAGCAGATGCGTGACAGCTACCAACAGAAAACCACCCCCACTCATGGAGGTTTACTTACAGTTTAAGGACTGCTGAGCGCTTGCCCAGCATCATCCTGACAAAGTCCCTATAGTTGATAGTATTGCTGCCGCCACCGGTCACCTCCAAGATCATCTTCTTCACCTCCAAGTGGGTCTTGGGAACCCCCAGCTTCTCCATCATCTGCTTTAGACCCATCATATCTGAGACAATACATGACAACAGAATTAGCAGGAAAAAAATCACATCTTGGAATGGCCAAGTCAGAGTCCTGACCTTAACTCTATTGAAATGTTGTGGCAGGACCTGAAGCAAGCCGTTCATGCAAGACATCCCAAAAAGTATCAATAACTGAAATAGTTCTGTAAGGAGGAATGGTCCAAAATACCTCCTAACCGTTGTGCAGGTCTGATCAGCAACTACAGGAAACATTTGGTTGAGGTTCTTGCTGCTAAAGGAGGTTCCACCAGTTACTCAATCTCATGGTTCACATACTTTTTCCAATCCATCCAAGCATGTTTGAACAACATGTAAAGGTACATTGTTGTTATTTGTGTCTTTTTCTCACAACTATAGATTAATTATATTTCCAAATAACCATTCCTTCTTCATTGGAGAACACAAAAAGTGAAGGAAAACAAAAACATTTCACTGTCAGTATAGTTAGCCAGGGTGATTATACTACACACAAAGTTCAATGTAAGACTTTTTACAATCTTTTTTACAATGTCAGAGTAAAATATGAGTTTGCAATTTTGCAAGTGAAATTAATCTGTTGATCTACCAGAGTATAAGTCTGCATGACTGGGCTGATTTGGCGCGCTAAGGAAACAGAAACATTATTAGGACCACTAAAAACCAATTTAAATTCTTTATTTAATTTCATTATCAAGTTTAGATGATATACATTGGAAGACCTGCCCAGGACCTGTTGACACTCTGCAGACGTGCTGTGTTGTCTGATTACCTCAACTCTTGTTCGCCTCACATCTGGTTGAGGACCATGGGTGATTCACACTGGTGTACAACGTAGTGTCACCTTACATATAGGACACAAAACTGACACGCGAGCCTGTTGAGGCCCACGGCTCACACTATTCAGACAACAAACGCACAGTTTTAATTACTGCTATCTATGTCGCTACCAGGGCACATGGGTCAACTGACAGTTGTTTTGACTGGGCTGCTGTAGTACAGCTAGTGTTTCAGTGGTGGCCATTACTCACCAATCTCTCCTTGGTCATTCAGGTCAAACTCTGCATATTTATCTGCAAAACAAACACATAGAAGACCTTGTGGGTATACTGAGCAGTGGAAAATTCATTCTGAACTCACCCTCCACCCTCCCTTCCAACAACCTTTTCATTACCACCAATCCAGAGCTGGCATTTCATGTGGAAGCAAACTGTTAAAACACGCACACGCACACACACACACGCACACACACACACACACACACACACGACCTCACTCTCTCAAACACTCAGACAGCTGTCCTGGCAAGAGGAAACACACAAACAGCTGATAATGACAGGTGCCTGTGCATGTGTGGCTGTCTGTCAGAGGAAAGCAGGCAAAGAGCAGCGTAATGGGACTGACGAGAGAGATAGGATAGAGGGACCACAAGGAGGTGAACTGAAAAGAGTGTGAAAGTTCAAACAAAGCAATCCAGAAAAGGGGCAACAAATATGTGTTGGCAATCGTGAAGCGCACATTTTCTTCAACCGGCACCCACTCAACTCTGAACCCACTAGGCCTGGCACACAAAACAGGAATACTCGCCCAACCCAAATCTGCAGTTATTAAACAGTCATATATATATATGGTTTCTTGTCATATCTACTGGAATTTACAAAAACTATACTTTGACAGTGCTTGTACCCTTGACCTAGGTTGTATAGCTACACAGTTTGGGCTGAACAGAAAGTTGGTATTGACATCTAGCTTGGGTATATACAGTGTTGGTTAAAGTACTAGCTAGCTAATATTAGCCACACTTGGCAATCTACCAAATAGAAGATTCAGTCTGGTGAATATCACAGATTTCTACCGTAGCTTTACAAGTTTGTCCTAGCTCCCTGGGTCCAGCTCTGAGCTGCCTGCCCTCTCCTTTCTCCAGCCTTTCTCACTTTCCTCAACAGAGCAACACTGTTTGCAGCCCGGTAGTCTGGTTTACCAACTTGCTAAAATGTTACTTCCAACCTATTAGCAGGCTTTCTGCATGGTGAGATAAAAATAATTCATTGCTTATTTTGATTCTTAGGTTTTAACTTGAACAAAGAGCAAATATAATAAATAGCGGCAAAACAAGGGCAGCGGGTGAATTGGGAGAGTGTAGAAAAGAGAAAACTTGGGAGATTTGTGGAGTATGGAGGCAAACCAAATTAGATCCATCATAGCGGCAACCTATGATGTGCTTGTTTTTATTTTATTAAGCTTACTGTCCCCTGGGAAGACCGAGTTGACAAGACAAACGAGCAGAAGAGGTTTAGATATGGGGAGCATATCTTCAGCAGGGGAAGGAGCAAGTGAGTGGTTATGGATGAGAAGAAAGCACACTAGCTGGGGAGCGCGCTAAGGCAAGTGCAACTTGGTTGTATTGAGTGAAGTTAAGCGTATAGTTTGGCATTTGTGGTATGTTCCTTAATGTTTGAATAACAAGGAACGCTGGCCAGGCAGCTGCATGCCATGCAGGTGGACTGCATTCTCTCTCTGCTGTGGCATGTGAGGTCGACGAGCATAGATTAAGATTAAGATTAGATTTTATTTGCAATTCAGTGGTGCATGCACAAACATGCACCAACACACACAACACATGCAGGGGGGGAAGTGGCCGCCGAACACAACACACACACGCAGGGTAGGGTGTCTGAATTCTCTGCTTTTTCCCCATCCCCGCCGACCTTCCTCCAGGGACAGCCAGGGAGCAGTGGGCAGCCTCCAATACCAGCGCCCGGGGACCAATTCCAGGTGTACGTCCTCATCTTGGTCAGGGACAGGACAGGATGTTGCATGTTTTTAGATGGGGTTCTTTATAGGAGACCCATGTGAGCACGGGGAGAACATGCAAACTCCACACAGAAAGGCCCAGGAGATAACCCACCTGGGCACCCCAGAGTCAACAGCGCCCCAGGTGGGAATCGAACCCAGGACCTTCTTGCTATGAGGCAGCAGTGCAAGCACTGCGCCACCGTGCCACATAGGCAGAGTTAATACTTGTATTTGGTATTGAGGGGGGTTTGTACTGCTAGCTAGGTATGTGCCCTGCTAGCATAGGGATTGTTGCATGTGAACACACACACACACACACACACACACACACACACACACACACACACACACACACACACACACACACACACACACACACACACACACACACACACACACACACACACACACACACACACACACACACACACACACACACACACACACACACACACACACACACCTTTCTCGAACCAGGGGCCGTACCCTGTGCCCTATAACCTTTTTGTTATAGGTCAAGGTTAAGTTAATGCTAGGTTGATGGCAGGGGCGTATTAGTAAGATGTTAGGCACGCAGGCATTAAATAGCAGGGCAAAGTTGGGCTTCTATGAGTGTTCACCCTGGAGTATGGCACAAGGGATAGTGCGTATAGGTGAATGATTTGAAACCATTTGTCATCCTGAACCATCCGAAGCGTGCAAAGCTGTGGGTTGCTGGCTGATCAGCACACTGCTGGTTGTCACCAGAGCATCCCAAATGCATAAAACTGACAAAGTCATTTCAGGCAGTGGACATGGAGCATACCAACCGGCTGGATTAACAACAGGCAAGTGATATTTTGGGCCAGAGGGAATGTAGCAGATTATCCAGCAGATTAGGTGTATTTTGTCTGGTCAAGCTAGCCTTACAAGCACCAGACAGCTTTGCAATTGAACAGTAACTATTGGTAGCATGAATTTTCAGCAGTTGTGTGCTTATCTGTTTCACTTAATAAAAGGCACATTCTCAACACGCCACTGAAGTAGCTTCTAAGCGCCTGCTGAAGTGAAGAAACTATAACAGACATTTCCCCCTTCTCCCTCAATTTCACCTCTCCTCCCTCTAGAAGATCACTTTAGTTAGTCAGATTACACTCGCTACTTCTCTCTCACAATGGAGCCTCTGTGTGTGTGTGTGTGTGTGTCTGTGTGTGTCTGTGTTGGGGGGTAGAGAGAGCGGGGGGCTTTAGCTATGGAACTGTGTTACTGTGTGAACCCATGGGGGGTGGGAGGGGACAATGCTAACCCTGTTCATCAACGCTGAGGGGTGGGCCTACACACACACACAAGTTCTCAAGTGGGCCACTTGTCATGGGGCTGTTGATCATCTACAGTCACTGAAAATGGCCTAACTCAACAACCCTGAACTCTTCAACCTTTCTTTCTGACCTACATTCCATTATTATCTGATGCCCCCATTTTATTATTATTATTATCTGTGCCATCACAGAGCCCTTCAGCCATTTTTTCCTTTAGCGCAATCTCTTTCTACTTCTCTCTCATTCACATGAAGCTCAGGGACAGAGAGACATAAAAGCACATAATCTATATTGGTTCTCAGACTTTGCACTCCATGATCAGGAGTCAACTCTGACTCATGTTTGCGAGAAGGGTATAAAATTAGCTCCACCACCTACTTTGATAGACATCTTTTTGAGGTGCTTTTGTATTCTAAAAAAACAACAATCCGGCTGGTAAAATAGTGAATTGGACGATGAATTCCATGACTTGCCCTGCTATCAGCAGCCAGTGAACAAAAAAGGTATTTGCAAGACACTGACCGATGCTTTGTGCGTCACACCGGTTGTAAAATGACTTGGCATTCACGCTTCTTGTGCTTCTCATGATGACTGCATGTCGGAAAGCTCCACAGCTCTCCAAAAAATAAAGACGCATTGGAATCGCTAGTAAATCCAGTTCCTCTT
This sequence comes from Hoplostethus atlanticus, assembly GCA_034670405.1. Lineage (NCBI taxonomy): Eukaryota > Metazoa > Chordata > Actinopteri > Trachichthyiformes > Trachichthyidae > Hoplostethus > Hoplostethus atlanticus. Next base: position 979,806 of record JAXDDX010000138.1, on the reverse strand, counting down.
TGTTCAACCAGTCTCGTCTGGAGGTGCTGTGGCGCCGTCAAATTTCAGGTGCTGCATAAGCTCGCGCATAACTGCAATGCGACCAGTTGTTTTGGCTTGAATTACACCATTTTGACCGCGCACACTCTGTCGTGTCCATTTCTGTGTGAAGCATGAGCCAGCGTTAAGGGTAGATAGGAGCTTTAGTTAAGGGAACCAGCCTTCTGTCATTCGTTCTTAAAGTAACATGACTTCTGTTCTCACTCCCATGTGTCTTGAGACTTTGACAACTAAAACAAGCACTATTTAGGCCTGTGAAACTTAGATTGTATTCCATCATTTCATTAGTCCATTCCAAAACAAGTAACTAACTTAAACGACGCAACGGACGCAAATCCAAAAGGCAAGACAGAGTCTGCACAGATTTAAGACCAATATTTAATCTATCTTCAAACAGCGCCAACGTTTTGACCACAACAGATGTCTTCAGCATGTACACACAGCATAGTGAGTTCACTGAAATGTAAACAGTGTTATACAAAAAATGTTATACAACCTCTCTGTAAAACGATTTAGTAAGTATGGTAAAACATATGACTCTATACCATCTAATGAATGTGATGAATGAACGAGACAGTGCACTCTCTCAACATTGTAGAGTCGGGAATATTTGGAGAGATGTAGAAGTAGAAGTCAAACAAAATTGAATGGCTCCCTTTCCTGTCTTCCATCAACAAGCTCGGAGAGTTATGTCAACACAGGAGTAGGAATCACACATGGGACAGTGGAAGAGGCTAGAGTAACATTGGCAAGTGCCGTGGGAACTTTGGCTTGAAATAGACCTATCATGTTAGCTTGGTAGCTAGCTAGTTTAGCTCTTTCTCAGCTAATCGTGCTAAAACAGTGTGGCGAAAGGTCTGGCTACATTAGACTGAGATAACGTTAGTGTTCTTGTGTTAGCTAAAATCACTACTTTTTTGAAGCAAGCGTGTGTTATTAACACATCTTCAACTACTTCTCTAACCTTTCTTGATGAAAAACACAACATATTCCAACATTAAAGTACTGAAATTTGGCTCCAAATGTCTTTTGGTCCTGCGTAGTGTTGATGTGATTTGGTTGGTATCTAAAAAAAAAAAAGCACGGCATTTTGATACCAAGCTCTAGGTCACTGGGACAGCATGGAGAGAGGAGCCATGGAAAGAAGATAGCTCCTATCCTCTCAGGACCTGACTATTGGGTCCCCTTTCTACTGCTCCATTTCCTCCAGCAAGCAAGGGTTGTAAGTAGGGCACTGGAACTGAGCTCCTCATTTCAAGACTTATGCCTCCTATTAAATATAAACATAGTGTTATGCTACTCTGTCTGGCAAATACTATACTCAAAATCCACTGAGATGACAAAGAAAATAAATACTGTACAGCCTATGAATGCATGAGCGTGCAAACAGTAGGCAACGCTATCAGAGGAATGTGGAAGAGTTCTTTGGGAAGTCATGCACTGATATTCCCTTAGCAGTGTTTTTCTATTCCCTGAAACCACAAGTTCTCCCAAAGTTTTGAATATTGTAACAACAAGCAGAGGAGAGCCCCAGCACATTCCTCCAAGGCCACTGAGGACTTGGCCTTGCAACCCACTTAGAAATCAGAGCAGTCTGTCTTTCTCTCCCACACACACACACACAGAAATAGAAAAACAAAACACTGAAAACGTTTGTGCGTGTGCAACTTGTCAGCTCAAAAACAATGTGTACACCCATGTGTTCACACATAGACAACCGTATACTGGTAGCTAGTTGCAGACCTTCACTAACAACACACATCCCTGTGGACTTCTCTGATATGAGGGAAGATATAAATACATCTGAGGAGAAGACTGGACTTACTTACTTTTGAAACCTTCCAGTTTTTCAGGCAGGTCGTCTTCATCCCTGTACTTTTGGTCTTCCATGTACTCCTGGGAAACAAGGAGAGGGGGAGAAAGTGAACAAAGCTGAAAATGAATTAGACCAAACAAGATTTACAGGCCTGACCATTGAAACCCCTTTAACCAATAGTTTACTCTGCACCCACTGCCCTGTTAAAGACAGTTGAGTTCAGGGTGACAGCAAAAGGCCATCTGAGATAACACAAATTAACGTTTCCCCATTCTCAATGATGAGAGACTCCAGTATTGTCTGCATATCTAATACTATCAAAAGGGAAAAGGAGCGTGCACATCAGCCAGTTAGGGAATCAAGCCTAAAAAAAGGATATTAATCGAACACTATCCTGACAGAGGACTCAAAGTGTCAAACTCAGGATGATGCATCACAATCTTGAAATTTTCCTCCTGCCTGACTGCCATTTGTTTTGGCTCTGTTCCTTAAGTGGAACATCTCACTATGGTGGAGACAGCGGAAAAATGCCTCAAGAGAGGTACACTAATGAAATTATAATAGTGCAATCTGCCATGTGGGAGTGGAAGTCATAGCTTCAATCTCAAGGGGGGAGAGAGAGAGAGAGAGAGAGAGAGAGAGAGAGAGAGAGAGAGAGAGAGAGAGAGAGAGAGAGAGACTTCAGATGAAAATGTGTAGGAGTTAAATGAGGTTGTTCTCAGTGTTGACCTGTTTCTGAGAGGCTTGTAGTTAGAGGTGAACATAATAAGTGCCACCACTGGATGTTTATCAAGGACACCTGACTCAGCACTGAGTCACTACCACAGCCTCCACACAAAGGAATGTCCTTTCTCAAGCACACTGTATCATACATTCTCCCCCTTTCTTGCTCTTTCTCTCTCAGCAGTCCAGTATGTTTGAATAAGTGCAGCACATATCATCATATGGAGCTCAAATACAGTGTATTTATCAGCAAAATAATTTTTACTTATGAAAAAACAACCCAAGCTGACTGACAAAAGTGGTTGGTGATCCTGCCCAGGTAAAATAGGTAAAACATGGCAGTAACACTGCCAGGATTAGGGGTTTGATTCCCACAGGATCCACCAATGCAAAAAATATGCACTCATATTAATTCAAGGCTCAAGGCTGGATAAAAGCATCCTCCAGGTGGATGTTATGTCACTAAATAAAAACTCTGCACCTATTGCCATTGTGCCAGTCATTACACCCAGCTGCTTGGGTAGGAGAAGCCTTTTCTCTTTCAGTTTTTATAATGCCAGCCTAATGCCGGGATGTCAAAAAACTGCATAACCACATAAACGTAATCTCTATGGAGGGAACAGCGCGCACCTGCAAGTGTGCACAAAAATGTCACTGGTGCTCCCGGCTGCGCTCTTGCCGCGACCTGATTTTCTCTATCCTTCGGGGTATTCATGTGGTCAGAGCAGAGAGCTTATGGCAGGCGGCCGCCATGGGAAAGGGGATATAGACAGGATAAAGAAATCTAGCATATCTGTGGGAACCGCTAGAGAGGTAACGTTAGTTAACGAAATGAGGCGCGCCTACCCCATCCCAGGGAGACAAAGAGCTCATTCAGACCGCCTCCCAGACACCTGTTTCCCGTCTAAACACATGAGGATAACGGGAGTAATAGAAGAGGCCCCATCGCTACACTGCTGTAGTGGGGTGAAATCTGTGCACAGAAAATATGATACGTCCAAAAATCCGTAATTGCATGTGCATTTAATGGAGACTCCACAACCGATCGTTTTGGTTGGGTCTGACGGAAATGCTCATAATTAGTCCCTCCAGACACACATGTGAAAGCATGCAGCCATTCAACAAGTGCCACAAAATTGCAGACGGAAAATCAATAACATGCCATCAGTTTCATCACATGAAAGAGTGACTCGTTGTGTTGTAGTATTATTTATCCATGACACAATCGAGACGTGGGTAGTTTCCCATACAAATCCTATTGACTTGTATCATCAATGTCGCCGCACGCTCTAAGAGAGAGGGCCAATGCCAAGTCAAGTGTATGTGTTCTCATTGAATTCAAATGCCCGCGAGATACTGTAAAATTACAAAACAGTCGTACCTTATTTATTTCTTCGCATCTTTCCCTTTGTTGGGCCTTTATTTGTCCAAAGGCTTTCCCTCCTGCAGGAAGAAAATCACGTTATTCTAAATCATCATCTGGCCGCCGTAGCTTCTGAGCTAGCCGGCCTATTGATGCTCCATTGTAAAGACTCGTTAAGCTTTAGCTAGCTACCGTTTACTACAGCAACGAGCCGGGATGTTCACGTTAGCAAGCCACATAGATAGCAACTGACCAGAAAATACCCAGACCCGCTGGACATTTTATAATTACCTTGAGCATTTTGATTTGAAGGCATCGCGAAATCTGCCTGGGATATAGAGATCCAGAAAGTGAGAAATCTCCGGGGCGACTGGCTTCTGTGTATGGTCCAGGCGGTTGGTCCTCTTCTCCTGACGGGGGCTGGGCTCAGCGAGCTGACTAGCAGCCCGGCACCGGTGTCAAGCTCGCCACGTTGAAGTCTTCAATTTCTTGTTACAAATTTCAAAATAAAACCCATCTACGCCTTACACAGAGTGTCTCGTATCTGGACTGTGTTTCGACGTGACTGCGATGGATTAATTTACACCTCACATTAAAATGTGTTTCCTATATACATTGAGATGATTCTTTCCCTCAGTCAGAAAAATGCACTGTATATTCACTGTATGTACTGTAAAATTTACAGTAAACACCTAGTCTCTCTTGTTCCCCATTCTGGAATAGCCAGATCATCCATTTTAACATGTATATTGCTATCCCTGCTCCTGCCTCCTGTGTGATGCTGTAAAATCCAGCTTGTAGCTGGTATCTGCTGGTCTGGCCAGCTACCAGTTAAACCCGCTCATGACGAAGCTTTTAATTTGAAGACAAAATCGCCCAATTTCCGGTTTTATTCGCGTTCTCCGAGTGGCTTAACGCAGCTCAGACTGGCGAAGTAGACCAGCCACCATCCTCGTCAGTAAACGATGCTTTCGGAGTAAATTGGGATGTTTCTAGCTCTCGTTTTCCATCAAGTGGCGTATGAGAATATTGCATATATCAACAGTACAACCCAGTCTACCTGCAGATATGGGGAAAAAAGCGATTTGCTATGATTTACAATTATTACAATATATTAAAATACATTTCGAACACCAGTGGAAAGAAAGGCAGACCTTATTTCATATTTTAGATAACTGAAAATGAGGCAGACCCTCTTCCAATTAAAATGTGAAAGTCCGGCAATGACCTTTAGTCTTTAGCCTGCTCACCTTTAGTCTTTAGCCTGGACACAGGAACAGTCAGAAGGGCCCTGCCTGAGTATCTCAGGCTGCATGCATAAGGATCAAAAGATCAGAAAGATAACTGGGGGCCAGGCCATGCAAGGCCTTTAAAACAATCAGTAAAGCTAAACTAAAAATCAATTCTAAAATGGACACGCAACCAGCAAAGAGACGTCAAAATAGGTGATATATGATCCCGTCTCTTGGTCTTAATTAAAAGCTGTGCTGCAGCATTTTGAACAAACTGGAAATGTTCGATATCTTTTTGGTTCAGGCAGGTAAACAGGGCATGGTAAAGTGAGATTAAATAAAAGCATGAATAATCCTCTGTATCACTGACATTTAAGACAGCTCTAACTTTTGCAATATTTCTGAGGTGAAAAAAGCAAGACTTTTTTTTTGCATGCATCCTCTTTCCTTTGATCCTCCTTGAGATGTCACTAGAACTTGATTGTAGTCTACCTGTGTCAAATTCAATTGATTGGACATGATTTAGAAAGACACACCTGTCTATAGGTCGCACAGTTCACAGTGCAGAGGAGTAAGCATTCTTAGATACAATATGGGGGACATAGGGATTCATGTAGTTACCATGTGAATACACTGGTATTAGGCTAAATATAAATAGGGTCCAGTTTTTTAATTGAATTGCATATGCCCTCAAAAATACTTTTTCATTGAATCTAGATGTTTAAATGAATGAATCTAGATGAAAAAAGTCTGGTCCTCTTTCACAATGTGAAGGGAAATTCATTGCATTATATTTATCTGTAAGGCTCTACTTCCCTGGATCAGGGTCGCTTCCAGACTACAGTACTCACATCGCTCAAAGTCAAGTTTAAATCTATGCTAAATTCAACAGTGACAGCACATTTATCAAGGCTGCCAACAACAGCAACAACAAGTACATTCACACATTTAAACACGTTTTTTGTTTTGTGAACCATAAAACAAGGTTCACTGAAGATACAACAAAATAAAAGAATGTAAGAATGATAATTTTAGTGTAAAAACTGATCCCAATCATGGAGTTAATCAAAATCGTTTGCCCCTACCAGTGCCCCCCCCCCGCCACATCTCACTCCCGCTCCCCATATTTCTATCTCCTTCTCTCCTCCTGCTCTCTCTCTCTCCTCTGGGTATTTGTACTTGAAATGACTGCTCTCCATGTGCGATGTAACCCCACAAATGGAAAACTCATGTACTTCCTCCTTCCTCCGGTGGCTGAGATTGTCAAATTTGGTTTCATGCTGACTTTCTTCCATGCCAATTCCATCTAATCCCATGGTGCTGAAGAAGACTCTGGGAAAACAAGCACAGAAAATCCATGTCTCTCTCCTCATTCATGTAGATCATGGAAGATCTGAATGAATGAATGAATGAATGAATGAATGAGGGTTTTAGTTGGTGGTCAGTAGCTATGATGTATGAGGATAGCAGCAGCGCCAAACTGTCAGCTAGGCCACTAAGATTTTTCTTCACAGTAACAATAATATCAATGTTAAATGCAACTACAACTAGCCCACATATTTGAGTTTAATGTCAGTAAACTAACTGACTGACTTACTGTAGCAAGGCAATGCTGCTATCTTTGGTTAATGTTAGCTAGTGGCTAGCTAACTGGCATAGCTAGTTACTATCTTAACCATACCTGTCATCATCCCTGACTCCTTTCCTGCCTCTGACATTGCCTCCTCCTCCTCCCCCCATGAACAACTTTCTTATATTCAATCCACAAAAGAAAATAATGTTTTAGTGACTGATATTTGTAGCAAATGGAGCAGAGGGCATCAAAGTCAATGAAAATCTGTGTTTCTCTAACTTCAGTCATCTGAACCCAAAAAATAGAATGCACAAAGCCAACTTCACTGACTCGTGACAGACAGCTGAATGGAGATCAATACAAAGCAGTTTTTATGGCAGTCCTTGCCAGACAGGATGATCACTAAGCCTTTATAAAAGTTACCCCCGCCAAGTGCACCCTTATTCTTGAGATGTTCACAATGCTAAAATGTATTGTTTTTCCATGATCATTTTACTGGGGCACAGCAAAATATTAGACATGGGGTCTAACAATATCCTTAAATCTCTACTGTCTCTTTTAAATCCAATAATTACCAGATCACAGGACTGGTTAGTTTTAAATACTTAACATGTAAAATTTCAACATATAAATTCTGATCTTGGCAAGACCGGTTTCTGGTACATTATAAGTGGAACAGAGTGAATTTCTAGTGCCCCTCTGATGAATCACAGTACCAATGGTAGCTGACTGGTCTGAGAGGATGGAGGACAACTCTCCTCTGTCCTCCATCCTAAATAACTCTTATCAGTGTGGAGTTGACAGCAAAGAGTGCAGTTTTAGTTTTTTTTTTTAATTAACTGCTTTGAAGGCAGACCTGTTAGGCTCCAACGGGCTACTCTGTGAGGAATAATGAAAACGTTGGTTTGAGGCAGGGCATTCATGTATTTGGAAAGAAATGGAAGGAGCAATACCGTGCAGTTTGACGTCCAATGGGTCGATGGTAGTTTTAGGACCATCAGCCAGTGACTGTCTGAAAGAGGGAGGAAGGGATGGGTTGAGAGGGCAGGTGGAAGGTTTGACGGTGGAAGTTTTAGACACCGGAGATGTTAAGCCAGAATCAGCGGGGATAAAGGAAGACGTTGTGTGAGTGAATTAGGGCAGAGGGTAGTTAGAGAGATGGAGCCTCGGATGGCGGCAATCTTCTTGTCAAAGTAGGTGACTAAGTCCTCGGTGGACAAAGGAGGGAGGAATGGATGGAGGGGGGTTGAGGGGAGAGGAAAATAAAATTTTGAGAAAGATCTAGAAAGAGAGAAGTATTAGTCAGAGTGGAAGAGAAGACGGCGTTATGAGTTTTGTCAAGTTGTGATAGGGTGAGGTGAGACAACAGAAGGGCTATTAGAGAGGGGAATGGAGAAGGATACGAAGTGATGGTTTGACGTAGGAAAAGAGGAAACAGAGTAGTATAGAAGACCAAGTCAGGTTGATTGCCAGCTTTGTGAGAGGGAACTCCACACACAAGGCCCCAAGCCAATTTAGATAAAACAATTTTCAACTGGATTATTACAAATAAAAATAAAATACAGAACAATTCTTAGCAAAACACTGTGAATTGATTCCTAATCTTTTGGTAATTAGATCATCACCAGAGCGTACGAAACAAAACACACCAACCAAACATATCAAGCTTCAGTGACCCACGGGCACATGGAAAGAATTTGCCAAGCCCTTAATTGTTTTGATATCGGGAGGCAAACACACCACATGAGGGCAGCATTGATTCACATTGCCCTTGCCTCTCAGCCTGGTGCCAAGATGACATTCTTTGGAAGACAAGAAGACAAGTACATCTGTTTAGAAAATGAGAACAACAAAATATTTCATACAATAAGGTTAATAAAGTAATAAACAAAATAAAGATAGCAAAATTATGAAGAGTAATAAGGAGCAATATTTCCCTGCTAATGATTTACGTATGTATTGTTTTATTTCACAGTGATGTATGTGCATGTGAAGGGGTGGTACTGAGCTTGATGAGCCTGTTGCAGTAGTCAGTTAGCCGATGCTAGCCACATTAGCATATAGTTCATAGAAGATACTGGGCTTGCAGAATGAAATGTCAATACAATACAACCAAAATATAGCCTACATGCACACACAACGGGAAAAATAACATAAAGTCCATCATTTGAACAGAAGAACTGAAGTAACTTGCTATACTGCTAAGCTTTGCAATACTTTGAGTATTTGTTGATCAACTACAAATCCTTAACTACATAATTAAAAGTGTTTCATGTGGATAATCACAAATGGCTATCAAATTGTTAACTAAGGCAATCAAACATCATTTATTGAATTTCTTAACAGACATAATACAACATATAACTGATTAATTGATTTAACATGTCATCAATAAATCACTAAATAATGTACATATACATACATATATCGCTTACTATTAATTTGAAAACAATGTAGGAAATTAACTAATCATCAACTAGTTGATAGTTAACATTAAATGATAATTAATAAATATGAAATAATGGATAATTCACCATTTATTAGTGATTGTTATTACAAAGTGTTACCAATATTTCTTTCCTTTATCCTTGATTTAAAAATCATGCCCATTCAAGTTAAGGTGGCACGTGCCTCTTCACAATTTTGATATCTGACCTCTCAAATCTTAAATATATGAAAAATTATGTTTCATATTAAATATTGAGCCCCGCTGTTTTCAGGTTCAACAAGCTGTCGGTATTCCACTAATTGTGACCTTGATGATTATACATTGTTGAAGCATCCCCCTTTTACAGTGTTCTTTGTACCATCCGGGAGTGGGTTGTCATAGTAAGATAGTAAGACAAATAGTAAGACAGGCAAAATTATATTGTATGGAAAAGCTACACTGACCTACATTGTGCATTGAGACCAATTAGAAACCCAAAGATACACTGTTAAATCTTAGCAGAGGCAGAATCACTTTATGTGGTTAAATGTATTTTGGTGCATGCACAGAGATAGGTTATGCGACTGGCCATATGTAGGTATGGTACGAATCAAGGGTGCATAACTTTCTGTAAGCTATCATATGAACATTGTTGTGACAACATGTTGTCTTGCTCAGTCCGTCTACAGTAATTGTGTCTTTTAGCTACTTTGCTTGGTGCGAGTAGCACCCACTCCTGTGGATACACCATAGCCAAGAAGAATACACACGATTCCTATTTGGTGACACCGCCGGAGAGCAAGACCTGTTTTGGAGAATATGGAAGGGAGGGACCCTCTTCTGGCATGGCTCTATGGTCTTTGAATTGGCTCCCTTTTCTTTCTGTGAGCTCTGACACTCTTGGTTTGCTTTGCCAACCCAGTGAAAGGCAGAGCACTATCTAAACACCGTCTATTCCATTGGATTACAGAGGCTATCTCCTTGGCATACAGCGGTAAGCAGGCTCATTCAGGTAGGGGTGTGACAACATCATGGGCCTTATTTAAGGGTGTTACCACTGGTGACATTTGTGCCGCTGCCAGTTCAGGCATCAGGTTTTAGCGACTGGATGTTTCAACCCAGAGTGTGGCACACAGTGTTCTCTCCGCTAGGTCAAGGGTTATAGAGACTTCATTGAGTCTTCGGTCTAAGCTGCCTTGAGGCACTCTCATTCGATGTGCTCGGGCTGTTCTGAGCGTGAGTGTATGTCCCCCATAGCTGTTTTGTACCAAGGGAAATGACTGAATGAATGTATGGTTATGCATATAACTGCTGTTCCCTCACTGCATTAGGATTACATAAAGAATGACATAAAATATGACAAAAATCATAGAAAAAATAAGATAGATAAGATCAAATATTCCAAAAATATTTGTATGGGAGTATTTCTGTGTATAGACAAGGAAGTTTATAACATATTCAAGAGAGTAAAGTAACATCTAATATTTTTTTGCTGAAAAGTTATCTCAGTCTACTTTTACATTGAAAATAGAACATATGTATGAGAAAACAATCTTTAAAAACATAAGTGCAATAAGTTCCATATGAATTAAATGAAATTGTTTTTACTTGTTCATCTAGAGACATACAGAGATAACGATGGATTAACAAACCTAGATAGACCCCTTTCGTCAATAAGGCTTTTCCTCAAATGGAGAGATCGCTCTGTGGCTAACTGTTAAAGATGTTTCTGGCTTTCTTAATCTGGGAGCAAAATCGAGGCGTTGCCTAACCAGTAGATTCTTTGTAACGCACGTTACCAACTCCACAGAAAATCAGATGTTTATCTTGTAAGAACAGGATACAGTCGTCCACTAGCTGAGAGATTTACAGTGGTTCTCCAAATAAAAGGTATCTCTTTCACATCCTCGTTGTTTAATACACTGAGTGATAATAATTCAACCACCCTCAGAAGTGCAGTGCCAGAAGACGTCTATTAATGAAATATTGAGATGTGTTCATGTTTAGAATAGCAAAACTGTTAATATCTCTGTATAATATCTTAATTACACTGATGCAGGCAACCCCGAATCTGAATAATCTAAGTGATTAGGATCATGATGGAGCTGAGTTAGCTATGATAGCTGATGGGTGATAACATCTCTCCTCTATGCGCTGTGTTAGTGTATTTACAGAACAGAATACAGGAGGCAACATAAAACTGCACAAAATGTAAGTCCTTGATTCAAAATTCCTCATCGAATTGGTTGGCTAGTTAGCAATACAGATGAACTGCTTATAGAGATAATGCATTGCCCAATTCACTAAAAGACAAGGTGGCAGATGACATCATCAACTCTGACAAGGTTGTGTGACAGCATCAAAAGAAGTCCCCCCAAATTCTCATTCCTGACCATTTAGGTGTGTAAAACTACTGCTGTCGTCATAAACTATAATCTTAAACCATAAAAGAGAATTATGAAAGACACCTTGAAACTTGATCACATACCCAGTTGAAGTGCAAACACAATAAATACAGAGAGAATCAAAGACAAATAACCAAAACAGCAGTAAAAACATCAACATACTAGGCACATGCCCAGTATAGGCCTTATAATGAAGAAAAATAGTGATCACAGCCCTACTGCATTTATATGGCACCTAATCTGACAGATTAACCTGTTTACTGAAATGAATGCATGAACGAAGAATGAAGTCCAATTTTACCATATGATGTTCTTGAGGGCATTTAATCCAAACACAACCAGTTAGTCCAACAAAGGTTAACGGCGAGGTCTCAGTCTTGCGAAGTTCGTTCCTCCAAATTTAGTGATCAAGCGCTGGTTCTACAGCCATCATCATGAAGTCAGTTAATCTGTCATCCCTCATGGTGGTCCTCAAGTAATCCTTTACTCTCTTCAACAGAGAAAAATCTCTTGTTGGATGCAGTTGACATCAGCAATGCTTCCTCATTTTCTTCCTTCTCGTCAAGCTTTAGAAAGCCTTCGGCAGTTTGGCATTTGGCCTGAAGCAAGGTGATATCAATGTGATATCACTTTGGCAATGTTTTCCATCTTTTGCCACGTCCATGTAATGGGGGGATGAACGATTAAATGCCTGAACTGCGTAAATTAGCTCCTCATTCTCTGTGAACTGTGTACTTCAAAGTGTAGCCTGTTCACCTCCTTGTCTTCTGTTTGTTTCTGGCCACTGCTTTACCCAACTATAAACCCTGGCAGTGCTCTGGACACATTCCATACTCGTGCAGGCCGTGGGGGAGGAGATGTGTCGCACGGTAGACCTGCTTCTGTGGCAAATGTCTTAGCATGGTTTAGTGTGTTCTGCCATTCCCCACCTGACCTCAACATCTCCAGCTGCCGATTTGTGCTGTGGCAGCTGTTGTGATGGCAATGTCTCTTGTCTGAAGCCGTTCAGAAAGCCCATAAGTAAGGCTCAAGGCTTTCTCTAGAGCAGAGACGCACAAGAAAAGAGAATGTCAGCATCTTCATCCTGAGCCCATCTGCTTCCATGGATCCCTCTGAATGGGTCTTGGAGGTAGCTTCCAGCACAGTTGATAGAGCCTCACAGCAAAACCATGTACAAAACATACATTTACTGTCCAGCAGCTTTTCAGCTTAACATCAAACACAATCTTGACTGCAGCTTTGCAGCTCAGTCTCTCGTGTCGGTGTGCCTTAAATTAGTTCCAGGCTACCGTTGTCCAATTAGCCTTAATTGGCTGCAGCCAGTGTTGGATGCAAGGAGAACCAGCCTACCAGCCTGATTCCCTCCCGCATCCAGCCAACGCCTCAACCACACCCACCTCTCTGCCACAGTGATAACTTTGGTAAATGTAAATGTGCACATTTACCACCCCACGCCTCTGATATACCCATTTGACAACATATTTTAGATTAGCCTACTAGCTACCTAACATTACACAATGGAGAGTGACGCCGAGGCTCAGAGAACACTTGATTGGTCAGATGAAAAATATATTGACCAGATTTACGATGGGAAAGGTTTACATTTACCACCCTACTGGTAAATCTGCACATTTACTGCTAAATAGTATACATTTACAGTTTTTTCCACATTTACTGTAACATATCCATACATGATGAATAAAGCATTTTTTTAATTTCATGACAACATCTGTCATATGTAAGTAGAACATGTTATGTTTGGATTGAGACTTGACTGTGGGCAGACACATGTGAGAGCGAGCTCAAGATTAAACAAGATTAGTCACGTCTCGAAATGATCAGAAATTGTTATAAGGCAACTAGAAGTCAAAATGTGTATGTGAAAATTACAAGGTACTGTATATATGGAAACACAACATGTAAGAACTTCAAGAAGAAATTCAATAAGAAATTCAATTGCACCTCAGTGTACACATTTATTACTCCTGACACACATAGAGTATGCAAGTTCTTAACATTTCAGAAACAGGTTTTTGAGTGAATTTCTCTTCATGTTTGTTTTGTGTCACTATTTTGCTTCATAAACTAGCTGAGTAAGTAAAGACTGGTGTGAAAATAGGATTTGAGGAGCAATATCACCTCCTGAAGTGTGGCACAGTTATCATAGCTGTAAACAACTCCAGTTCCAATCCAATCCAATCCAATTTGTTGTTGATTACCTTGGTTGTTTTAATGCGATAAAGAGTGAAGCTGGCATGCGCCAGCCGTATGAATACTAACAGCATCTATACTCTATGCAAACACAACAAAACATATCTAGTTGACTTTCCAATGTGGTACTTAATCAGGAGCAAGACAATAAATGGAATGAAACACAACATGGATAAATAGTAGGTTAAATACATTTCTCATCTGTATGTGGTTGGCATTCTTTTCTCAAACCAACCCAGGAATAATGATTTTTTGTTTGATTGTTTGTTGACTGTTTAAATGAGCAATTTATTGCCTCAGGCTTCTTGTTTGACTCTATTCCCCTGTCCATTGTGAATGCTACTATACTGTTCATTCGGGCAGTCATGTTACTGTTGATCAGACATTTTGCTGTACACCTTTTACTGTTTCAGAGGTTCATAAAGCCCTTAAACATCTGGATCCTCTAAAACCTGCAGGTGCTGATAACGTAGAGCCATAAAAATCTATATCAATATCCTTGGTCAAAATGGACCCAATGCATGTTTTCACCTCTATGCTGATGATCAAGTTATATGAAGCGTAAGTTCAAACAGGAAGACTACTTGGTTCATATTTACTTTATTGCTACTCCAGGTATTATTCTCACAGCCTCGCTTGTTATTCAATCAGCCCATTAAGCAAGGACACTCCTTTCCTCCCTCTAAGGGAACCAACGACAAACCACCACATCCCTATATATACGGATACCTGCCCTATCCGTGTCTCTGCCATTTCAGGCTGCATCGCCGCTGCGCCACCACCGCCTCCCGACCGCCAGTGCCAGGCTCCAGTTGGTCGTCAGTGGATCCATTCTGCCCATTGGAAGAGGGGGGAGTACGGGGGGGGAGTTTCCCGCTCATCTGAGATTCACAGGGTTCTCCTTTAACCCATGAACATTGATTTCCACTGGAGCCACCGTCACCCGATACTGTTCTGCACCTACACTGAATCAGGTTCTTGGGCACTTGCCACTGGCATTTGATATTGTTCAACCTCAGCTGTGTAATCTTAAACTTTAAATGCAAACAAAACAAATCTGATGTTGTTTTCAAATGTGAGAGACAAAACAAAATACCTCCCACAAATTGCAAAGAGACAACGGAAACAGATTGAGATGGCTTTAATTGATGACTGTCTTTCTTTTAAGCTCCACAACAAACGCAGAAACAAACATTGCTTTTCTTTTCAGTCTAGGAGAGGGATGGTTGTTGCCACATTTTTAGCGATACTTTTAAAGCCATACTATTATTATCATGATTTGTTGTAAATGAATGCATCAGCTCAGTCACCTTCAGATATTAGACGCAGCTTATCAAAGTCCTAATGTCTGACTCATCATTGTACCTTGTATTATATCCTATACCTGGTATATCTTTATTTATAAGGCCAGTCTGGGAAAGCTTCCTTCATACCTATGTGTCTGAAATTGTGAGCTCAGTATAGTCTGAGGTCCCAGGATTTATTTTTGCTGACTGCCGAATGATCACCACAAGCTCGATCGCCACCGCTCCACCGCTGCTCTCCCCTTATGATTTGTTATATTTGGCTTATTGTATCATTATTATGTTCTGTAATGTCTGTCTGTAACTTGATGTGCTGCTGCCGTCTTGGCCAGGTCTCCCTTGAAAAATACATTTTTGATCTCAATGGTACTTAGATAGTTAAATAAAGGTTAACAACTACAATGCAGACATGTTGCAAAGGAAACTATTTTATTGATTTTATTGAATTCTCTCAGACTGACATCATGTCAGTGAGGACTTCCACACGCCTTTCCAAAGGTATCGGTGAAAACAGTGAGATAGAAGGTAGGCATGTCAGATGGAGCCAGGAGTTTGAAGTAATTTAAAATTGCAACTATTGCATAGCCTTTCATCTGTGGCTTTATTATCTATGCTCAATTTACACAGCAAACATTATTATGGTCTTGGGGCGCTACACTCCTGCATTGTGTCTTAGTATTAGTTTTAGCTTTAGAAAATATATAACAGCCCAGCTCCAACTCACCTCATGCTGAGCAGCGACAATTATTAATTGACATTAACATGACCTGAAGATTAACTTACTTTTCAATCATGTTCCATAATCTTCCTGCCATCAATATTATTTTCACAATACTACACCTTACTAATGTTTTTATCTCACGTTACTTACATACATACATATTATTATAGGATCAATCGGAATACCTTTGTCAAAAGCCCGATACATGTTGGGGATACATGCATAGCTTTTGGCTAAACCAGTGATCCAACCTCATCTTCATCTTCAGACAGATAGGAGGGAGAAGACCCTTTGAGTTGTGAGACACCATCTTTTTTAATGTGCTCTACCAGGCAAAACATCCTTAGCCTTTATATTTCTGATTAGTATAGTGCAAAAATATTTTTTAATCTCACTCTCTCAATCACTGATGGCATTTGAAATAGAGTGATAGCGCTGAAAACAGGGTTTTTCAAGAGGTACTGGAGGACAGACATAATGGGAAAGGATTTGGAGTAGGTCTTTACTGTGATTGTGGATAGAGGGAGAGGCTCAGTAGAAGTGAGATTGTACTAAGATGAAATGTATGTTTTTACAATCCTGATGGTCTCATCTCTCTGCTTAAGCTGTCACTTGACAGCAGCAAGCTCTCTTGTCATATCCTTCCCGTGATGTCCCATCTTCTACTGAAAAAACAAAACAAATTTGCTTCACATAGTTTTTGCTTGAAAGAGGACACTGACTCTCCTTTTAATCCAAGTCTAACTCTGGGAATTCAGAGGATTCCCATGGTTGATTTGCAGTCAATGTCAGTCGACGCTGAGTTGACTTTGGGAAATAATTGGTTTGTCTCCTGGGTTATGTTTTCATTTACAGCAATCATGGGCATAGAAGGTACAGTTTTACTGCTGATTCTTTAGCCTGGACAACAACTATACTGTTGAAATGCAGGGATATGCTCAAAAGATTCATAGAATGTATTTTCTACCATTCCTAGCATGATGTTGTGATACTATATGCTCACAATTTTAAGGATAAACAAAGGAATGGCAGTATTATCTCTCCTGTATATCCTTATTGGATATTTATTTTGTCCAAATACTATAATTATATAGATTAGAGAATTATTCAGACAAAC
This sequence comes from Hoplostethus atlanticus, assembly GCA_034670405.1. NCBI lineage: Eukaryota > Metazoa > Chordata > Actinopteri > Trachichthyiformes > Trachichthyidae > Hoplostethus > Hoplostethus atlanticus. Next base: position 962,874 of record JAXDDX010000138.1, on the reverse strand, counting down.
GATGTAGAGATGTAGCAGTAGGCCTACATGAATTACATACACAGAACACAGAATAATCTGTGTTGCAGTATTGCATAGACATTCCTTTGTGGTACAAAAATATCAAACATCAAAATTAATATGGGAAGAAACCTGCATACAGAACCCATACAACTATAGTAAAACAGTACTACTACTAGTACAACAACAAAAACTAATAATAATAATAATCTATATTTACTCCTCAAAACACAATTAAAAAGCACGTCACAAGGGAGTGTTTATCAAGGAAGTGTTTGTAATAGAAATATTCAAGATGTTTCACATTGTTTTAATAACGTGTAAAGAACCCCATGACTATAGATAACTTTTTAAATGCAATACAAGTACAATGTTTTGATGTCATGTTTAAAATCAGTGAAATGAACAGCAACGTGATAATCTTGATCATTTCTCAATCATGCGTGTGATGTTTTATGTGCTGCCCTTTCCAACCAGGAGCAAGTAATCGTACAGTATTGCCTTTACTATCATAGGTTGTGCATTTGAATCCACTTGCACCAGCACCACCTGATGGCTATATGGGCCAACAGCCACTGGGATGGGTTTATTATCTCTTTTATGGCTGCAGCAATAGACATACCAGTTGTGCCTGCAGCCAAATCTCCAATAACACCTGATATTAAACCAGTAGCTATGCCAGTAACACCTATGGCCCCGCAATCATCTTCATCATGAATTAAATCAATGGTTTCACCAGCTACACATATCGCCACATCGACACTGTGAAAAGGCCTCAGACCAGCTAGAGCAGATAAGCCAGTTTTCAAGTCTAGACTCCGACCAGTCATCCTGGATCTGGAAGACAGTATCGGCCCCCGGCCTCAGGAAATAAACGCTGACTATTAGTGGTAAACCTGTATCTCTCTTCCCACTGTCTGCTGTCATGACAGAGGTTACATATCTATTACATCTATTACAACTGAAATTGCAGTATTTGCAAGGTCCCAGGTTGGTGCCTGTCCTCCCACACCACACCAGCTCACCGTAGCGTATGCTCATGCTTTCAAAAATGGCTCTAGGATTGAAAGTGAGTTTAAATGCGAGGCACATGGAAATACAGACATGGCTTAAAGGAGAATACCGGGGCCATTTAGAGTTGTAGTCCATTTACTACTGTCTGGTTTACATTCCCCCAATCATTTCGCAGTGCAATTTTACTTTACAGTGTCAAACTTGAAACCTATGTTATGTCAAATGTGCCCCATATAAGAAGACATGGATGTGACAATAAAGTTAGTAAGGTGAAATGTTTTGAGGGATTATTTCCTGGTGGAGATGATTGACAGTATGCAGAGCGTAACATAACCACAAAGGATGTCAGAGATTGGTGAATTATTTTCTACTTCCTACATTTCCATTGTGACATGTTTACTGTGATAGATAATAAGGGGTTGTAGTATGGTGGAGGTCTTATGTTAAGTGCTCTGTTTCATGCTACAATCAATCGGTATGTTAACAGTGTTCCCACAGAGACAATAACCACAAAGTAGTGACAAATTGGTTTGTATTTCAATGTTTCCTCAATGTAGTGAAGGATAAAGAGCGGCTGTCCCATTTGACAGAACCAGATCTCTCAGAAACCTACTTGCAGATTACTAGAAACCTGAATGAGTCCTGTCAAATTGTGGCATACTAAAGCTACTAAAGAGGTTGCTACTAACCCAATGTAGACACCTTCAATTCAACGCTAAACAGCAAACATTGAACAGGGAAGCTGCCCTGCCTCTTTTTGTCTTGTTCAAGAGAAGGCACACAGCCGTTAGATGTGTCAAAAAAAAACAAGGTGTTAAAAAGAAGATGACTAAATACAAATGTTATAAAATGTTTTATTGGTGTAAGGCACAACAATCAGTGGGAGCATCTGGTGCTGTATATGTTGCTGTATAGATGTGCTATTGCAATTGCTGAAAGAAAAAACAAAGACCAATAAGTAAGAAACTACCTTGTTACCAAAATATTACATATTACAAAAATGTGTCATTTGAAATTGCTATCTCTCTCTGTCACACTTCTCTCACGCACGCACGCACACGCACACACACACACACACACATACATACACACACACACACACACACACACACACACACACACACACACACCCCCCAGAGCTACGCATCGGCACACAAAGGATATTCAGTTCACAAGGGTCTTTGTTCACAAAGACTCCCAGATTAGGAGTGCTGATTTAGTAGATCAGACCACTTGTCTATGATCATATTCATTGTTAGAGAGTAACTCTGATCCCAGATGAGTAATTCTATACTGAGAGCCTTAATGAATAATGAAAATTATATCTCTTACATCATTTTGCTAGTCATTTCATTAGCTCCTTCAGTAGAATATTAGTCATGAGATGATCATTATCTTTTTACATTTTCTTCGGTTCAACAGGAGCCCAGCGGAGTGGCCAACAATGATCAATGGTTGTTTTGCTCGTCATTTGAGGAAGATGATGGATGATGATGACATACGAAAGTGAGAAAGAGAGGGGAGAGACAAAGAAAAACAGGGACACCACAAAAGAGAGAGAGAGGTAGGCACTGTAAGAATCCCTAACAGAGGTTGTGTGCTGTTGAAGCCTGACCTGAACCCCATGGAGGCCAAAAGGACTAATTGTTAATTAAGCCAGGCTGATGAAAAAGAGCTCAAGTGTAAATGAATGTGTCAGTCTGGAGAAGCACTCAGACACAGCGCCTACCCCCACAAAGGAAAATCAGCATTATTTTTAAGCTTGACAGTGCACTCCAGCGGCTCAGAAAGACGAGTTATTATTCACGGTTAAATTAAACTTTTGAAGTTGTTGGTCGAAAAGAGAGCGGGAGATGAAATGAATGAGAAAAAACAACGAGGGGGGAGGAAGGAAGAGGAGGTCATTTGCGGGACACAAAGGGATAAGTCTGTATAGCCTTCGGTGAAAATGTGTGTGTGTGTGTGTTTGTGTGCTGGGGTGGTAAAATACACATTTGATGTCCAGCTGTTTTACCAATGACTTTATCCCCCCCCCCCACGCCTGCCTAGCCCGTTCCTGTGGCCTGGGGGCAGGGCTGAGGCAGGTTTGAAGTGATGTCCCTCAGACTGTCCCTCTCCTCCCTGATCTCCTGCAAGTCCTGTTCGATGACGGACAGACGGCTCTGCTGCTCCTTGGCCGCCGAGCGCAACGTCTGGATCTTCCCGCCCAGCGCCGGGCTCTCCACGCTCCCGCGGAGCATGCTCAGGCGGCGCGCTGTCTCGTTCAGGATGCGGTCGAAGCGCTCCAGTGGCACTTCGCCATCTGGTCCAGACATAAAAGAGAGAAAAGGAAGGATGGAGGAGGAAAGAGAAACAATGGACAGAGACTTCAGAAGTTTCCCTTTTTCCAGGTTGTGGTTCATAAATATAACAATAGCACTGAGATGACAGACAGATATGAACTCAAAACATCAGTTGTTCCAATAGAGAATAAACCATTTGGTCATTTTGCTCTCAAGCCATGGTAACACGATGACTGTGAAATCCCAGGCCCCTGCTAGTCACTGTAAATTCTACAGTACCCACTTGCATTTAAACCAAGCAAATTCGCCTGGGCCCCATTAACTGAAGACATTTCTGTTTCTCATGCTGAAACATTATAAACATTATAACAACGTTGGGAAATATTTCCATGCTAAATGAGGCGTTAAAGAGGTGCAGAACTCTTTATTGATCTGACATTTAGGTTTTAATGACACACAATGAAAATCCTCCGGAGGAAGAAATTTCAAGAGCTCTGAAGGTTGTAATCGGTGGCTTACTGATCTTGCTGATGAGCTCGGTCAGCGTAGCAGAATAGGCCTCTAGCTGGAGCTTGGCTGCTTCTATGTCCTCCTTCACGTTGGTCAGGGACGTCTCGGGCTGGGAATGAGCACACATAGATTCTCTCAGATTGTCAGGAGGTAGAAATCAAAATGTTTCCACTGTTTGAACATGTACATGCCTGAGTTGTCTACCTTTGAGGTGATTTGGGAGTGTGCATTGGCAGTTCGATTCTCCTGCTCAGCCAGCTGCTGCAGAGCATCGCCTATATGGGAGCTGAGCTGCGCAGATGCAGTCCTGGTGAGTTTGGCCTGAGTCAGCGTGGCCTTGGAGTCCTGCACACAAACATTCAGGAGACTGAGAAGAGAAGAAAGGCAAAGCTGTGCTCATTATTTTACGGAGACGGAGGCACACACATACCTTCGCCACAGCGTGTGCTGTGTGCTCTGCCTCCTTAACAGTGGTGCTGGAGAGGCTGGAGTTCTCCAGAGCTGGTTTCAGCATCTTCTCTATCTGTTTCACCTTCTTCTTGACGTCAGCTAGGACCTTTTCCCCCAGGGGCTTCACCTTCCTCATTGCAGTCCTTGGTCTGGGCCTCCCGACGGGGCCACTCTCTCTGCATGTCTGAGGGATGGGTGGGGGGGAGGCAGGTAGCAGGATTTAGCTATTGTTAACACTATCAGTAATATCAGTTTCAAGTTTCATGAGGAATTTGTCAAATATTTTCATTATATGTCTTCTGCCTATTCAATTTAATTGAAAATGCAGCGCATTGTCAGTCCTGTGAGAACATTCTCTTCATGAATCATGAACTTAAAGCTGTAAAAACTCTCAATTTCTCAATACACTATTATGTGGCAAAACATTAGAGCTCTGATGACACATTTATTACGGTAATAGTTTAGTCAATTGCTTCTATATTAGAGAGAGAGAGAGAGAGAGAGAGAGAGAAGGAAAGAGACTCACCCTCCAGTTCTCTGTGCAGGGTGATGGCTTCTGACTCCACCCCTTTCGCTGCCACCACGGACGACAAAGCCACGGCCTTTGCCCCTTGAGTGTGAGCTTTCAGCTTTAGAGAGACACAGGGGGGTCAAAGATGCAGTGTCACACATAATGTGTGTAGAACCTCTCAGACATACATCGAGTACATATAATCACCTCATAGATGTCATCCACCATCTCCAGGTTTTTGCTGGCAGTCTGTATACGAGGCTCCATCTCCTCTCTGATCTTGGTGATGAGATCCCCTTTGGTCTGGACGTGCAGGGCCAGCTCTTCTGTCTGTTTTAGCAGCTCTGCACCCTGCCAGACAGGAAGAGGAGACGGCCTAAGACACCTAACGCAAATTTTACGGTTTAAAGCGGTCCTATACTCCTCTTTCTCCAGCATCATTATAGAAGATTACACTTTTCCAGACATTTACAGAAAAGACAGTGTTTATATTTTGCGTGCCCAGAGATGTGGTGTGGTGGTTTAGTCACCCTCCATGTCCCCCCCCACTAGCCATCTCCTGCCCACTCCCTGCTTGCCAAATGTTTAATAAAAAAAAAAATATGAAGGGAATTAAACTGCCCACTCGCCTTAACATGAAAGATGTTTTGTAGCTGTATACGACCCTACTTAAACGAGCCTAAAAGGTTCATTACATGTTATGTGCACTTACCACTATCATTAATCTGTTAGACCATATAATGTACCGTAATAATGCTTCCATTTGTACCCTGCAGGTGCTGCCCACACTGACCTCCGCTGTACGGTTAGTTCCATGTGTTAGGCTGAGCTCTGTTTGGTCAGGGTCTGGCGATGGGCTGGCATCTGTCCGAGCCAGCTGACGCAAGGATGATGTGATGTTACCCAGGGCAACGCGGAATCCAGCAGATTTCTCCTCCAGGGCCAGCTGTTTGGCTACAGTATCATTCACCTGGGCTGTCAGGTTCTCCTTCATCTGCTGCATTTCTGATAGTCTGAGAGAAGAGAGAGGGAATAGAAAGGAGGCTGTGTAATATATTTGTAATGAGCATTATTGTCTATAGGGTTGTTGGAAATGGATAGAAGCCCCGTCTTGAATGATTTAATTTCTTTCTTTCTGAAAGGAATGTTGCAGGCCTGATTGAATTATTTCACATTATTTAACACGTTTGATTTGATTTCCCTTGGACAGACTGGGGTTGTGTAGCACGGCTAGCCATGTAATCTGAGAACAAGTCGATATGAAGTTGAAATTGTGAAAAGATAGCATAATAAATTGATGAATGGGGATAACAACGGCGTTGTGTCAGCTAATGCGGCATGCTCATCTCCACTAGCCTGCATACCCTGCTTTATAAATATATATATCCATCTGCTTCAAGATTGCAAATGCGCAAACACGGCAATACATGCATTTTAATTCTGTCTGCACAACAGCCAATATGGCTTGGGCCGAAGTGTCTAGTGCACAAAGTTAAATTTATGATCATGAGGCTCTCTTGTATTATTGCAAATCATTTATTTTTGCAATAATTCATTTAACTTGCTTGGAGGAATACTGGAACACTGTAATATTGTGCTCTTGACTGATTTCAAAGCTTCATAACTGGCCTATTCTTGCCATCCGGTGCTGGTCTTAGCATGAGGCCTTATGGCAAAGGATTACTGCAAGTGAGCATTTGAATACTTTTGTCATTGGATTGTCATCCAAAACACCAATGACCTGCTCAAGTACCAGGACGAGGGGAAATATGCTTTGGAAATGCAATTTTATGCTGCCCATCTGTGCATACACTGCTCAACTCAACTCCTATAAACATAAAATGACACACACACACACACACGCACACACACACACACGCACACATACACAGGCGTACAGTATTGCTCGAAAGATTAACAGAATTCTCCTGAACCAAGTTTAATGCTGTTGGTAGGGGGTAATCAATTTTGAGCTCCTCGCTACTTGCTCCCATCATGGCCACCGGAGGGCTTTTTGCATCATTCTGTCTAGCATTCAGGATAATCCGCAGAGCAATCTCACGCTAGGAAATGCAGCAAGCGTGCAGCCAAGTCCAAGAAAGCAATAGGCTTACAGTGGAGGGAAGCTGTCCCCCTGTGGCTAAATGTCTTATTTCTATAACTCCAATGTGCTTTAAAGGGCTGCTGTAAAGATGAGGACCTTGTGCTGTAATACAGGGATAGAGGTCTACTTTGGGAGAAATATATTGAGAAAGCACAACAATCCCGAAAACCCACGTAGCATGTTGGGATATTGCAATAAAGCATGCTTTATGTGAATGGGAACATTTCTTTCTGCTTGTGCTGTGTGTGTGTGTGTGTGTGTGTGTGTGTGTGTGCCCAGCCTGTGCTCACCGCTCAGTTTGCTTCCTGATGTACTTCTCTGTGGAGTTGTCCTGCAGTAGATCCATCAGGAAACTGAAAGCCTGCTTTGAGGTTCTCACTGCCCTGCTGGCTATGGCCTCGATGATGCCTGCCATTTCTCTGTGACTAGAGAGAGAGAGAGAGGAAGGAGGACAAAGTGAAAGAGGAAGGGAGAAACATAGAATATTAGACCATTACAACTGCCTTGGGGAGAGATGAAATGGATTTCAACATTGATGACTTCCCCACGCTGGCTCTCAAAGTCCAGGCTACCACATAGTAGTGCAGCCGAGGGCATCGATTCACTGCGGCCACGATGTGAGTGACCGGCTAAAAAGGAGAAAGCCGGCAGAGGTGAACTTCCAAAGAAATTACTACGGTGGCCTTTGCTCAAAAGTGGCCACTTAAAACCCATTGACCGGCCTTACCTTTTCATTAGGACCTGTGAGTCATTGACCACAATGTTCCATTTGTTAGGTCCAGACATCACCTCAAAAGGAATGATCTATGAAGAAGGAAGAGAGACAGACAGGAACATGCTGAGCAGGTCTGAGAAGTAAATAACAAAGTATAGTCTGTGCCGTAAAAGCGACTTGCAACTGGCGTGTTTGGCATGTAAACAAGGGCCTTAGTAATAAGTCTAATGTAATATAACAACACATTCCTGAGGGAGCTATCTCAGGAGCCTCTAGACTTAAACACGTGCTGAGTGGCTACACAAGGGCCACTATTCCAAGCGAGGACACTTTGAAAATAGACCCATCACAATGTAAATAGCCCCGAACAAATTCCTTTCAGCCCGTTGTGTTTAAGTGTTATTGTGCTAAAAGCAGGTATAAATGTCGACTGTCTCACTAAGTGACATTTAATGTGAGAAAATGCAAATAAAAAAAATCAACATTTGACGCAGGAGCATTTTCTCTTCATCTTTTTGCACGGGGCTGCTCTGCTTATTAAAGTGGAATAGCGTTGCTCTTGCGGTGCTTACCTGAGTGATAGGGACATTGGCAGTATGTCTGCGTTTTGTACACGCACACACACGTGCACACGCGCACACACACACACACACACACACACAGCTATGCATTGGCAAAACAAGCTCTCTCATTTCCCCCAAAACCAAACAACATGGCAGCCGTATCCATAATAGATTCCAAGCTGCCGCGAGCGTTGTGGAGAGACGGTGGAGCGCCTGAGCGGTAGGTGCAGAACAAATCGTTCATTTTAGCGTCCGTCAAACAAAACTGCACACACTCTCTCTCTCTCTCTCTCTACACTTTCGGAAGGCAGACGCTTCCCACTCAGAAGGCAGGCGTGGATAAGAAATGCTGTTTTGCTCTGGGGAATCTTGGTGGATCTATACACGGGGAGCTCCGCTAAGACCCAGTCAAATCAGTATACAGCACCATCCCACAATAAGGACAAGAAATCAATCATGTGACACTTATGAAATAGTTATCAAGGGCATTTTATGCAATGAAGTGCTTAGAGCATGGCGTGGATGCTGCTTTTGTGAGCCGCTTATGCACTGTTGAAGATAAGGTACGTTTGATTTGCCTACCATGTTGTCCAGGTCCAGGGTCGCCTGCTTCAGCTGTTTCTGCGACGCTGTGATCATGAACAAAGAATCTGTGAAGGTTTGACACGCGCCTTTGCTCCCGTCATTCTTCTTCTTCTTCTTCTTCTTCTCCCCCTTCTCCTCCCCCTCTCCCTCTGTCATGCCGATGCCGCAGTTCAAAGCGGACGTAATGCCATGCAGCTGGGCCGAGAGTGTGCCCGTGGAAGCTTCGAGCGTGGATAATTGTTTCGTGAAGGCCTCCCGCGCTTCTGCCAGAACAAAGAGCACAATGCAAATAAAACCCAAAGATGCCACACCGTGTCTTTCATGGACTACTTCGCCCGTAATGTTATTCGGATGTGCTTCCAACTCTTTTCTAGACGGTGCACTGCATTTCCAACACGGCTCTCGTGGATTCATACAGCTGTGCGTTCTCGCCCTGCCTTGTCCATGTGTTTGTGGTTTTGCAATATGTATGGCTGCGGCATCTTCTCACCTCTGCTGTCATGTAACTATATGAGAGAAGCGGCCATTACTCTGCTTGTCAAGACAGGGAGTTCATGTTTTGCCTCGGGGTGCCCACACAGTAAGCTGGCCCCTCACAGGCTGTCATTACATCCTTATTGGACCACCCAGTGTTTTGAAAAGCAGGGCTGTTAACCAAACAATCTGAGTGTGTGTATGTGTGTGTATGTGTGTGTGTGTGTGTGTGTGTGTGTAGGTGTTGTAGGGAGGTGGTTGGACAACTTGATTGCAACTGTAATCATAATGAACCAGGGATTAGAGATGCACTGCCTGTCATATAAATAGGGATTAAGTTGGTCACACCGCGCCTATATTGTTATGATTTGTCTCCATTTGGCCTTTGCAGCTGAGCCTGTAAGCCCTTTCCCCACCTAAGATAATGAGAATATATCAGTATTGTGTTGAAGTCATTGGGAGAGGTTTGTATTGTTGTTTGCCTCCTGATTTAATCACTTTTGTTGTGTTATATCTGTAACAGCATCAGACTGAAGAGACAGATAGTGGAGCCCATTTGTAGAATGCTGGGGGCACTTCTGAGTCAATGGTCCTAGCCATGCTTGCCTGTGTTGTATGTAACGATATGGCATTCTGTCGTCTCACTGCATGAACAATGGCAAAATATGACAAAACGGTTACAATGACACATAACTCATGAAGAAAAGGCGGCTACATGTCTCTTCAGATGTCATGACCACATAGGAAACATGAAACGATAGACAGATCTGATTAGCCAAGTGGAATGATCTTGGCTTTTGGGCTGATGTTACCTTGGAAGGCCAGGAAGTCCTCCAGAGCGTTGGGTAGGGTATCCTCCCCCTGGTGCTCGTGCTCATGACGCCTGTCCATGTGGTACCTCAGCAGGTGATGCTGGTGCCCGAATCTTCCTTGGCAATCAAAGTGGGACAGGATCTTCTCCAAATCCTGCAGGCGACCCCTCAGCTTCTCTGCCTGCAAAGGCACCAGGATTTGGCATTGGACAGTGTCAAGGAGAATACATATTTTTTTGCAAGACCCTGCTGTGACCGAAACACGGGACTGATCAACAAACAACACCACAAAGTATCTATCCGGCCAGATATGTATTTATTAATTCAGGTACAGAGATTGAGATACGACTCTCATTCTCGGTATTGTGAAACACGATAACATAAAAAATATAGTATTGTGATAAAAGCAATGAATAAATGAATATCAACAACAGGATTACAGATGGAATACAATTTTCACATCCACTTTTCTCTGCACAACATGTGGAGCATCCTAGTACCTGTCTAAAAGGGACTGATTATGTGTTGGCCCTTGCATTTGAATCACCCTTACCTTTAAATGAGATCATGCCACTTTACAAACCAGCTTCATCAGGGTTGTCCTGCTGTTATTAACAGAGATTTCCGTGATTGTTGAACGCATCATGGTGAGATTTAAGGCAACTAAGGTGTTAATATTCCCCTCCACTCCCTAATGCCACATGCACTAAACCAACTCACGTCTTCAGTCCTGTCATTTTGGCATCAGGTACAACATGTACCCAACCACTTCTGCAGTGATTCACTCTTGCCAATTGCCATGGAAAAAGAACACAACCTCTCCCCCTTTATTTCATCCAATCCTTTTATTTCCCTGTCTTCCAGTTTCCTTTAAAAAAAAAAAATCTTCCTTGATCATTGATCACCCCTTTGTTTCTTTTTCAACCTCTCTCTCTCTCTCTCTGTTTGATAGTCAGGGAGAGAGAAAGGGGGTGGGGTGGGGGGGGTACTGGGGACAGAGAGAGTAATTGCAAGTGTTCAGAGCAGACAAGGCTTGGGGTGTTCGCTGAATCGCTAACACTGTGGAAATCACAGCACGCGCTCACACAGGTCCAAGCTGGTCCAGAGAGAACATACAGCCACTTTAGCTGGAACAAGAATATGTACAAGAGAGTGACAAAACACCTCAGTGGTATTGAATTGGCCTCAGAGAGCAAAACCAGGGACAGAGCACTTTAGCTTGGATGCGGGCTGCTACTTATCTCAAGGGACAGAGAGGAGCTGCATAGAAGATCATTAGGACAAATGTCTGTTTCTGTTCCGCTGCACATGCACTGTTTACTTGTGATCTCGAAATACAGAGGAGCCATATGGCTGTAATGGCAGTCTACAAAGGCACGATGCGCTGAGGGACCGTGTTATTTACAGAACAAATTGCATCACATAATTGCTGGTGCCAAGACGCGATACACGCTTGGCGCAGGTGTTTGTGCAAACATTGAAATAACATATATGAATACTTGCAGGTACACACATGTAAGCAAACATCATATTTCCACGCACAAACTCACCTGCTCCTTAACAAGCCCGTAGCAAACCGGGCACTCCTCACATTGGTGTGTGGCTCTGCTGTGGTAATAGTTCAACTCGCATTTGTCACACTTATAACCCACGAAGCCCTGGCGACAGTGGCAGGTACCGTTACCATGACACTGCATGGAAATGGAGCCCATTGGGTCACAGTTACAGGCTGAGAAGGGATAGGGGAGAATGGGAGCCACAAGTGGTTGGGAGAGCAGCAGAGCACAGGGATGGGGACATTAAAAGAGAGCTTGAAATTGTTTCATATATGAGCATTATTACAGCGTTATGGTATACAGGGCAGTTGCGGTGTCTTTAGTGCAGCGCGATACCTCTGCAGCCTCGTGAGGAGAATCCAAAGAAGCCCAAACGGCAGGAACCACACAATCTCCCCTCCACTCCTCCACGACACATACACTGCCCTGTGATCGGGTGACACGCCGTGGACGATGAGCTGACCGGATTACAGTTGCACCTAAGGAGAAAAGAAAAATGAAAGCTGGCAAAATGGGATAACTTCAACAATAGAAATTCCAGCTGTTATATCTGTTGAACACATCCATAATCCATAATTGCAGGGGGGACCTATTTACCTCTCACATCCTATTCCAGGTTGGAGGTTGAAGAAGCCAACTTCACAGTGACTGCAATCCTGTCCGGTCACATGACTGAGACACTGGCAATTCCCTGACTGGGGGTGGCATTCGTTGACTGGTCCAGAGGTCCCAGCAGGACTGCAGCTGCAAGCTAGAGGACACAACACAAGCAACAATCTGCTCGTTACATTAATCATATGAGCAATATTGATATAATGATATTAAATTGTCATTAATGTATTTTTCTGGCTAATGTATCATTGCAGCTTGAATGGGTTTTTCTTTTAGCCTTAATAAGACTAGAGAGTAATAGTGTTGGGGAGATTCTGGGCTAATGGATTCTTATACTTTCTTTCTTTCTTTCTTTCCATTGCTTGATCTGTTTTTGCTTGTTTATCTTCTTTCCTTCTTTGACTTTATCATTCACTTTGACCTATTGCAGCGGTCTTCAACCCTGGTCCTCGGGACCCACAGCCCTGCTGGTTTTCCTTCCTACCAGGTAGTTAATTAGATTCACCTGGTGTGCCACATGTTAATCAGCCCCTGATGAGACAGCTGGAATGAAAACCAGCAGGGCTGTGGGTCCTGACGGACCAGGGTTGAAGACCACTGACCTATTGGATTCTCCCCTATGACTCTCCATTTCTGTCTTCAGCCTTCTTTCTGATGCACAGTAAGAGCAAGCTCCAGGAGTTGAAAAGGTGAGCTGGTATCTTTTAAATGCACAATTTGCTTTCATATTTGGATGGTCAAAAGTTGAATCCAAAAACATTTAGACCTTTCAAGAAATTTGTCCAACATATTACTTGATTGTATCTACTCTGAGGAAAGAGTCTGGGTAAACAGAGCAATCTGGCTCCTAACAGATACTCTGATGCCACTATGACATTTTCTGTCAAGATGTGAGAACTCCTGCCTGTATATAATCAATGGCGGTCAACTCAACTGACCTCACATCAAGTTCAAGTTTATTTAACAAATGCACAGTAGCAGTACACACAGTATTGGTTGCTGGCAATGAAATGCTTAGACCTCGACTCACACACGCACACACACACACATGCACACACACCACACGCACACGCACACACACACACAAAATAGCCTAATGAATTGATTTTTTAATAAATGAATCAATCAACGCTCTATCCCAATCCCTCCTCCATCACTCACGTTTGCACTTCTGGCCAGCTGTCTGGTTCAGGGCATCGCCATAGAAACCCTGCTGGCAGTGTTGGCAATGGTCACCTTCTGTATGCCCCAGGCATTTTAGACATCGTCCAGTCCTGTGATCACATATGCCCACCGCGTTGAGGTCCACATTACCGTTGCAGTCGCATCTCACACATGGCTGAATTGGTCCAGATTGGCTTAGGGGGTCACCATGGTAACCATCCTCACACATCTGACAGCGCATCCCTGCAAGGGGGAAATGATGAAAGAGGTGGGCAGGAATTAGACAGGTAAGTGGAAGCGGTGGGCTAGGACAGGGTTGGAGACCAATCTCATCTCAACTCCAAATCTATTAAAATAAAATCAACAACTCTTAAATCAGATGTCTGGAATCACTGGGAGGGAGTCATTTGAATGCCGGTCACTCACCAGCAAGATTCTCAGTTCAATAAAGCCAGAGCATGTTTAGCATTAAGATACCTTGTGGAAATGTTCTTCATCATGTTGTTCATAACAGGAGGCCTATATATGTAGCGCAGTTTTGGTCAAATTGCAGATCAATCATCTCACCAGTCTGTCCTGTAGGGCAGTTGGTACAGACCACCTCCCCTGTCTCTGCCATTTGAGCACAGCTGGTACGATCCGGGCAAGGGCAAGGTTGACAGTCACCAGGCGTGCCAATCAAAGCATTGCCATAGTAACCATCGAGGCAGTGCTCACAGGTCATCCCAGTGGTGAAGTCTGAACACTCACACACACCTGAAATGGAGAGAGGAGAAGACAGTTAAACACTGCTGCCACTCCACACACCTGCCTGTATACTGCATTGTTTTTCTCAACTGGACGTGACACAAGGTTATAGAGAGTAATATTTTGCACCAGCAGAGTGTGCTGTGTCTCTGGCCAATCACTCCACAAATGTACAAATACACAACCCAATTCGGTAAGGAAACATTCCCCACAGCTCACCATGGAGAGCAGAAGACAACTAAATTCACCCCAACTTTAATTGCTTTGGGAAATATAAGAGCCAAATCCAGTCCGAAAGACCTTCAAGAAGTACAGCAATCCCCCCCCAAGTGAGAGAGATTACCATTTTTATAATTTCCTATAAACAAACTGTTGTTTCAGCCTTGGAAAAACAACTCTCAGCGTTAAATCACTTTAAACATTTTTCTTCGCCATATAACATGTGTTGCTTTCCACATATTGACATATACTCAATCCCTTATGAATTCTATTCACTGGGCAGAACATATTTTCGCTAGCCTTCTCTAGGCCTAAGTGGAATAGGCCAAATACAGTATCCTACAAGCAATGCTGGATCATATACAGTTGTGAGAAAAAGTTTATGAACTCTTTTGAATTACCTGCATTCCTGCATAAATGGCTCCTAAAATATATCTGAAATTCATCAAAGTCAATAGATAAACACAATGTGATTTAACAAGTAACACAAAAAATACATTAACATGTTTTTATTGGACATATTGTTCAAACATTAACAGCCTAAGCTGGAAAAAGTATGTGAACCTCTAGGGTGATGACTTCTATGAAAGGGGGTAATTGAAGTAAGGTGATCCAATCAATGAGATGACATTCAGGTGTGGGTTAGAGGAGTCCTGTCATAAAATTCCCACAAAGTTTGGTTACCAACAGAGTCTGCTCTCTGTTGAAGTGGAATATACTCCCGGTCAAAAGTGCCTCATAAGGCTTGAAAAGGCTACAAAAGCATTTCCAAAGACTTTCCATCAGTCTACAGTCAGACAGATTGGATAGACATGGAGAAAATTCAGTGTCATTGCTACTCTCGATAGGAGTGGGCGTCCAGCAAAGATCCAGCAAGAGCACACGGCATAAAGCTCAAGGAGGTGACAGCTGAGGATCTGCAGGCATCTCTTGAACTTTCTAACATCTGTGTCCACGAGTCCACAATAAGAAAAACAAGAGGTGTGTTCATGGAGAATATCAAGGAGCAAACCACTGCTCTCCACAAAAAAATTTAACTTTTGGGGCACAATGCTATATTTGGAGGAGAAAAAACACTGCATGCGAATAGATCATCCCAACTGTGAAGCATGGTGAAGGGAGCATCATGGTTTGGGGCTGCTTTGCTGCCTCAGAGTCTGATCTGCAGAACGGACGCGTTACCACCTTCTCCTACCAAGTTCCATAGAGACATCCTTGAGATGAAAGAGACGGATGACATCGGCAGTAAAGTGTTTCAGAGTACAGAATGTGATGACAAGCCAGCCTTTACTATTGAAGATGAAGTCTTCCTGCAAGATGACTGATGACTGAAATAGCTGGGTCCCTTACCCTTTTGTTCTCAGGGCCTGGATGGCTTGCAATCATTGAGGGAACAATGAATTCCAATGAATTCTGTCTACGACAGAAAAATATCAATGAAGTGAGACAGTTTTATCAGGAGGAAAAGACCAAAGACCTCTATGACAAAAACAGTCCAGAGTCTTGCCGAAGCATTCTGGAGAAAATGGAGGCAAGAATACCACACCAGTTGAGAAGAAAGTGGCAAGTAGAAAAGCCTAATCAGCAAGTTGGAGACAGTGTGGTGATAAAGGACACCCAAGTCAAGAGAAATGACTGGCCCACTGGACTCGTCATTACGGATTATTCCCAGTAAGGACAAGGTACGGATAGTACGGGATGACCTTCACATCAGACAGGGTACCCCGAAGGTATACTCCAGGCCTCTCCGAAGTTCTTTATTCTCAAGAGTTAAACACATGAGCTGAAATATAAATGAGAATTAAAGGAATAAACAAAACTTCCAGGCAAATATTTCCAAAGCCAAAAGAAGTGGTGAGACAGCCTCCTCACATGTGTAGCATGGCAGGAAACAATGACAAGCATGAAGGACCAATACTCAAACTCAAATAACTATACATAACTCCAACACTAGGTGGGTACAATGCTCACTGGTAGTGGGCAGCACACTAATCCCTAAGTGAACACGACTGTATGACTGTGAAATAGAATAGAAAAGCCCTTGTTGTTGCAGCTCAGTGACCTGCAATGGCTCTAACGTCACAGATTAAGACGGTAGGAACCATGAGTACCCTCCCATCCTCCTTTGTGCTTGCCTAACTTGCATTATAACAACTTACAAAATGAAATAGTGGAAAACAGACAAAACGTAATGTGGCATTACAATTGAGACCCAACAAAGCAGTAAGTATAATATAATATCAAAACCAATACCTTCCTTGCGAAGCACAAATAAAATCCACTGCAAATGAATATTACTTGTTGAAAAAGTCAATTTCATCATAGAATCACTCAAAATGTGTGACAAAATAATGTTTTTGTACTGTGTATAATTATAAGAAACAACTAGTTTTACTACTGTACTTTATGATACTATGTGTGAATATCATTTATGCTCAAATGACATCAAGTGTGATGATTTTCCTGGAGAACACCAGCATGTTCTTTATGCATCGCAGATTATTTGACGACGTGGGTAATTTACACAACGCTCATTTCCCATCACTCATAGCCTACAGTGTAATCCACAGAGAAGCTCTTAGCAGTGCATTGTTAAATCAATTAGTTCACACCATTGGAGTAAAAGAGATTCTTGCCTCTAGTTATGGGGTCAGTGATGTCTTCCATCACTAGATAAAGCACTGTTAACTTCAGACATCCAAGCCAAGTATATGAGATAGAATAATGCCTGCAAAGATAAATTGATCACATAACCATTAGGGGGGAGTAATTATCCTGTTGCCTGATTAAGTGTAGACTACTGCGCAAAAATCATTATTAGTTTTTTGGTGGGGTGAGGTGAATAATACATGACTTTCAAGCATGTAATACCAGTCATTTAAACAGGCTACTTAGTAATAATGATTGTTCCTAGCATAAAGGAGCCTTTCTTTAAAATTTCACAAACCATTACAATGACACTGATGGTGCGTGGCGTCAATCCCCAAGGAGCCATAGTAAATTTAATGGTAGTAGAAATGTGCTGACTTTACTGACTGTGAAGATGACTGAGCATGCTATGAGACGCTAGAGCCACCGTGGGCCTCCTAGACACCATTATCGTTCCGTTGGATCCCAAACTGAAACCCAAACTGTAGATGAATGGCATTTGCTATTCACATGGTATCCATCATTGTCATCATCAGGATCACTTCATAACATCCCCGCAGAATCATCGTATTAATGAATCAATGACCATTCATTCATCCTAAATGAATTGGGATCCCACCGTGCCTCCCCCGTGGAATCGCGCACACATCGGATTCCACGATTATATGACTGATCCACATGATCTAGCCTCCTCGTATTCCTCCCCTCTCTGCTCCGCTGTACTACACTTCAATTCTTTGCTCTCCACCTGAACTCACAGCTTGTCTGTTCTCTGATGGCGCAGCGATATTTCTGTATGTGAAACACGTAGCCTGGACTTTCTGAAGAGGAGCCCTTAATCATATACACATCACACCCCCTACTCTTCTTTCTACCTTCGCTCACACCACCTGTACATCTTCCCTCCACTCTGCCCCTCCATTATACCTCTCTACAGAAATACATACATATTCGGGCCTAATGCGCTCCATTGAGGAACCCACTCACTGAGAACAGGACTACATTGCTGTATCATGATCAGAGGGCATAAACAGGCCCTACAGACTGCATTCATTACTGAATGAAATACTTTTTGCACTCTCTTCCTCCATTTTGTGCTTCATTCAGTGTTACTAGCAGAAATGTGTAACTGCTACAAACAATCAGACAGCATAAAGACCAGATGGATAAATACTTTGATCAGACCGTGCCGCTTTCTTTTAATCCATTCCCACCAATCTCCAGATTTATTTACTGACCAAATTGAGTTTCCATCATCAGATCATTCCATGTTATTTCCCACCTTCTTGGGAGGTCTGTCTGAAAGGGAGGGATATTGCGTGGGCTCTTTGTTTGATGAAGTGTGAGCCCAGAACACATGCTACGTGTTTGAAATGAAAACAAACAAACAAACAAGCAAGCAAACTTTGGAGCAACATTTGGATGCATGCTCCCTCCACCAATTACACTGAAATTACAAAAAAAAAGTAGTGCTTGACCAAAAGCATTTTTCACTTTCTTTTTTTTGCATCCGATGCATCCGGAAATTACAAAAGAGAGAGGGGGGGAGAGAGAGAGAGAGAGAGAGAGAGAGAGAGAGAGAGAGAGAGAGAGAGAGAGAGAGAGAGAGAGAGAGAGAGAGAGAGAGAGAGAGAGAGAGAGAGAGAGAGAGAGAGAGAGAGAGAGAGAGAGAGAGAGAGAGAGAGAGAGAGAGAGAGAGAGAGAGAGAGAGAGAGAGAGAGAGAGAGAGAGAGAGAGAGAGAGAGAGAGAGAGAAAATTGGTGTAGTACCCTTACATGTGTCTGCTCTGGGGCTGTTTGATGCCAGTGTTGCTAACAGATATGCTGCTAGTTTGCAGCAGATGTTGAAGGAAAAGAGGAGGGATTCTGTTTTCTGTCCACCCCTCATACATACAGTGTGCAAAACGGATGACTTAGGAAATATGTTTTGTCATACTGTGACTGTGGAAAATGAATGCATCAAATCCGGTTTTATGTGTAGCTGTCAGCTAAATTGTTATGGCCACATTTATGGCAAAGGCCTGGGGTAGTAGCAGTGGTGGTAACTCTAACAGTAATGGCTGTAGCTCATATTGTCTCACATGCCACTTGATTGGATCACTGGTGTTATAGAGGATCTTAATGAACCATCTACAATCTGTCTTTCTATCTAGGTTATTGTCTCTCTATCATCTCTATCATCTGCCCAACCAACTCTCTCACTCATTAGATGCAACATGCTTTACTAAATAATTGTCATGGATTGATTGTATTTGACAGCACTACACACACACACACAAAATCAGATGTCCCCAATTCTGTGCCCAATCTACCTAAGCCTGTCATGCAAATTAGGTCAGCTCAACTTCACCGCTTGTGACATGACAGGAGGAAACCACAAGATAGGACAATATCTTTTTTCTGTCAAAATTAGGTGGCAATGAAAGAAAAAAATAATATGAATTTGGCCCACCCTTGTAAATTCAGTACCCAATCATCCTTGCCTCATTTTGATCTTCCTCCTCCTCAACCACCTGTCTCATTGTCTTCAGGTATTTTGCCACGTGATACAATGTAAGTAGCATGCAGATCACAACCGTAGGCTAGTTTGGCACATGCTTTCCTTAGGTTCAAAAACCATACAAAATCAAAGGTGAAGTTGGTGCTTTATGCTTTACTAAATCAAACCTTAATTATTAATTAAGGTTAAAATTAAGTGCAAAGATGATGCATCCAAGTTTCTTCCTGGTGTCTCATCCACAAAATGCTGTGGTTATCCTACATTCAAAGGCATATGTGCCAGAGCAAAGGTTTAGTAGATCTGGGTCTTCATGTCCTTCATTTGTGTCTGTAGATACACAACATGTTTTTACCATGTACTGTATATTGCATAGTCTGAAGTCTTCTTAAGCCCATGAAGAAAGACCGGTTGCATTGCTAGCCAGTTAGATGCACTCTGCTGTCCACAAGAACCTGGGTGCATCTGCTTTTACAAAGCCCAGAATAAGTAAGGTCTTTCTGTTACTTGTTCTGTTTTATAACATCATATACTTGTTTCTCACTTTGACATTTGTGTAGGGCCAAATCTTTGAATAATTCACTGTGGCTTTTGCATAGCTAAATGTCACGCCCACTGCAGTCTGGTGGAGGAGGTTAGGAAACGGAAGCGTTTTGGTCTTGGTCTGTGAAGGGGGGACCAACCACCAGGGGCTCCTGCAGCAAAATACATTGAAGTCAGCCTAATAAAGGCCATCACCAAGAGTACCTGTCACATTGCATCAATTAAGGTACAGATGAGGACATGACCGAAAATGCTGCTCATTGCAATGCTTATTAGAATGCTAGCTTAAAATGGAGGCTATTGTGAGTCAGTGTTTGCCAACAAAGGGCCGCCTTAGAACGAGACAGAGGAAGCCAGGGCGTGCATTTCCCAAATGCCTGTTTAAATGCCATCTTCAGCTTTTTAAGGTCATTAGCTGGAAAATCTATGGGAGAAAGTTGAGGCAGACATACTGAGAGAGAGTGAAGCTGGCTCTAGCACTAGCTTATTCAGCTCCCTAATCTCTCTGGTGGGCCATATTTGTCGCAGACTAAGCCCTGAGATCATAGGCGGTGCTAGCGTTTGGGGAAGCTAATATGGCCAAGATCTTTAATTCTAGGAACCTTGAGAATGGCCTTGTTGACAAACTCTAAATGAATAGTTATTTAGCTTCCTACTAGTGAAGTTTTGAATGATTTGATTTTCATGATAACTTGAGGCCATTGTCTCCCAAAAATGAATGCCAACCAATTTCCTTGTGTTGAGTATTGGACTGAAAAATCTGCTTGCGAAAAGTGAGTATAGTATATATATATATATATAAATTTGGCTGGGATCAGGCTGAAGTTTGCACAACGGACAATGCAATTAATTTAAGAGAATCCTAGCACCACAATATGAAACAGATATAGCATAATGCATGGACAAACCGCATAACATGCTGTGTAAATATAGCCTCGTACTGCACATAGTCAAAGATTATAGTCACCAACAGTCACCAACTATGAGAACTGAGGAAACTATGACATTTGCAAAATGTAACAGGGCCTTGGTGCTGTGGAGATGCTCATTTCATCAGAGATCAAGGGATCGGGCGATTGAGCACGAGAGAGAGAGAGAGAGAGAGAGAGAGAGAGAGAGAGAGAGAGAGAGAGAGAGAGAGAGAGAGAGAGAGAGAGAGAGAGAGAGAGAGAGAGAGAGAGAGAGAGAGAGAGAGAGAGAGAGAGAGAGAGAGAGAGAGAGAGAGAGAGAGAGAGAGGCGCTTCTGCACCAGCTGATGTTTTTTTACGTGCTAGAATAGTCAGTAGCCTGCACACAATAAATAACAATCTAAAAGTACACAACAAAAGACACTTCATCAATCATTTCAACCATGGGGAAACTTAGTTTCCCCCTTAATGCTTGAAATGCCTGTCCTGTATCAGTATGAGGGAATATGAGGAGAGACAAAGACAGTGAGAAAGAGAGAGACAGACAGATGTAGTCAGTTGGAACGAGTCTTAACATGCAATTTCCCTTGTTGGTCCTAGTCAACATGCTTTACTCATCTCTTCACAAACAGCGCATTTATTTTGGATTCACAAAGAAACAAAAACACAAACAATAGCACAATACAACATGTACACTGTCTGCTTGTCTTGCTTGCCAGCTGTGCTGTCAGAGATCTCCAGTTTGAAAGGGTTTCAGCCTTTCCCTTGATGGAATTAGTTTGGACGTGGAAAACATAATACAACCAATCCAGGCCATCGCCAAAATCAATAGCACGCTACTTTTCCAGGAGATAGAAGAACACAGAGGAGATAAAAACAGATAACACAAATAAAATATTCTACCACTCTACTTGACCTCCAGAAAACAACAACACAGGCTGAGTACTGTAAAAGCTAACACAGGGCTCTAAATTTTAAGCAAAATAATTCAGTCTGAGCAAAATCTTTTGCATGGATGTTACTTTTTATGAACCAGAAGCATAAAAGTTATTTGAGAAAGTGATATTCTACATAGTTTTCACAGTGATGTCAGGTGGATGTTGAGTCATTCTTGTTCAGACACAGTTGACCTCTTTAGATGGCATTTTACTCTGCAGATAAGCAGTGTAATGTAAGGGTGGTCCCACACAGTGGACTCCAGAGGCCTATTAAGGGCCAGGGGTAACAGAGGGGCTCTAAAACAGTAGTGGAAAGCTCTATATACAGCAGAGACTGCAGTGTTGGGGGCATCATGTGTTACATTTTGTTTAGGTGATTTATGAGTGCTCCCCTACAGTGTGGGCTGCTGGGAAAATAGAGTGTCTGCATTTATTTATCTATATATTAGAATCGGCTCTCCTCCTTCTCCACCCTCCCTTGAGCTTATAAATTATGGCCTCTGCCCAATTTTATGGATGGCATGTATCCAATTAACACACAGAGACATGGATGAGTGCACACATACAAAAAACACATAAGCAGACTGAAATGAAAGTATGCCCAGAATCGTGGAAACCTACACACACACACACACACACACACACACACACACACACACACACACACAAAGACTAGGGTTTTTGTGTATCTGAAGGACATATGCTTGACTTCATTAGCCCTGCAGCACCAGCACTCTGCAGAAATCACAATTTGCTCGTTCCACCACAAATATTAACATTTCCAATCTGTTATGTTGCGTTAAAACAAATAGAAACGACACGACTCAGAGAGTGTTAATAAATCATGATTATGAAGCACCATTGGCTGCAGCTTTCCCCTGGCAGCCAGTGAATAAATTTCATCCCCATACTGTCTGTGGGCACACCCTGCATGATGATACCAGTCGTTAGGTAATTACACACCAATTAAGAGTCTGATAGGAGAAACAGCAGGCTGGCCCGCCTTCCTGCTGACAAATGATGAAGAGGGTGTCTCTAATCGACTTACCTTGATAACTCCCCTTGACCTGAACCTATAGATGTTTTCAGCTGTTTTGGCCTTCAAAAGTTGTGCCATCATCATCCATTTGAACTAGAAAGCCTCATTTTAACTAGCTTCCTCTCCTCTCTGGCTTTATGCCCACAATACACTAGGGATTTTGATCCCTGATCAGGGAGTCAGTCAACTCTTTCATCACTATGCATATGTTTGCATGGTAATCAGAAAAAAAAAAAAATATATATATATATATATATCTTGAAAGGGATATGTGTGTGTATGTGTGTGTGTGTGTGTGTGTTCTAATAGCATCTCCACAATGCATCTGTGGGGACTTGTCAGGGCCTAACTATTTACAAAACTTAGGAGGCATTAAGATATGCTAAATGGTGTAACGCAACGTGCTGAGTCAAAACCAAATCCACTTTGATGTTAAACAGGTTCATAAATACATCATAGGGATTTCATTCCAACAACTCTGAACATCAGCAGATTTGCATATATGTAACCGTTGGCTATCTGAGGCAGCGACACTGTTCTCCGACAACACCAAATTACAGTAAAGTGTAATTAATATAGTGCACAGATTTTTCAGTAAGGTGGTGAGTCCTGTGTTGCCAGACATCAATCGAAACAGTATGGAATCCAAGCAAAAGGTATTTATTTCCAATCTGATGATGCAAATAATTGTACCAGGTTAAAAGAAAGTCAACCATCAACTAGAAATGCATTTCCCAGGGAAAATGTGTGAGATTGCTAGGGCTAGGGTGCTGCTAAGGTGTCCTATGTGGCTGCTAAGGTGTGGTAGCTGGTTGCTAGGGTGTTTCTAGCTGGTTGCTAGGGGGTCATAGGCGGTTGCGAGGGTGTCCTAGGTGGTTGCTAGGGTATCCTAGGCTGTTGCTAGGTGGTTGCTAGGGTGTCCTAGGTGGTTGCTAGGTGTTGCTATGTTGTCCTAGGTGGTTGCTAGGCAGTTTCTAGCTGGTTGCTAGGGTGTCCTAGGCTGTTGGTAGGGTGTTGCTAGGGTCTCCTAGGAGGTTGCTAGGGTGTTGCTAGGTTGTTCTAGATGGTTGCTAGGGTGTTTCTAGCTGGTTGTAGGGTGTCCTAGGCCGTTGGTAGGGTGTTGCTAGGGTGTCCTAGGCCGTTGCTAGCGTGTCCTAGGTGGTTGCTAGGGTGTTGCTAGGGTGTCAAAGGCGGTTGCTAGGGTGTTGCTAGGGTGTCCTAGGTGGTTGCCACATATGTGGTTCAGGTATCAGGTATGTGGTTACATATGTGACACATAACGGTTTTCGTGCTACAGGTGAGCAAAAAAACACACAGAAGATATAATATATAATATTATAATATAGATATAATATAATATAATATAATAAACATGCTGAGTCAGCAATCCCACTAATAAAATAAACCACAGAGTTGACTCCACTAAAATACAACTGTGAACACAGATTAACGGCGCACTAAATGAAAACAAAACACATGCAAGGTAAACTAATATAACTCAAACACATACGATAAGAAAGCAAACACATACTACTGCGCTATTTTTAGGCCGTTAAAGACACACACCACTTTGATTGCATCCTATGGCTGGTACATATAGGCCTACGACTTGCCCAACCAACTATTTCCCTTCTTCACTTTCACTCTCTTTCTTTAACAAGCAAAATCCGACCACAACTTTTCTCTTTTTAATCTAGTTTTCCCTCTCACTCCTGTTCTCTGATTTATTAGTTTCTGTCTGAACATGGAGAGACAAATGGGGTGAAATAATGGCTGGCGTTAGATTGCAATGTCAAAATCCCGCTCTACACAAATGCACTTAAAAATTACACACCTCATGAAAGTAATGTTTGTTGGATATTACATTAATGAAAGAGGGGAAGATGAATGAAATAAATTGACTTAGAGGCACAGAGGAAATAAGAACGGGGGGGGGGGGGGGTGACGTGAGACGAGTAAGCGCAGGGGGGGAGTCAAGGACACTAAAAACACAGCCAAGGTGAATGAGAACAGGAGCAATCTGAGCTGATGGAAGAAGAAGGAAGGACCAGACAGCGCGGTAATCGGGGGGACTTGGGGAACAAAAAGACAGACGGAGAGATAAAAAACAGGCAGAGCAAGCTGGAGAGGGAGAGAGACAGTCAGACAGACAAGAGACAAGGATAAGAGACACGGGAAATCTGCAAGCAAATTAGACTTCATTAGCCAACAGGCAGCTAACAAGCCTAATTAGAGGGGAGGCAGGCAGTGATTCCAGCACTGCTTCCAGACCTCAGACACACACACAGTCACATAAACACACACAATCAAACACACATACAAACGCCAAGATGTGTGTATCCATGAGATAAACACAGACACACACGCGCACAAATACACATAAAGCTTCAGGCACCTCCTAACTAGGTCAGATCTCTGTCTGAGACTTAAGTCTGAGGGTAGGAGGGAGAGGAAGAGCAAGATTGAGGAGAGATAAAAGATGGAGGGTGGGGAACTTGGATGGGATCGTAGTCTGCTTTTGGTGGAGTTGGAGAGAGTCATTAAAGCTGCGAGAGTGAGATAGTCTGAAAGAGAGATTGAGAGAGAGTGGAAGAGAAAGGGACATACTGAAAAGCACATTCCACACACACACACACACACACATCACGTTGCCATTACTAATCCAGTTTAGGATGCACATCTGAAGGAATAATTCAGCTGTTGGCTATAAAAATGTCAGTAATAGATGTTTGGACCAGTGGTGAACACAACGCTTGTGTTGTAATTGTTACTGCTGTAGATATTAGTAGAGTCAACAGACGATCTGTTAGAGATGATACACTCATCCAATCCTCATTTTGAGTGATGATTGCTCATGAAAGCTCCTGAGTGCTGACTGATAGTGAGGTTGCAATCCCTTGATGTTCGTATGCCTGCCTCTGGCTTCTGGGAAGTGACAGATAAAGCCAACATTCGCATCAGCCTGTCAGCCTCTGTCACTTTTCTCTGTTCTCACTGAGTGTGACGCCGATGCAGAGAACTTAGTGCTCTCTCTATAATCACTTCCATAATATATATAGCTAAATTGAAGTCATTTGACAGTATCCTTTCTGTCTGTTACACATAAACAATGTTATCATCGGTGATGGAAAGTTTCTAGAAGTGACTAAGATGGATTTCAACTAGCTTTTGAACCATGTTTATAGAAAGTGGCAATTAACTCAGACAGACCATGTTACATGACAAGCTAACAGAAAAGACAATAAAAGATGATAAGTCTAACTTACTATCCTTGTTCAATACAATTATATTTTGTGTTATTTTGTGTTATTCATAAGAGCTCTTCATTTTAAAAGCTAATGCATTGATCTTGTACCATATTGATCTCACCTTATCTACTTCAGCAGGGGGTCACTGAAGCTCAAATGTTTGCTGAAATGTTGTTGTGGTTCGCAGTAGAATGGCAATGTGTGTAAATTTCTTGCAAATAACAACCGAGACCTGTGCAAAGGTGATTATGTCTTCATGGCATTTCCCAGAGTTACCATTTGAACCCAACTGTATTTATGCCAAATGTAACTGTTTTATTTATTCATGAAATGTCACTCCACGGACACACTCAGATCTACAGCTTATGCCCTATTACGTTTCTTTTCCTCCAATCATGCCCGTGCAACATCAGATGAATCTGTTATCGCAGCATGATCAGCCCACCTCTATCGAGCTCGGGGTATTTTCAAGACAGATATGTTCAAGACAGATAGCGTAGAATGAGCAAGTCCTTGCACCTGATTCATTCCCATCCATTCATTCCCTTCGACAGCAGAGCATATAGCATTGCTTTCTGGATCCATTAATGTAATGGTCTTATTTTGACATGTGTTGATACTCAACTATGTCTGAACAGGGAAAATGTCCAGATAGTTTTGACTCTAATTCACACATGACCCCTAGAAACTTTGCAACATGTATAGAAAATGCTGCTGAAAGGATTCACACATGCACGCATGAAAACACACACAGTTGGCGGTGTTCAGTGCTTACCTGTCTCTGGGTGGCAGGATCCATGTTGATGGCAATTGCACGGCACGCACGGTGAGAGGGGCCCTCGGCCAGGGTCTTCCCTGGTGAATCCCGGGGCACACCGCTCACAAAACTGGCCTGCAAAACTTGGGGGACAGGAACACAGTTCTACCCATGGGGCAGGAGGGCCGGCTGGACCAGAGGAGAAGAAAGCCGAGGTCAGGGTTACCCCCGTGAGCTGGGATGTGTCTGGAGAGAGAGAGAGGAAAAGTGGGGAAGAACACACTTTGTCAGCATCAGAAAAGTGATGTGGTTGCAAAGGCCAGTAGTAAACTGATAATTGTTGCCTCAGAGGCCTGTTGGAGTGTTTGGGGCACCTGCTTTTCCCTGGTCAAAAGATGGGTGTATATATACAGTATGTGTGTGTGTGTGTGTGTGTGTGTGTGTGTGTTGGGGTTAGGGACTGGTTCTTGTTAATCAGCAGGTTATTAGCATTTGCTGCAGTGCTGTCCCTGCCTCCGTCTCATTACAGGTAGCTGGCCTGGGTTTACAGTTTACAGTTTACAGCCACACACACACACACACACACACACACACACACACACACACACACACACACAAATTAACAAGCAGATTCATCCACCCACACCCTCGTAAATGCAACACTTAATGCTCACTTGCACATACAGTACATGCACCCACACACACACATACATTCGTCACCCGGGGGAATCTTTGATATAACAAATGGGAAAAAAAATGACTGCAGCAGAGCGAGACGAACAGGACAGGAGACTTGTAGAGGTATATGGCAGCAGCGTGGTTCCTCTGGGGATTCAAGATCCCTCTCTCCTCTCATGAATAGTGATGGAGGAAAGACCGGATTCTGAACTGAATCCCTCTCACCCTTCATTCCCTCCACCGCAGCCACAGAGCACAAAACTATCTTTACTCAAGGTCCAGTGCTGTACTGTCTGTTCTCGCCGAGGACACGCCGGTTCAGCGATACACAGCTAGAGAATGTGTCTGAGATGACAGACAGCAGACAGACAGGAGAGAGATAGAAATAGAGAGGTAGGGTTATTGAGAGTTCGTGCAGATGCTGTGCACGTGTTGAGGACGTTGTTTTGTCAGATCAGAAATAAACCAAGTGTGAATGAGAAGGAAATCTGAGACAAGTGGAAAACAGTGATGGGAGAGAGAGAGAGAGAGAGAGGAAGAACCAGAGCATAGGAGGGACCTTGACTTCTAACAAGTCGTGATCCAGCCATTCCTTTAGCGGTGATGAAACAGTTCATTTGCACCTCTGAGGGATAATCAGTACGCATGCCTATCCTCTTCCACGACTCGCCTTAGCCTCTGCCCTTTACTCTCCTCTGCCTCCTGAATTCTATTAGCTTATTCGATGGGGAATATGTGCAATAAAAAAAACAACAGTTTTTAGACGCTGAACTTTGTATTTGAATTCATTAAAAAAACTTTCCATCTCGTGTCTCGGCGTGGGAACACTACTATCAACTCCGTCTCCAAAAAAACCATGTCAGACCAATGGAGGTTTTAATTTTCTCGAATGGCTTCACTGCAGCCCCTCACACCAAGATAATTGAGGCTTGTACTTGTATATTATAGGCAGCTGCACGTCAAACCATTGATTTCCCATAAACTTCCAATGGTCATGTTGTCCAAATCTCCACGTTTGTGGTGGAAACACCGAAAGGCCCTTACTGTGACGGCTGTCAAATCCTACAGTAAATCCTTCATGTGACAATGATAGCCTAAAGACAATACTTTCATTAAAATAGAAGAGGCCCATTATGAGAGAGCTCTCTCTCCGCCGCAGAGATGAAGAGAAATTTAAAGAGCAAGGGGGAGAGAGTGAGTGAGCGAGCGAGAGAGAGGGGAAGGAGGAGAGGACAGCTTTATGGGATTTTGATATTAACGTCTGCTGTGCAGCCTGCGGCGATAAGGCACTTCTAACACTGTTTGAGAACTAATTTGAGACCTAACACAAATCATTATGGCCGAGTCTCTCACCCTGTGATGTGCGAAAGAGGCAGTGTAAATTGTGTGCTTGAGTTCGTGTTTGTGTTCACGCGGGTGGGCGGGAACATGAAATGGTTTTGATGGAATGCGTTTGACTCGGCTTTCTATTTCTGTGGGTGCGCGGCCATTGCGAGGTTTTTTTGTGCACGTGAAATCTGTACGTCAGAATATGTGACTCAACGCCTGCGCCGGGCTCCTAATTAAAATAGTGTAACCGAGAGCGAGAGCGAGACGGTTATTTTGGCCAGCTGTTCTGTCTTCTCGGAGCAGTAATCCCCGTAATGCCTCTCAGATCCTGGCTCCACTTTGGCAATACAGACTATCAGATAGAAGGGGAGAAAGGACATGATAAAAATGAGAGGAGGATTTGAAGCACTAGTTAGCAACGTCTTTTTTTGCAGGGCCAGATTTGGAGCAGTTCATCTATTCCCCGATTGCAAAAACTGACAGGGTTTTAGCAAACATCTTTAGTTCGACTTGAACACTATATTCTAGCGTGTGATGAAAATGTCTTTTTAGTGAATAGAGGTTTGGGAATCTTAGCGGTATTACATGTAGATGTTAATGTGTCTACTATTAATATTACATAACATTTATTTTGTACTGAAATGAATGCATCAAAGCACTCTCTCTCATTCTCTCTCTCTCCACACACACACACACAAAACCTGCCAGCTGTAAAACCTGAGAATCCCTTTATAATGAAACAACGTGGTTACAAATAGGTTTAGATGGCAGATGTTACAAAAGGTGAAAGTGTCAAATTACACTACTAAACTCTAACTAACGTGTCAATTATTTTCACTGTTTGCAGCGGCAGCCAGCTCACCAAGCTTGATCTGTTGGCCAACATCGTAAACATTTGTTTAACCTCCTCCCAAATGCAGAGTGTGTGTGTGCGGAGTGCTCGGATGAGGTGATGCTCTGAACATTCAAATGGAAAATCCTGACAGGACTAACAAGCATCCCTGTTTGGCGCCAGGATACTCTCTCGTACTTAGGCTGCCATTTCATGAATGCTCCTGAATTGTAGATGCTTTTCGCCATGGGACGGGTACGTGAGTGAGGTGCATTGAAGGAGGTGAGCAAATTAGCAGACGAAAAAAGCCACACGAAAAAAGGACTTTAACTTTGAAGTAACAAAAGGACAATTACAAATTTAGCTACACAGGCTCAGTTGAATGCATATTAGCAGTATGTGTCAGCTGTCAGCACTTTTATATGAGCTTTATATGAGTTCCAAATCATCAGTGCTTGAATCACAGGTGCATCACTTGCCAATTTTTTTTAATGTGGCAAGGGGAACAGTCTTGATAGGATGGATTTACATTTGGAGATAGCCAAAGGATGCATTCAACCCACAATTTCTGCTGCCAAATGTTGAACATTGCGGTGGATCTGTAATAGTATGGACAGCATCTCGTTGGAGTCATCAGGTCCGATGATTATGTTTGAGGAATATGAGCTCATTTTACAGGAGCAGGTGCACCCTATAGTACAAACACTATTCCCACATGATGTTCCCATAGTCCAACGCTTCCATACACACTGCTAAACAAATTCAAGAGTGGTTTCATGAACCGTGAAGTCAAATGCCTTCCATGGCCTCCCATATCACTATATCTAAACATCATTGAAGTTCTGGAGCAGAGAGTGTGATATTCCGATTTCTACCGCCTTCATCCTCCAATATCTCAGTATACACAGTTCAGGAGTTGCATGACTGCAGTCCAAGAACTGATTTGGGGTTATATAGGAAGCAGGGCAATTCATGAACTATTGTAGTAAGAATATGAGGCAAGATAGAGATCAAACATGCTTAATATGACACATAAATTCACAGTATGCACAATACTATACACTATAGTGATATGTGTTAACATTGTAAACCAGATTAATAGACAAATACACACACACACACACACAAACACACACTGACTTACAGTTGCGTCCTCCTGCGTTGCTGATCCTGAGGGCCGTCAGGTTGTAAAGGAGCTGTTGGAACTCAAACGCTGACAGTGAAGGTGTAAATCTCCTCTCCTCTTCATGAAGCCTGGGACAACAGGAGGCAGAAGCATTCATGTCGGTGCAGCACATACAAGTTTTTTACACATACACCCTGCAGCCTCCTTGCAAGATGTGACGTTGAGGTGATGGATTTGTAAATCAAAGCATGTCCACCCTCATATTATGATATGTGGATTGTGACTCTAACATAAATCCATGTGCACGCTCCCTCACACACCCAAAGCCATACGATATATCAACTGCCATCGGTTTCATGATGTAAAACAAGATAACAAGGTAACTGTTGAGTTACAGGAATTAAGTCTCTGAACAATTGGGATGGCATTTAAAGCAATTAGATGACTCACCACAATATGCATCCTGATGCTTATGTGCTTGAGGTTTTAAGGTATCACCGATGATGAGTTAAATCTCGGTAGGCTTCGTTCTCTTTAACGTCCTTCGAGACACGCTTTGAATAAACTCGACTTGAAATCAAAGGAGACGGCGCTACTCGGGCATACAGAGAGTGCCAAGAAATCATTTAAATGTGCTAACTTCAACTAACACCCGGGTCCAGCGTCTAGATCAGCCGGTCTTTTTGAGCGACACATTGCACATCCCTCCCATATTACTCCAGCTAGCATGTGCCATTTCGTTTCTGATGACAGATGTGGCGGCGTCTGATTGACGTGGCGGGAATATCTCAGGACTCTTTTTTTCCTGCTACTGCATGGGTGAAGGTCTTAATGGCAAATAGCAGATGGACCAGAAAATAAATACAGGATGTTTATCTATTGGACAGACGCTGACGTACAAAGACGCACAATCAAGGACAGATTCCATCATGTTGCAGGCTTTCCACACGTCATAGGTGCTATTGACTATCCACGTTACCATCAGGGCACCGAGTTCACAAGAATACATTTAGAGGAATAGATAAAGACAACACTCCATGACCATTCATTCAGTATATCATGCACACGTGGACATAACACGTGCACGAAGTTTCAATGCAGGAAGCAAAGTGACTGGAGACTGGCTTGTTGGTGAGTTGAGTATAAAAAGCAAGATATAAGTTATTTTTGATATAGAAATGATTTCAGTGATTTCTGATAAGCAACATTTGGACTAGTGTAAATCATTTTCCGATTTTGTATTCTGTATTTATATATTATGTTTTAATCCAATTAATTTCCCGACAGCAAGTTTCCAATTCAATCTTTGTGTGCAGTCATCCTAAGCAAAACTCAATTAGAGGAGCATGTCATTTATAGGCAATGCCTCAGCAGAAAGACATAAGATGGCAAAAAGTTGCTGGCCCAGTTATCCACCACGCTGATCTGAATCGGGGCCCTACATGGACAACCTGATCAGAATGGCAGCAGCCTGTGTTCCAGCCAGTCGTCAGTGAAAACCAGGAAGTCAATTGCTTTTACAAAGTAACTTGCTTTTAAAGTGCTTTAGTGCATGGCCTCTGTGTCTGCGGTCACATTTGGATCTATGCACGTAAGAGTGTGTGTTTCAGTGTGTGTGTGTGTGTGTGTGCGTGCGTACGAGTCCTGGCGGGCTACACGGACTCTCCCCTGATGTACGGAGGGTCCTTGTTCCCTGGCCTGACATGTAGGCACAGTAATAAAGGGAGGCAATTACAAACCGGGCCTCAAAGCCATGGTAATGGAGCTGGTCGAACGGCGATAAGCAGAGTGTGCATGAAAGTGGAAAAAAAAAACTCCCAGTCATGCTTTCCCTACGGAGCGTCAGTGTCCCTTTTAATCAGCGGCAAGCAGAGCAAGGAGAGGCCCAGTGTAATTAAGCCTGCTCCGCCGAGGATGAGAGGACATCATCGGGGGAGAAAAGCCCCAAAAGAGGAGTGGACACACACAGACACACACACACACACACACACACACACACACACACACTAATAGTGACAGAACAGAGATAGAGGGATATAAACAGAGCAAGACAAAGCATATATCTACGGGGACGTAGCATATATGCTATTTCTACATACCTCAGACTTACAACTACAAGCACGGCAATAAATCCTTTCCCTCCTACCTGTTTTCAAGGGAACAGAAAGAGTATGCTACTCTATATAAACCATTCACCTCCTCCTCCTCACACTCCCTCAGTCCCCTCAGCCCAGGCCCCCTGTATTCCCATATTGCACCCCTTCAACTTTGCGCCAGGTGGGCAACGCACAGCTACGTAAGAGGTTAACATATTCACCGGCTATGACAGCAGGTGCTGTCAGTCAAGAGACATGACAAGGGGGGTGTGAAGCGCGCACGTGTGTTTCTGCTCATGGTTATTTATGCTTCTCGCACGTTTTTTGACGTACTTGGTACTTGGAAACACCTGATAACACGACGAGTTCCGCTACGCCCGTTTCACTCATTATCACCAATCACATTGTGAACGGCCGACGTGTGCATAGATGTTGTGAAATTCTCACTTCGGCAAGTTTATTAAACGTGCGCAAAGTTAAATCCACCCTTACACGCAAACACACACACATGCACAGGCACATGGACATACACATCAAGCATATCAACGTGCGATTCCTTTGATAATCTATCTGACAGGGAGAGAGTTCATTCAGATGCAAGTCAAATCTCTTCACACTGTGTTCTTAGCACAGGATCCCGGATATAGCTGCTTGGATGAGTAAGACCCTGGCAAAGGGTGAGTGTACATACTTCCTTGACATGTCTGTGTGTGTGTGTGTGTGTGTTGTGTGATCATACGTCTGAGAAGTGGGATGATCTGTGGCTTTCTAATGACATCTTTCTAAAGAGCCACTTAATGACACCCCCAGGCTGTCAGAAGGAAGTTTCCAAATAACTAAATGTACACATGGGTCATTACCATTACCGACAGCCTGACAGTGTTGTATCCTAACACACGTGGCGTATATGTTACGGTTATGTTAAGGCCTCCGATGCCTCCATCCTCACTATGTGATGCTAGGTCAACCGGGAGGGGAGGCATGGGAACTTACCGATCTCCCAGTCTCTCAGATCAGAAGCCAATCTGAAGAGGTATTTTGGCCATGTGAGCCTCACTACTGTGACGAGCAGTCAAATATTTGTGTTTCATGGTTTGTGTGTTCAAAAATCATACTAAATATATACAGAATGTAGTATTATTTTATTAATTTCTTTTTTTATTTCTATTCATACTTATTTATTTCTAAATTTTGAACCAATAATTGCTCCATAAGAGAGGCATGTATTTTATATTGACATAGACAGACAGGTGGAAACATTGAAGAGTTATTCCTGACGTACTACAATTGCTATGCCATCAACACATCAAGTGTATCTCTCTCTACCATCCTCTGATGCTCGAGTTGAAGTGTGCATCTCCGACTGCCTCGCATGTCTGGTTGGATGTCTACCCACCACACTAAAACCAATTTCAGCAAGACTGAGCTGCTCTTTGGCAAATCCTCCCCTCAATCCCCGCTCCATCGCCATTGACAAGACCATGATGACTACTGACCAAACTGCCAACAACCTTCCCTCCTAGCCGGCCTCCAAAAGTACTCCATTCAGCTCCTGCGACGTATCTAGACCTGACTTCTCTTCAACTTCCCCAAAATTCTTGCACTCCCAACAGCCAGCATCCCATTGCCATCAAGGATGTAAGAGAGTGGTCTCGGGGACTCTATGGGGGCTTTACAGGACTGTTTTTGAACAAATGGACTGAAACCTCACTGTGGGTAATGAAGGGCTCTCACTGCATAACGATTTCGATTTCAGTGAGCAGTTGTTTTCATCACAACAAACCACAGACAACAAAGGAAATCCCTAAATCCCTCCTCAATAGGAAGAAGAGGGGCTGGGGGGCAGGGAGGAAGTTAAGTCTGTCCAGAGGGAGCTTAAGAAGCGAATTAAGGAAAGAATATCTATCGAGAGAGGACTGAAGACAAGCTGCAGCAAAACTGTGACGGAGGTGGTGGCGTTGGACGAGAAGGATCACTGGCACTGATGCACTGGATGCATCACATGCACCATGCACCATGCACAGACAACGCACACATGCAGCTTGCATTGACTCTTCTGTGCAAATGGTACCTTCTGATGAAGTAAGACAACTAGTAATGCACATATCCAAATGTGCATCTTCTATGAATGTTATCTACAGTTGTAATTTGAGTAGATTTGATAATGTGTTCAGTTTTTTTTGCATTGCACATCTACTACACACTTGCTGTACTTGCATGACCCTCTGCAGACCTGTTAATGTGAATAGGAGCACCTTTGTGCACTCATTTGACTCATGACTTCTACTGCTACTAATGCTGCTATTTTGCACACCCCTCTTAATACTTTCATACATTTCTGCTTAAAGTGTTGAAATTGTTGGTTGCGTGTTTATATCACCCTCTTTTGCTATATTGTTACATTACATGACAGTCATTTAGCAGATGCTTTTATCCAAAGTGACTTACAATAAGTGCATTCAATTGTTATTTCTATTTGCTGTATCTTGTTACTATTAGCTGCTGCAAAGGCCCCAATTTCCCCATGGTGATCAATTTCATCTTATCGTATCTCATCCACTGGCTGGCTGTGGCTGCTCGTATCAATTTAAAAACCCTGGTGCTGATGTATAAGGTTGCTGCCCCCATACCTCCAGGGCCGCGGTCCCTCCCTACACCCCATTTAGTGCACCGTATGCTGCCATTATCAGCCACTTAGCTCTGTTCTCTGCTACTACCTGGTCATCACTCCACCAGGACTGCCTCTTCTCCCTCCCGGAGCCTAATGGTGGAATGACCTTCCCACTCCAGTCAGAACAGAGTCACTCCCCATCTTCTCTCGTAGGCTGAAAACCCATCTGTTCAAGTACCCCGTGTCATCCTCTCCCCCCACGGAATCATATCAGCTCTCCCATTCCTCCTCTCTTGCTCTAATGTGCTCTTATGAAAATCGCTTCTACCTGATTCTTATTTTTATTTATTTTCCTTGGGCATCTCTCTTACATGACCATTCATAGGAGTCAATGCATCCTATTCTACTGTTGCACTCATTGTCAAGTCACTCTGGACAAGACTGTCAGCTGAATGCATGAAGTGTAAAAATGGAAGTGTAGTGCTGCAGCGCCGTACCTGCCAGATGACAAAATGTTATGCACCCTTGATTCATACTATACCTACACAAAGCAATCATCATCCAAATGCAACTACAACAACTTGGTTAAGGTTGGGGTAAGGTTTTGGTCACGGTCAAATAAGAAAAACTGAAATTGAAAACTCATCTCACAGCCGAAAACGTCTTTGCATTGAGACTTGACAACTCCATTTCAATGTCAAACTACTGCTTGTGTCATTTGAGATCCGCCTCCTGATTGACTCGATTCGTAGACTATCGACAAAATTACTTTTTTGTAATCATAACTACGAACTTGATATGAGAACAGGCTGGACGCACACATGCGCACACAGATACAAGCACACACACGTACATTCACACACAAACTTAAGAGCTCCATGCGCCTGCATCCTTGCAAGGTGTACCTGACAGTGAAGGTGTGTAGGGGTGTGAGGCCAGGCTCGTGGTCAAGCATTGGTTGGGGTGAAAGGTCAGCAGACAGGGTGATTCCGGAACCTTCCAGGAGCAGGGCGACGTGGCTGGGGAGCAGCTCTGGGGTCTCAGAGGTGAAGGTGATGGAGAGGAGGCTGGCCATAGCTGTGGACCTGGTTCCCCAGGAACTTCTCTAGAGGGGGGGCAGAGGCATATATGTGTTAGCAAGGTGAGTGGAGCAGGCTGTGCTATTGAAGTCTCAGCCAGGTCATCACTGTGATGGAGTTGTGTTTATGTGTGTGCTGTGGTGACAGTTGAATGTGTATTTTTTTTCTATATGGATGCAGTCTGTCTGTTTTTTTTCCTGTGTTTGTGGTATGTGTGAGGGCAGGAGGGTCCAGGCTTTTTGAGCCCACGGAGAGACTGTGGGAGTCTACGTGCAATTACCCACCCTCTCATCTCTGGCTCATTACCGCACATTAACAGGACTTCAAAGAGCCTAGCCACCACTCCACACCAGCAATTCCCCCATCCCCATCCTCCCCACAAGCCACAAATCTGACAATGGGAAAAAAAAAAACACACTCACACTATATTTTCAATATAAGGAACAGAAGGAAATTGAAGAAAATATGAAAGAATATAAGACATCAAACAAATCCAAACAGTTTTCATATAAACAACCGTGCTGCCTATTTCCTCCCAGCCCGTGAGTGAGCGGCTGGGCAAAACTGAAAGATTTTGCACGCTTGGTTGCCACGTTTCTTTTGAGTGTAATCGTGTGTGAAGTACACCCTGAGCTCTTCTGGATGCTGGGAGGGCTGCTATGGACACAAGGGGTGATTGTGCTTGCGTCATTCTGAGCAATTCAATTGTCTGCTCGCCTACCATCTCCTCCACCAACAGCCAACTTTTTTCTTTTTTTTTATCATCCCTGCTATGGTCTGACGTCAACAGCCCCATAGTCAGTGAGGGCAGATTTGTCATGTTTTTATTTGACTGCAACAGGTTCAACAGGTTTAAAGCAGTGCCATTACTTTTAAATAACAAGCAGTGTAATGATTTACTGTTTCAATTTGAGTAATAATATTAAAGTGTAAAATTTGATGGTCTAATAAACCGACTTGATTTTGTTGTATTACTAGGGTCATTCTTCAGGCCACAAACTGCAGTCACAATTGCTTTTTGTATAAACCGTTGCATATATGCTATCACCATTTTTCAATATTTTTAACACATTATTCTGACATTTTGTTTTCCAGGTAAAAAAAAAAAGGTTTCCTGTTTCCCCGTCTAAAAAAAATATATAATATATATATACAGAAACAATGAGGATACCAAGAAATAGATGATTTCATTAGTGCTATTCAGCAATAGGGTCTAGGTGTGGAAAGAGAAACGTTTTCTGCCTTTTTGCATGGACAGAGGTTGAAATGAAAAAAGAAATATGTGTCCACTATTTATTACAGTTTAGCATCACTTGTGGTGTATTACGTGATACACTTTACCTGCCTGACATATCCCTTCACAGCCCAGTGACAATCTAGGATTCCAAAAGCAGTTGGATTAAAATTGTAAACTTGTGTATTTATGTGATTTATCTAAAGCCTTGTTTTTTTCATTTGTTGAAACCATATCATGTTTCAGAGGGCAGCATTGTTGCCTCACAACAAGAGGGTCTGATGACTGGCGATGTGTCCTGTCCTGCCCAATGCATGCTGGGAGGGACTTAGATTCATTACACACAGTGAACTCCTTAAGTGTGCAAAATACGCGTGGACATATACGTAAACCTCCTGCCGCTGTATGCCGGCCGTTATGCATCATCTGGTCTCTCTGCATCACACTGCTCTACCTGCACTCAAGTGATCAACATCCACCAGCAGATGATCATTGTTGCAGAACGTTTTTAAATGATAATATTCTCAATAGGGGAAAAAAAAATCTGTGGCCACCATTTTTTAGAATAGAGAATACAATTGCCTTTTCTGGGGAGTGACAAAACAGTAATAATGAATAATGTAATAAATTACTGTTCTGGTCAACAAATATTTCTTTTGAAAAGAAAAATATTACACATTACTTATACTATTGGGAGTAATGAGCCCAATAATACTTTTGGGCGGCTGATATTCTCTTTTAAAGTGCTCCTTTAAAGCGCTTTCTAGTCATTATTCTGCTGTCGTTGGATTCGTGTCAATGCGACTCCTGGGTGTTATTTTTCTATGATGTTGTTCATTCTTAATTGACGACAGAGGTACCGAGGCACAATTACTCACGATCCTAACTGAGCATCCAGTAATGGCAACAGTGGTGGGCCCTCCTCCTCCAAAGCAATGAATCACCACGCAAACAATGGAAAGATTATTCATCTGTAAGTGTGATCTGCTGTCCATTTATTACCATGGATTTAGATTCATTGATTTCTCTCAGATGACAAATAGGAGAGAATGAAAAAGGTTTAGCCACCTCTAAATACCACAGTCCGCATCAGGCTGAATTGTATGGGTGAATCAGTCGCTCTTCACAATGCTGAGAGGGAGAGTCACGCTTTTCCGCGCAACCCTTTGTTACGTCAAAGGTTGTGGGCATATGCCTGTACGTGTGTGTGTGTGAGAGTCTCTATGTGTTCTGAGCAGAAACAAAAGAGAGAGAAAACTTAAGCCTGTGCTGCTATGTTCCCACGTTGCTTCCTCGAGACTGTCAGAATGATCTGATGCGCGCCAACTGTGCCACCGTTGACCCCCTGCCAGGGACACACAAAGTCCCCGTCACCACAAGTGATAGATGCCCCGGTGACTGTCGGTGAATGGCGGAGGAGCCGACAATCAATCGGGGGTTTACACTTGCTCCAACATAATTAAATCAACTCCATTTCAATTAAATCGCTGCCGCCTCGCACAAACACAACTCCCTCCGAACCTCTAACTGACATCGATTGCCACGCAGACAGTCTGAGACCAAAGGCTGGATGGACAAACTTGAACTTTTAATTCACTCCGGTGTAGTGCAGAAGTCCAGTACTACACTACATGGTCTGCAGGTGCAATGGGTTTGCCAGATACTTGATACGTGGATGCAAAACAAAAATGCCACCTGTTTCACATATTGAACTACTCTACATCACATACGCAGACTCATACACACACTAGCAACACACTGATGCAATACCCTTGGTGTGAATCCAATCTATTTCACATTTGTAAAATAGTTGGGGGGGGGGTGGTGCTTTGGGGAAGTGACTGGGGAGTGGGAGTGCAGAGTGGAGCAGAGCAAGAGTGAACCGGTGTGAGCAGAGATCAGCTCAGATGGCTGTTCACAGTTCTGGGGCTTCATGTCCAGACCACAGACAGGCTGTCTATTCATTCCCCCTCTCTCTCTTACATTCTGTTTTCTTGCCAGCAGTTTTTCCCTTCACCTTCTAAATTGTGTTCCACTCTCTCTCCCCATACTCCCTACCCTGTTATGCCCATTCCATTTTTCTGACTAGTCTATACCAGTGGTTCTCAATCCAGTCCTCAAGGACCCCCTGTCCTGGAGGTTTTAGCTCCAGCCTTACTCAGACACACCTGAACCAATTAAAGTTTCATGAAAAGCTGAAGCCTCTAATTTGTTCAGGTGTGCATGAGTAAGAGCTAAAACCTCCAGGACAGGGGGTCCTTGAGGACTTGGTTGAGAACCACTGGTCTATACCACTCCCTCTCTGTCCATCACTTTTCCTATCTCTCGCCACTGAATTTTCTCTTTTCTCTTTGTTATATCTCCTTTCTATTCGCTCCCCTTTTCCGTTGTCCACCATGTTTAGCTGAGGAGGTTGGACTGCCAGGTGGGATTGCTTGCAGACGGGCGTGGCAGGTAGCACTCATGTTGAGTGAGGCTCTTAACTGCCATTGCAACTTGAATCAGAGTGACAGGTGGCCTTTAGCTGCTCCCATGTAACTCTGCTCTTCCTTGACTGAACCCAAGACCAGCGACATGCTTGCTCCCTTGTCTTGTAGGGGCACAAGGAAGCCCATTTCCTTCCTTCCTTCCTTCCTTTATTCTCCCTGCTGCTTCAGGCTTAGCAGATTGCCTCCTGCTCCAGATATGGAAAGGATCCATATCAAGAGTCTCTGAACAGGTGGCTGAGTTGAAGGATGTTAGATGATGTCCCCTTGAGCATGACGCTTCGCTCCGCCAAAACGGCCTCAGTTAATGTCCAGTGGATTGAAGTGGAGGCCATGCTTGTTGGAGGCAGGTCAAAGCAACTGTTTAGGGAGGTACTTCATGTTCATCTATGATAGATTCTGGCAGCTGCGCTCAAGTGTTCAGTCTGCTGCTTATACCACCGCTGGGACTTGGATGTTCTTTGTGTCAACTGTCAGATCAGGAGGAGGACAAGCGGGGAAGCACATGATTCAGAGACAGGAGCGTGTCAACCAAACACACACACACACACACACACACACACACACATATAAATGCATACATTCACACATTGAACACCGACACACTCAGATTGCATGTACACGTGAAGAAATAAGCAGACACAGTCACGAACACATTTGCTTGCACACAGACCAACACTGTCATCATCCCACGCAACAGTAGAATAAACACAACTAATAGTGAAGAGTGCAATGGTCAAAGCCACAGTGCCCAGGCAATAAACGGAACAAATAAAATCCAGTGGGAAAGATAAAAAAGTTATTTTTTTATACAAGGCAGCAGGAAGTGGAGGAGGAAGATACGGTAGACAAGGATATAATTTAGTGGAGAGAGGAAGGTAGAGCAGGGGGGAGGCATGAGGTGTTTGCTGAGTAGAAGCGTTTTCAGGTTGCGACAAAAGACAGTGGGTTGGAAAAGTCTTTCCACAATTGGGGTGAAGAGTTGAAGAGGAAGCGGGAGAAGACGAGTCACAATGAGTGTCACCGTGGCCAGATTGACGAAGGGAAGGGAGAACTGACAGGCGCGTCTCTCTCTTTGTCTCCAGCTCTCCCATTCGTCAAAAGAAAAGTCTTTTGAGAGAGAACGTCTCCTGTGTAACGCTATGAGAGAGCTGAACTGAGTTTCTTCAATTACGCCTCAAGGATTGGGCTCCGCTGCATCTGCGTCTGATATTTCCGGAACAGGGTGGAGCACACAGATCCTGAGCCCTCTACCAATTCAATAAAAAAACTGATTTGATTATGTCCCTTACTTGACAGACAAAGCCCAAAACAAACCGCGGCGACAAATACATTCATGGGAACCACAGAAATTGCATTCTGCGTGATGTTCGATGTGGCGTTGTCACTCAGAATTATCTCCCCGCTTTGGTGAGGAACACAGCGGGGGGGATTACGGCGCAAGAAATACAAATTAAAAGTAAAAAGCAAAGAGACAGTGGCAGAGAGAGAGAGAGAATTCCAAGGCTGAGTCTGCTTCCAAAGCCTGCTGCCGCTGCAGTCTAATCTTTAAAGTAACTGTACACATGCAACACTAAGAAGAAAAAAAAAGGCAAGAGAAAATGAGATCATTAATAGGGATGGCAAGGCAATAGATTTCTGCATTTTATTATGTGGAGGAACAACACAAACAAGCGCTGAACGAAGGAGATAAGCAGGCTGCCACAAAGCAGCTCTCGGCCAGTTGGGCCGCTAATCTCTGTGTCGCGGCCTGCAGAGACGCTGGAGTTATGGACCGTGTGCACAAAAAAACAAAAACAAGAAAACCTTAAAACACCCGCTATTACATACATTAATACTTACATGCGTCCATATGCATGCACTCATGCACGTGTGTACGAAAAGACACACACACACAAACACCATTTTCACAACTGCGCCTTCACAATGAGCACGTAAAGAAATTGTAAAGACGATGCCTGACCACCAGGCTTTATCGCATCCTCTTTCAGCATGTGAGCTTTTCATCCCTCTAAAAAAAGACAACTCTAAATGGAGTCGTTTTCTGTGATCGCGCATTTTGGGCATTAAACCTCCAGGACGTGGAGTTAATGGGATTGCGCCTGTGTCGCTGCTGGCTGGGGACTAGTTGCTGGAGGGGCTATGAGCTGATGCCTGGAACCGATTTAGCGGAGACGAGAAGAAACCAAGCCAATTTTCACTTTGTTGCCTCTCCAGCATGGCAAAGACATCCAATTCCATCAGGCCTTTGCTGCTGGGGCAGCTGATAGAGAGGTGGGGGGGTAAATCCTGTAGCTGGGCCAGCTTATTCCCTTATCTTCTAATGGCCCTGATAAGGGATTGGAGGAAATGGTGTCAGAATAACCGTTGTACGACCCATTGCCAAAAGACCCTGATTAATCTCACTAAGGAACAACAGGAACAAGGTACGGGTATTATAGAT
Source organism: Hoplostethus atlanticus (assembly GCA_034670405.1). Classification (NCBI taxonomy): domain Eukaryota; kingdom Metazoa; phylum Chordata; class Actinopteri; order Trachichthyiformes; family Trachichthyidae; genus Hoplostethus; species Hoplostethus atlanticus. Next base: position 920,064 of record JAXDDX010000138.1, on the reverse strand, counting down.
GGTGTACTAACACTAATATTGTTTACATATTTACAAGAAGAGCAAGAACTGTGAGTTTCTCTGAGCTTTACAATCAAATAAGTTAACAGTCAAAAAAAAGAGTAGAAACCCAAGCCGGGTTTATGAACTGTCACCACGGATGATCTCAAATCTCTTTCCTCCTTCCTGACTCACCAGGGGCTTTGTAGAAGCCGATGTCTTCGTCGGTGAGAGGGAGCAGGTAGACCTCACCCTCCTTCCACAGCAGGGGGTACTTCTGCCCTCCGGAGAACTCTCCCGACCAGCCGTCCTGATCTAGGTGAGAGACGAATCACATGCTATTCTGTTCTGAACATATTTATGTTGTCGGCATGACGTTCTAATGATAAAGGATCAAACGTTCTGTGATAAATATTGAGTGCTTGAGTGCTGATCCAGTCCAGGATGGTTTAACATGCCAGCATTATGTGCACACATTCAGAGATAAAACAAACAAAGCATTATTGATCTCACTTTAGCAGGATAATCAATTACAACGTCAACTGCAGGCTGGAGATAAAAAAAAAACACAATGAGAGGGGACCCTATTTTCTAGCTGGTGAGATGATACCTTCGATGAAGTCGGAGCCGATGTTGATAGCAGCATGGTGATTGGATGAGGAGCAGGCCAGGGAGTGGCCGAAGCAGAAACACGCCTGGCAGCCTGCTGGGTTTTCTTGTTGCAGGTTGAAGAAGCCTGGCTTGCATCTGTAAGTATGTACACACACACACACACACACACACACACACACATTTACCATTTACCACATTTTGTCCTAAGAGGTCCTTGCTAGCCGTCTTATTCTTACTAATCTCTTCAAGTTGTTGCCATAACAGCAGCAGGACGTGCCGGTCACTGCAGACAGGGCCGCTTGCCAGTTGAAGTCGATGTGTTGGAGTCTTTGCTGGAGGGTTGAGGAAGCAGAGACCCAATGGAGCTCAGCTGCTAGGCTCCTACAGACACCGGGCCAACGCACGGTTGGGACGGGAACACTGCTGAAAATCAGCCACTACACTAGTCACATGTCACAGGAGAGGGGCCTGCTCAACGGGCCGCGAAATCAGTAAAAACAAAAAGTAAACAAACAGGGAGTACAGAATTATTCAATAGTTAGAGACTGGGGGATGTCTGTTTTAATAATATCAGAGTTTGATCTGTTTGATCCTGTTTCCTAGAGGAAGAAAGTCATGATCACTGTCCTATCAGTCATGAACATGAACCAATGATCATTTTAGATAAGTGTCCAAATGGATCCAGGATCTGTTTAATCGTCTGTTATTCTTTGCAGGCTGGCTGTAAAAGGTGGTTAGTGTCTCAAAGCCAAATGCAATGCTGAGTGTTGCCATAGATCAAAATGAGACTTGACATTGATAAAATATTATATTCATGGACTGATGTCATTGCTAATGGCTGCAGTTGTTCTGATGCACAAGACGTCAGCTGTTGCCGTGGTAACCAAAGGTCATGTGCGCATACAATGAATATTACGCGAGCAACAAGCCTCACCTGTCACAGCTCTGCCCCTCCATGTTTGGCTTGCAGTAACAACGTCCATCCTGAGGAGAGCAGTCTTCCACGCTCCCCCTGGGGTCACACTCACATGTCCTGCAGACAATAAGTGATGCTAAGGTTAAAGATTTAAAGCTATACCGTGCACAAACAAACACTTTTATGTGGGAGTTCTTAGGCCACCTCTTCATGTGTGATGGATGTGTTGAGATAGAAAGGGCCTGCTGGCAGAGGGAGACTCTGTTAAATGGTAGGCCTTAAGATGTAATGTGAGATGTAATGTGATACTTCATTGATTCCTCGAGGGAAATTCTCCTTTTGCCGCCCCCCTCCAGATCAGACCGAAGGGTCAGTCACAGAACATTTCCTCTGTAAGGGATTTAGTGTCTTGCTCAAGGACATTCTTGCTGACACAGAGCTTGAACCCGGGGCTCTGACCACTAGACCACCCTGCCGTCAATGTTCTTCATTGTGTGAAGACCAAAAGTCCTTTCAATTTCCAATTATTCCAAAAGATTGTACATTATCTGCATCAAAGGAAAGGGTGCCAATAATCTTGGCCATAACTGTACCTCAAAATGTGTTTGATCACCTGCATGGATTGATTATTTCCTTATAGCACTGTAACACATCTCTATTTGTTAATCTATTTTTTAATGAGGTGCTAATAATTCAATATCTCCGAGGCGAGCAGTCTTTACTTGGTTCTGCTCCACTAGGCTAGGTATTTACACCTCACCTCAACCCAACAGCCTGCCAGCGCTGCGTGAGTGACAGAAAGAAAGGAGTGTGTGTGTTTTGGGGGGAGGAGAGGGGGATTATTTGATATTTTGTAGAATTTTGGCTGTGTGTGTGTGTGTGTGTGACTGGTATCCTCACTAAACTAAGGGCCTGCTGCGATATGAATATAGAGAATACCTTTCCATTGCAGGGCAACAATGAGTTTTGATTTAGAAGTTCACTAGTGTCAAAAAGCAGATGGCTAGATACCTGACCTGTCTCATGAAAGGTATGGCAACGCCAGATAAATAATATATATACACATTGTTTGATGTGTGTTGAAGCTCAAATTGCAGCATCCTAGCCTATTGTGTAATAGCCAAGCCATCCCATGTGGTTGCAGTACCTTCAGTTAAAGCTTGGTAGAAATTAAAACACCCAACAGTCATTGATATGCCATTCAACATCATCACAACTTAGCATTCCATCAGCAGGTAGCGTGGAGTCAGAGAGAGCCAGAATAGGCTTCTTATGAATAGAAATACATACACATACATACACACACAGGCACACATACACACACACATACAGCACACATATATGCAGGCTCACATGTGTGCACACACACTTACAAAGAGAGAGATTTCAGGTCAGGGAAAGTTGGGATGTGCTTTTCATCGTCAAAGTCTATGCAGTGGGGGTCAGTGCATCATTAAGCTGCAGCACCATTTGCATGCAAACAGACACACTCAGTGTGTGTGAGTGCAATGCCTCATAGGTAAGTCCTTCTCATATCTTATCCTAGGATTTAGGAATGAAGGCAACTCTGCTTTTATTACAATCTATGTGCCCCCCCTAGGCTCATTGTTTTCACATTTATTTGTCTTCCTCTTCTTGTAAATGTGCATTCATTCCCCCTTCTTTCTTTGCTTTTAAAACATGTCCTTGTATGTGTGTGTCTGTTTGTGTGTCTACGATTGTGTGTTTATGACCGTGTGTGTTGCTCACCTGCAGCCACCAGGGCCAAGAGAGTGGAAGCCAGCCTGACACGTGTCACACTTGTTCCCTGTCACACTGGTTCGACACACACACCTTCCCTCTACATCACATTGCAGACTCACTGAGCCTGGGAGGGACGGCAGAGGGATAGTACAGGGGGGAAAGAGAATGCAAAGAGTAGACAGGGAAGGGGAATTCATTGAAAATATGAAAGAGGGAAAGAAAACAATAGGAAAACGTGAAAGAGAGGGTGTAAAAGGAACACAGCAAAAACCCCAATCTGATGCATCTGGGCAGTAAAGTACACCGAGTAGATCAATATATCACTAATAACCTGTCCTGACAAGTCCTGTGGATATGTGAACAACTATTACTGAATTCCTGTTCAAAAACCCAGGGGTTTGAAAAGGGTTGGATAACCTTGGAGGCATACAGTATTGTAGCTAACATAGGTGTAGTTAATGGAGAAAAAAAGACCATCTGGAGCATTGTGGACATGAGAGAGGAGGAGGCAGGATGGAGTCTGCTATAGCCTTTGATCAGTGTAATGGACTCCAACAGCTCTATGCCGTCACCTCTGGATGGATGGATGGATGGTGGATAGATAGATAGATAGATAGATAGATAGATAGATAGATAGATCGATCTATATCATCTCAGGTCATCTTATGGTCCCTTCAGATATCACATCACAACAATGTAGAGTCGTACATCTGTAGTTTACCATTGTGATTGCAGTGGCAGGGTAGGCAGGGCTCTTGTGGCGATCTCCTGTAGTGGTTCTCTCTGCAGCGCTCACAGTGGGGCCCGTCCGTGTTGTCTCTGCAGCTGACGCATCGCCCCCCACTGCCGGTGCTCCGGTACTGCTCCACATCAAACACACACTTGTCTGATCTCCCACTGCAGTTACATTCTGAAAAGGAGAGAGAGAGAGGGAGAGAGAGAGAGGGAGAGAGAAAGTGAGCAGAGAGGGGAAGAGAGAGGAGAGTGGCCATGAGGACGAAATAGAGAGAGCGGCAAACAGGTACAAAGAGAAAGAGACACAAATAGAAGACAGAGAGAGGGGTGGGAGGGTATATGTGTGAGAGATTATGTGTTCTGGGATTGGATCATAATTTAGAGGCTCGTTGCTAATCTCATTTCACACAGGCCTAATGAGGAGCCAATCGGCTGTCAGGGGGCACTTAGATAACAGTAATACATGTTTATACAAGAGCAAATTACTCAGATGATAACACACAATCCCAGCCCTCATACCCCTCACACCAAATCCCTCCTTAGTTTACCAGTTACCCTGAGGGGGGATTTAGGGGAAATTGCCCTTTTTATTATGAATCAAACTCTCTGTTGAGTTGGCAATAACCATATGATTATTCCTCCCTGTTACTAAGGAGTCTCAGCAGTGTTCATCTTATTTCATAGGACAAGCATGATCACTAGTTGCTTTTGGACCTAAATAGGTGGTAAGTACAGACTCAGGATCGGTGGTGCTAACCATACAGTGCCCAAATAAAAGATATTTTTATAAAGAATGGTATATTTCATTTGCTTCTAACCAATGCACGTTTAATGACAAAATGTTGGGAAGCAGGTTGGCTGATTTAGAGCATGAACAGTTTTCTTTCTGCTCAATGTGTCTCCATCATGTCACCCTCAGTGTGTCATTTGCTTGAGTACAGCATACAGTCTGACAGTGCACAGATAAAATACCAGCATAAATCCCTATGAGAGAGGTATGACCTTCAGATGTCCACCACTGAATAGCAGTAGTCAAAATGTAGTCTCTTCTTATCGCTGTAAAAATGATACTGAGAGATATGAGCGGAGAAAAGTAGACATTGATAGTAATTGTGAGTTACTGAATTATTTTACAAAAACTTGTTTGAAGAGTACATATGAAAATGCATTTAATGTTGGTCTTTGAGTTGTATCCTATACTATTTTTTATGAATATGACCAATCATTTTGATATTTCAGAGAGTGATGGTTGATAAATGTTGCGTTCATTACATTCCCTTGTCGCTATTATGAGTAACTGTGGATTTCACACAGCCTAAAAAAACTATTTTCTCAACTAGGCATTGTACATTTGGTCTGGGGTCGCTGGTGCCGCTTCCCACCTTGCATTTGCTTGCATCATTACTCGCTATTACTGAGTGTCCTTCCTGAAAGTGATTTTCTCTGATGAAAGGAATGAAAAGATGCTGCAGTAATCAGTAGCCTTTACAATGCGCAGAATCACCGTGCACGTCGACTTGCGCGTGGCGCTCTTTAGACGTGCACGATGATTCCACGTTAGAGTCTCTTAACAATAACGTGCGTCATATGCTGTGCACAATATTTGGCTCTCTGCTCTTCTTGCGTATCAGAATATACTTCTCCTGCAATCATTCATCATCAACAGGAGAAGGTGAGTGCAAGAGGAGCTTTACTGCGCCAAAGGAAAATGTGTTCAAAAGGTTATTGGCCTCTAATATTTTCCTATACCTTCATACCAAATCAATTTTCATTCAGATTGGGCCAGTTTCATTCTGATTGGGTATTATTATGATTACTAACACAATATTATGCTCCATGTAAACGCAGCTAATGTGAGCCATTGAGAATGCTAACTGATCTGTTGAAAAGGGTTAAAATTAAGTTTGCATTCACATATAACTGCAGTGCCATGCCACTTTGCTCATTCTGTAGTGTCTGACATAAAAGCAGAGTCCACGGAACTAGTCTCAGATCATGCTAGCTAACTAGCTAGCTAACTAACTAACTAACTAACTAACAGCAATAACTTTAGCATGCTACAACATGAGAGGACAATATTCCATCTCTTTGGTTTGGATATACCCATTTATCAAAAGGTAGGCCACTTACAGACTCACTCACTCACCCACTCACAATTTACAGCCATGTTTGACATAAATGTTGACCTAATATGTCCAACAGTTGCTTGCTAAACTATTATTAGGCTATTTTAGGCTTGTAACAGAGACAAAAGGCAGGATTCTATTGTCTAAGACTCTTTAAGACTTTTTTTCTCACTATCATCTATTTCCCTGCTCGTTTTGTAATAGGCAATTAGGTTGACAGCTAGCTGCAACACCCATGGGTGTTACTTTTGTGACAGACAATTAACAAATATATAGCAAAACAATACAGAGGTTTATTAGACAGCACATTTTTAAATTTGATGAGTTTAAAAACACCTTAGACATTAATAAAATGATTAGAATTGTCTGACATGGTAGAGAGCAACACAGGAGCGCCCCAGGGGACTGTATGGTCACCTTCATTGTTTACTTCAGACCTTGTGTGCAAGGAGAACCACTTGCAGTTCAAACTTAAGATAGAAGAGTTAGTGGCTGACACAGGACCGTGAGGTTCAACAAACAGGTAAAAACAGCTAGCTCTGTCATAAGGCACCGTGGAGGCAGTGGCATAGGTGAGGATGAGGTCCAAATTTAACTCTATATTGACAAGACCTCCCACCGTCTCAATGATGAGCTGATGCAGCTACAAAGCAGCTTTAGCCTCCGGGTCATTCCCCCAAGGTGTACCATGGAGCGCTTCAAGTGCTCATTTGTGCTCACTGCCAGCCAACTACTCGATGGTTCCTGACGAGTCCTCCAGTTTTTGAGTGGACTGAAATAGTGGTTAACCTATCACTTCCTCCATGAAAACTGTATGATTTTTCCTCATTTAGGGTTATGAACTTTCATGCAAAATGTAGACATACTGATTTGGGAAATGTCTTGTATGTCTGCATTTGTAGGTAATTTCACAGACCCAAAACAAACAAGCATCTTTGATTTTATTGTTAGTAAATCCAGATACCTTTTGACTGGTTTTCATTGTATGTTACTTGAACCTCTCTACCTTTGCCACCTACATGCACATAGTGTCCTCCTCTCTAAAAACCTTACGTCATTGGATTTATTTGTGATTTAGGGTTAGAATTGACACACACATACAGCTTTAAGTCAAATCCAATAGCACACAAAGGTAAAGAGGTAGTTGTTCAAAGGTAGGAACGGGTAAAAAAAAAAAAAAAAAACAGCCAAAACTGTGTTTTCCCCAAAATTGTCTTTCTCTGAAAAAGTGTTTCTTTTTCATTGCTTAAAGAAAAACAAGAAGTTATTGTAATATGCACACAGATGCATCTGAGTGCAAGAGAGAACAAGCCACAAATCATCCTGGACTACACTTCAACCACAGGGCAATTGACATTGTGAATAAAATCACTGTAACACACAGCTACCAGTGCATGACTACCCACTGGCCTTTGGTGATTTTGGATTGTGGTTTTGTTTGCTTCCAGTGCCTATTCTTGAGACCAAATAGTAATGGAGTGTCACCAACTGATGTCAGCTTTTTCTGGAGGAAACTCGGCGCTTGTCATGCTGAAGATCCTGAGGCAAGCCCCGCCACCTCGATCTCTCTCAAGCTGTGCCATCCAATCATAAAATCAAGCTGCACTGGATACAGGTGTTGGCAAAAAAACAGAAAAGATGCCAGGCCTGTCCTTCCTGAGAGGACAGTAAAAACCAGCGCTATATAGGGCTGGGTAATAATTCAGTATTATTGTTTATTGTCTTAATGAATGTTTGGGGAACATAAAATACAAATTTCAATGTTTTTTCAACCCCCATTTTCAACCATTTCAGCAGAATCACCCATATCTGTGTACTATTATAGAAGGGAAAGGGCAAGACAACCCAACCTATTACAGGCCTATTGCCTTGTTGCATTTTGACAAAAAAAAACAATAACTAAGGTGTTAACTAAAAGATTGGACAGATTTATATCATCTATTGTGCACATGACCACAGTTGGTTTATCCCAGTGTAGCGTGTGGCGCTGTCCAGAGTGCTGAACCTGCTGTGTCCTGAGAGCGAAATTTGGGTTCAGGGTTACCTCTGCAGAATAGGTCAAGCTGCTGTATCTCTGCTCAAGATCCTCACTAGAGTGTGTATGCCATATGCCTTTTTCACTATGAGGTTTCTATTCCACATCTGTTAGATTACATTGAGTCATTTGGCAAACACTGGACATATAATAAATTGGGGGAGAAAAGTGAATTTATGCCTCTTGTAGATCATGTCACCCAATACTTCCTTGACTTTTTGCCATTTAAGCTGGTCAGAGACCATTTTACATATCTAGGTCTCAAGATAGCCAATGTTATGGAAAATCATGATGTAAGTGTGCTTTTGATATGCTTAAACTATAAATTGCAATAATATGTATGTATGTGTAGTCTTAGCCAGTGGAAAACCACTGAGCAAGGAATGTGTGTCTGTGTGTTCATTTCCTGTGGCCTGGCTGAAAGTTTGACCTAGGATCAAAGAAGGTCAAGTCGTAAAGAGTTGGGCCAGAACTCTTATCAAAGGGGAGATAACCCCTTCACGGTCGAGTGATGGGGGATGGCCTTGCATATCTTTATTCATTAGCATTTTACTATGTGTGTCTGTAGTACTAGTCATTCATGTGTATAAATGTATCTGTGAAACTGAATTCCTGAGCTCATTCTGCATACACCTCGGTGTGTGTGGTTTGAGCTCTGCTTGCAAGCATTAAAGGCCTAAGAGACGAGGGTCTCTGACGAATATTGTGTTATAGCTTTATTGAGCTGATCTCACCAACTAGACAAAGTGCAATTGACTTAAATTGCCACGACACCAGTAATCCCAAACTTTTTTTAAACTCATTTGAACAAAAAATGGCAAATATCTTGACCCACACTCCAATATGTTAGAACCATTCATTTATGCCTGCGTGGCTAGACTGGGTGTTTGCAGTCTGGAGGGAAAAGCCGAGAGAACTAAATAAGTTGGCCCCTCTGCGTAGTTGTTTATCAGATGTCAAGAACTCAACGTCCAAAAACTTTCAACAATTAAATTCAGACAAAACTGAAGTCCTTGTTATAAACCTTGAGTGTGCATCCGGCCTAATTTGACCTGCCCCTGCTCCACTAAATGATTATATTAAGCCTGCCTCTAAGAACTTAACTTTGAGCAACATACAAAAAAAACTTGTTCGGTCTTGTTTTTTTCATGTCAGAAACATTGCAAAAGTTAGATTTGACAAAGAAGATTTTATTAAATCTTTTATTTAATCTTGCCTCGACTACTGCAATGTTTACCTGTTTTAACCTAAAAAAATGCCTCCAGTGGGTTCAAAATGCTGCAGCACAGCTTTTAATTAAGTCTAAGCCATGGGATCATATCACCCCTATTTTGACGTCTCTTCACTGGTTGATTTTACTGATTGTTTTTAAGGCCTTGCATGGCCTGGCCCTCAGTTATCGTTCTGATCTTTTGATCCCTTCTGACTGGTCCTGTGTCCAGGAGGAGCTCTGGCTCACAGAATCAGTATCATCTTAAAAAAAAATCTTCTTAAAAAGTACTTTTATTATAAGGTCTTTCATTAACATTTGGCTTTTACTTATGTTATCCTTATTGCCTTGTCTGATATTTATTCATTCCTTTCATTTTATCCCTTAAGCTGTATTGTAACCTTGTTTTGAAAAGTTCTATATAAATAGATTGTTATTATTATATTTTTTAAAAGGGATTAGTGTCTATTGGGGATCTATACCAAATACAATTTACCCCACTCACATTTTATCATTATCTACAAATCAAGCATTATGTTAGAGAAAACATGTGAGGCTATGCTGAAGGACCATTCATTCTGCAAACTTCTCCTGTTCCGTCCTGACTCCAAGCACCTAGTCTCCCAATTTGTTGATCTTGCTACTGTTTCTGTAACCACCAACCATCTCAGGGAAGCTTTGTCCAGAAAACTGAAGATTGATTTGTATGATGAGATCTGGAAAGAAGCATGGCCACATATTGACAGCTGCTCGACACTGCACAGGCTTCACTATTCAAAAATCAAGTTCAACAGTTTATATCATGAATCACATAAGTATTCTCACAATATGACAGGCGTAATTCATTTGAAGGATCTTTGTCATATGTTCTCGTGGCTCTGCCCTGTACTACGTACTTTCTGATTGAAATATTTTAATGGTTTTCAAAGTCCAACAAAATACGTTGAGCCTGACTGGGAATTGGCCTTTTTTGGGTGCTCAGAAACCACCTCTGCCTTTCACTACGATGAGCAGTTGGCTTTGATAGTGGGCATGGCTGCAGCCAAGAAACTGATTCTTTAATCCCGGATTCACCTTGTTCTCAAAAATGGCTAAATCAAATGGTATTTATTATTCAAATGGTAAGGATACATTTCAATAAGCCCAAATCACAAAACAGATTTCTGAACATACCTGGATTTTACTGATAAATAACTGAACTGGCATTGATCTGGACTGGACTATGAACCACCTGAACTGTGAAACTGGATTGTATGTGTTTGACAAAGAGTTGTGGCATTTACTGTCTGGGTAAATGTTGCAACTGAAATGCTTATGTCAATTAGCCCTATGTACTACATCTAGTCCAACAGTCCCTCCTTTTTCCTCTTTTCTTGGCCTTGTAACTTGTTCCTTTATGGAAAGATTAAAAACTAAACTAAACTTAGAGATTAGATTACATTCCATTTGGTACACGTGGAGCTTAATTAACATGGTTATCTTGTTATTGCAAGCCTTTGCTTGCATACAGGTTTATATAGTTTTTCCTTTCTCATCAGTATGGTGAAAATATAGGACTTTTAATCTTCTTGTCTTTCTGCTGAGGTAAATGCCTTGCGCTTGCGCTTTGAATTCAGTTTTGATTAGGATGATTGAAGATTGAATCAGTTAACAATGTACTATATGTGATATGTATAATTGGTAATAATGTAATATAAAAATGTGAATTGATGTAGGCACTTCCAATGTTTTGCTTATAAGAACGCAATGATTTCCTTTTTTAATGAAAAATAAGTTTTATATCAAATGATAGGTTTCTTGGTTTCTACTGAACTCACTGACAAGCCAATCTCCACTTGCATACCAATTGCATGTAGAAATGTTGTCTTTTCCTGTCCCTATACATTTGTTCTCGTGTACTCGTGTCCTGATGGTCACACATGTACAGTCAATGGCACATATCACATTTGGAAAGCCTGCAACCCATTGGATTCTGTTCTTCATGTTTGGTCATCTGTATCTGGCCAGTACATATTTTGTATATTCTTAGATGCATCTGTCCATTGCCATTAATAAAGGACAGGATACCGAGGTCTGAAATACTCCCACAACATCCCTGGACAACCTTTGAAAGTAACCAGTTGTCAGGATAGAAAGGATGCATGCTACCTGATAACACGGGAGAGATGTCAGCTGTGAGATCAGGCTCAGCAATTCCTCAAAAGACATCATAGCTCAATAATTGAGGCCTGGTCCACGAGGAAACACTGCAGTGGTTGTCTGTTAAAATCTGCACATTTAAACAATATCTTGGCACCCTCTTTGCAATCTAGTAATGCTATTTCCTTTGATAAATGTCCTAGCACAGAAATGACAGGATATATAACTTAAGCCAGATGCACACTACATGACTGTAGGCCCTATTTAGCTGTTTTTGAGATCTGAGGAAAAAAAAATACCCATGTTGGAGCCAAACTGGTGCACATGGCTGTCACCATAGCTTGATAGGTTTGAGTGGGTCAGAGAGACAGTCTGACACAGTCTTTGAGCTGTTTCAAACGTAGGGAGATTTTCAAACATGCTTGATTTTTAAAATCTGCAATGCAATGCTCTTGTAGTGTGAGATATGTAAAGGCAAGTTATGAGTATGGTGAACAGCAGTAGTCAATAAGAACTTGATCAGCAGCAGTATGAAACATCAAACAACGCACAGTCTAGCTATTTTGATTGGACTTATTTATCATTTGAGGCTTTATAATTTAGCCCCACCTCTCTCTGCAACTCTATTGTCCCACAGTGGACCGATGGAGCCCAAATCTTTTTGATATGACTTTATAATCTTCCCCAGACTGATGAACACTCACTACTCCCGAGGTCCTCTGATGTCTCCTTAGATCACAGCATAGTGTTTTTCTTTTATTTGCTTGTGTTAACACCAAACTGACCAGGTTTCTCACCTGTGTTTATGGGAGTGACACACAAACTGATTTATGATGCCATGATGTATGGTTAAAAGGGTAGGCATGATAAGCAATAGCTTCAGCCTACACCTTTTTCGGACTATTTATGTTGTTTATTGAGAATTTGTTGTATAAGTTTACTGTTAACTTTATTGGTTATTTTGTTATTTTGTTATTTTGTTTCTTTCTTACTTGTATATATATTTTGTCTTTTATGTCCTAAATAAACTATCTAAAAATAACTCAAAATGTATATAATAATAATATTCACATACTTTCAATCATGAGTGTACACAATTTGTAAGCACAAATATCCCTTGCCATATTTGTTAGCGATGATACCTGCTCCTGTCAGCAATGATAGCAGCCATTCTGAATAGCCAAACTAGAAACACTGAACTGTTTTAACTTACCCACCACCTTCCAAAAGATCTTTCTTGTGCCACAATAATTGTTAATATTGTTGAGTATTTTTGAATCAGGTGCAAAAAACAAAAATTTACATATGCATGACCATATGTCTGCCAGTTTCTGTTATTGCGATTTTTGTCTAATTATATGAAAAACAACATTATGCACATTATTCATATTCTTAAAAATGTTACTGATTGATTGAATAAAAAAAATATTTATTTTTGTAGGTGAGAAAATGTGGTGTTATATGTACAATGTGAGATGGTATTAAAAATAAAATAGTCATAGTCAATAAATTAGTCATACACACCTTGTGGCACCAATGCATTTATCCTCCTTTATTTTAAATTTGGAATGCACCTATTTGCTCAATAAGGCAAAACCAGAACAGAGGGTTAAAGAGAAATTGCACTTTGAGTTGTTATTATTATTATCTTGGACAGTTCCGCCTCGACTTGTGAGCATGAACAAATCTCATGAACAATGTTTATGATAGTCTCACTAGTCTCACTCAATGACATTGTGGACACTGTTTTATGTACACTTCCTCTGCATTTTGTGATTCATAATGTTAGCAATACAATTAAATAAAGCTAATTATGATATACATTTTGACATATTGTATATGCATTTGGAGAATTAAAAAAAAAATATATTATCTGTCAATATTTCAAAACTATAGATAATTCCACCCTAACACATATTAGCATTTTGTAGGCAAAAACAAGTTTTTTTCTGTTTTATTTTCATGTCATGTCATTTTCTAATCTTTATTCTAATTTATTTTCTGGGTGTTACTTTTTCAAAAGGTGATGTTTTATTGGAATGAAAGTCCATAAAGTCTGTCTCTAATGAAATACTGCACATAGGAATAATGTGAATTCATTTAGTGAACATTTTAATTAATTGATTTAATTGATTAAAATTTGAATAACCAAGACTGAATTGTCAGCACCAATTATGAACAAATATATCATATTTGCATTTCTGTAATACGGATTTGCTGAGTATATTCTCCCAGGGGTAAAAAAAAAAAAGAATGACCTTTGTCAATAACTTTGTTTTGCCCAGAATATTATGCTGTCTATGTCTGACTCACATATGTAAAAGGCTGGTGGGGCAAACTGAGGTAAAATTAGTTTTGTGCCAGATAGAGATGTGCAATTACATTGAGCATTCATTTTTACTCTTCCGCATTCTGTGTCTATTTTTATATGGAGAGTATTTATTTCTTAATATACTGCATTGATTAGGTTGGATGCAGTAGTCTATTCAAGACACCATCTGCTTGGATCCCAGAGTAAAAGTAATTAAAACAAGCTTGTTGCTTAAAAGAATCCAGCATAAAAACAATTAGTGAGCCACTCTCTGTTTTTATCCCTCAGCCAATTACAATTCATCCTCAACAGCATTCAATAAAAGTGCACAGTGTGATAAGTCAAACCTGATAATAGTCATGTCAATTCATACACACAGAACCACGGAAGTCTGCATGCATGCAAGTGTGCGCATACATCCGTGGACACCCACACACCTCCACACAGCTACACACACACACACACACAGACAGTCACACATCCACAAACACCTAGAGGCTGATGTGAATATATGCACATCTTCCAAGATGTGTCATGCGTATTTATAGACTTTACCATGCAGCCATTGTTTGATCATTCTATATTGAAGCCTCAAACCTAATTTCAGTAGTGGTTGCAGTTAGTCAAAAAGTAATAACTTTGATACGGTGCCAGCTAAATAGTCACAAAATACTGTGTGAAGTACACACAACATATTGAATTGCCATTGAAAGCAAAATGAGAATTGATATTCAATTTCTATCAACACACATCTTGATTGTGGTATTGTAGAGTTGTCCTTTTCCCATACTGATGGAGTGGTTACTTGCTTTCGCCTATGTACAGTAGCAAGAGTCAAAGCTGTGTGTCAGGAAAACCTTGCACATTGATAGGTTTTCTGGGGCCTTCGATAGTCCTCAGCTTGTCACTTGAAACATTGTACTATGTGTTTTGCAGTAGGCTGCACCATTGGTTGTATGACCCAGTACTACTCACTCAAACACTCATTGGCGGAGTCCCCCGTGGCCCTGGCCCAGGGTCTGTCTTGGTAAAAGGGGTGACATTTCTGGCAGTCCACCCCCACTGTGTGATGTTGGCAGGCACAGCCCAGGACCCCATGCTCCCCTTCAACACACTCACTGGCATGGCCATTACACTTACATCTGAGGGAAACACAGACAGATGGGCGTGAATACGAAGGATGAAAGTATAAATTTGCGTATACTCTCTGTTTCTCCTCGCTGGCACACATAAACAAGCATACATATGCACACACACACAGAGGGAAGTGAACAGAGAGTGGAGGGCAGGGGAGAGGGGACAGTGAGAAGGTATTTTTACAGTGAGGAGTTGTCACTTTCCATTACCTTTCACTGGTATAAACATAGCCTGAGATGAGGTGCAGTTTTCATCTCCTTCAGTGACTGCACAAGTTAACTCCGCTGTGCAATCAATGCTAGTATGCTCACGCTAACAGCAACAGCCACCATTGTGTGTCCGTGTGAGTGTTAGTGTGTACACGTGTGTGTTTAATGTATGTGCTTATGTGCATGTCTGATTTGTTATGTATGTGCTTGTATATGCACACTATGTTCATATTGATGTTTGACCTTATGTATTGACCTTATGTCTTTCTCAAAAACCTGAGAAAAAAAAGCAATACTCATAGACTAAAAGTGTACTGTATCAAGTGTAAGCAGATAGTTAATATCTGCCAATTACGTCCCTTCCTTCTGCATTTGGAAATCCTATCCTCCTCTGAAGCACACAGCGGAGGTGGCTGCTATGCTCTGTGTACTATTTACTGGTGCTGTTGCTGGGTTCTGTCGAGTTGCTGTGATGGGACAGGGACTTGTCACTGAGAGGCAGGCTCTGTCAAAATTAGCCAGCTGTCCCGGATCCAGACGTGTACTTGCCTTGCGGCTCACACTCAGTTATTTCTGTTGTCGCTGAGACGACAACATCCTGGTAACTCCAAAATGCTTCCAACCCACATATCAGATCTTTCTGCTGGAGTAGACTGCAAGTAGACCGGAGTGGCCTAATATATAAGTCAAACTAAGTATGTTCTGAGAGAGTTGACTTGAACTGTACAGGCAATGAATGTGCCATTCAAGAAGTGATGACCAAAATAGCTGAGATTGTTCATGGTGTGTCAGAAAATATGCACAATCAGCATCTTTCATCTGTCTATGGATCATTGTCACTGCAATTCTAGCACATTGATTTTTCTAGTAGACAACTTAGGTCAGCATGTCTTGATGTCATGTCTACTGTGTGGGAATATTTTCCGAGTCTTAGGACAGCTGGTTGATAGTAGGACTGGCCAACTTACAAGTAGTGAGCTGTAAAGGTGAATGCAGTTGTACAGAAGACATTGGTACAAGGCTGTTTGTGTGGCTCTCTCCCCCAGGTGTTGTGACATTGGTGGGTCATTTGTCATGGCGCTGCAATGATCTTAAGTGTTTATGACAGGTGTCAGATCAAGTTTATATTTTTTGTGAAGGCTTCATCTCAACTACCTAATCGTCCACTTCTTTCTACAGTGCCAAGGTACACCCTGGTCCTTGGCGCCATGTCCTCTCTCATTACTGTGAGTAATAAAGCCAGAGAAGCTGGAAGGAGGATGGAGGATTATCTTGGTCTATTCCCATCTGATGGCAACTTGGCAGACAACAAGATGTTCTATCAGTCTTACGATCTGCTGTCCAGGATAAATCCAGTGTTAAGTTGACTTGTCTGTTACGTAAATAGCAAAGGAAGTGTGTGTGTGTGTGTGCATAGATGTAGTATTCATATGTCTTGCATTATGTTTGAGACATGACACCATTACAAACTGTAACATTTTTGCAGTCTTCCCTTACAAGTAGGGAAGCAAACAACACTTACAGACACTGCCAAGCTTTTTAGCTCACATTAGGTTTTTCTGTTCAACCACAGTTTCCTTGGAGAAAGTACAAGGTTAAACTCTGAGGTGACTTATTCTCAACATTTTGAAAGCCATGATGGGTATGGAGGGTGACATGCTCCTGGAGGGCAATTATTCAGGTGTCTCTTACCTGCCACCCACGGAGAAATCAGAGATGGCATAGAAGTACGAGCGCAACACCTTGGCGTCCTTGAAGAACTCATCTCCAAAGGTGTTGAGCCTGTCCAAAGAGATGAGCAGGTCGGTGGCTGTCACGAATTCCTGGATTAAAAGAAAGGTGGTGGGGGGGAAGAGGTGGGAAAGAGGGAAGGACAGGGTGAGATCGTTGTTAGAAAATGCCTTTGGATGTCACCCACATTGAAAAGTGGAATGAAAGAAAACGGGAGGGGACAGTCTGTTGGCTGCCACCACTCTTGGACGGACAGGGAAGTAAGGACAGACGAAGTAAGGAGAAGAAAAGAAAGGTGGAAGAAAATTGGGCACTGGAGGCGAGGAGATCGAGGATGAGGTATAAGATAGCAGAAGTTGGGAGAGCAAACTAAGGAGAAAGTTGTAATGGAATGCCGGCGGATTAAGGGAAGGAGACAAGGGTAGTTGGTTTCATGGCAGGGGAGAGAGCGGATGTAATGGGGAGATAATGAGTACGGTGGAGGAAATTTTGCTAATGTTCGAAGGAGGGGTGAGGAAGGAAGGGGATTAATGGAGGCTCAAGCAGAATTATGAAAAAAAATCCATGAGAAAAGAGACAACACTGCAGCGTTACTTCAGTATAATGGATAGCACTTGTCAGCATGCAAAGCTCCCATCCCTGATATGATTTAAGCTATTGTGTTTGAGCGCACTTGTAAAGGAACAGGTAGACAGAATGAACAAGAGTGGGGGGGGAGGGAAAGTGGGAGAATACAAACAGAAGGAAAAGTAAACGGAAGTGCAATAGTGGGCTGGAAGATAAAAATGGGGTCAGGTAAGGGGAGAACAAATGACATGAGAAATCTCTTCCCCCTGAACAGAGGCAACTTTAAAACAAATAGCTGGAGAGAAACTTTCTGTCTGTTTCTTGGCTGGTTTGGGACTCTGTGGCAGCCCTGAAAAAAAAAAAAAAAAAAGGGGGCTGCTGTAATGCTGCACTTTTTGAAGCTTCTCCCTCGAGGCATGTTTGAAGTGGGAATCTGGGAATGTGAGAGTGTGGAACGGATGGGCCTCAGACTAAAAACATGTGCGGTGTGTCTGTCTCATGTCTGTGCTGCTGAAGCCCATGGGAATCAGATAACACCTTAAGCTACAGCTACTAAATCTGATTGTACGGCAGCTTATTCTGCGCCAGCTAAAAGGGCGAGAGACACGTGTGATAACGTTTCACATTCCATAGCTTCACACGGTGTTTAAAACAAGACGGTTAAACAGTATTTGTTGTTCGGTGAGTGAAAAGCAAGTGGCCTCGTTTGTTAGCAGTGTGAAATGTACCACAGAATGACACTACTGAACCCTTAGAATCTCTCTTCGCAGGAACCTAGTTTGTGTGATCTATCACGGCTTAAAAAAGCCATAGCGCTGCAGTAAAACTTTATAACCAATTAATCTTTTAAAGGGCTGCTTCTTAGGGGCTTCTTATTCTGTCAGACGGACCGCCGTCTTCCTGTTTCAAAGGGTGGGGGTGGGGGAGGGGGGGGTCTTGGGATCCAGGCCACCTGTGTGTTCAGATGCTTGCTGGGGTCTCCGAGACACAGATTGGCGGGGCACGAAGAGGTCGCAGCCCCTTATTGGAACATCTGGTGTGAATATGGTGCACATGTGTTACTGATTGGTTTAACCCTTCCAGGGCAAGTGTCAGCAGGACCTCTGGACCTCAGTGCCAGCTCTGAGTCATCTGGATCTGAGACATGCTAACACTAATAACAAGAAGACTATTTTTGAGGGGATTTATGTGTGATGAGTGACACAAGGAATATCACAGATTGTATATAAATTGCTATGAGGTTCTCTAACTCTCTCTTTTGCTACTGTAACTCATCCCATCTCTATTACTCTCTCCTTAAATGCCCATCAGACTTATCTCCCCACGCCCCCCTCCCTAACTGGAGTGCTTCTCAAGGTTGCCAGACAAATCTGCGCCTTTAGCGGCCTATCAAGGTTTATAGAGCTGCCTATTTGTAGTAACAGTAAGTCCAGCGCTGCAGAATCGAGCGTGGTTGGCTGGACGCTACTGTTTGGGCCCTTGCTTATCGACTTTGCCCCCCGCTCGACATGGCTCCACTCTGGCTAATGGGGTTTGGGTGATGCCGAAAGACCCTGACGCATGGTGGCTGCCAGGGAAAACAGATGCTCATTCTTCATACGCTCCTACACTGCCTGGACATGGAAGGATTTTTGTGCAGAAAAAGGTCAACAAAATGAGGAGGGAATGGTGGTGGTGTATGAAACGGGGCTGAAGAGTTTGAGATGGGAGACTTTTGCAGCAAGGTAACAAATGAAATGAGAGAGAAAATGAGGGACAGCTCATTTTGCTTGCTCTATCTTTCTTATGCTTGCTTTACTCTCTCTTACTTTATCTCAGTCTATCAATCTTGTGTTATCTTGTCCTTTGGTTTCCTTCTTTCTGCACCTCAGTAGCAAGGTAAGCGTGGAGCAAAGATAGATACATCACTTTTAAATGGGTTTCTGGGAAAAGAGAATGCAGACTTGCAAGGGAGTGGATTGCAGATACATGCAGCGATGACAACCATGAGAACTGGATGAATGCAGCCACTGCAGTCTGTCCTGCACCTCTGATCAGGGTTGAATAACGATAAATAACTTCAATTCCAAATCACTTTCCATACATGGTTAGGCCATATGGACCATAACAATGATAATATTAGCCCTACATCTCAGCCCTATGTCCCAATGGTGAAGAATCTATAAAGAAATATTGTACAATACTGTGCACTAACAGTTCTGAGCCAGAAAAAAGTACCCCTACCTTGGAAAATCCCCATAAATACTGTCCCAGTGTTCACAAAGTCAGTCGCCTATTCAGGGTAAAAGCAGTCTAGGGTCACTTTTATTTGCTATAGATACACATGGATGATCCAGGCGCTTGCAAGGTGCACCTAGCCAGTAAGGAAAGCCAAATAAATTAGAGAAAAAGAAGAAAAGCCAAAGATGTGGCTGACATTATGACTGACGGGCAAAATACAAAATAGTTTAGAATTGGTTTACTGATGATCTCAGTGGTTATGTGGTTTGGATGGGAATGTATGAATGGGGGATGAGTGTATACCCGACTACCCCACTATAAAAACTGTTTTTATAGGTCTGCCTCTCAGTGCAGATCTATGGGAGACTTGTTGTACTTGTTGACTTGTTGAAATTCCCATGTTCATAAGTATAACAGAATGGAAATAATGGCAATGAGAATACCATTTTATTTTCAATTCATGAATAAATACAAATTAAATTATAAATAAATAATAGCACAAACCGGTGATCATTAATATTAAATTGCATGAGATTTTTAAGCCTCTTCTAACAAGGAACCATTTTGCGCATTGGTGCATTTGCTATTGTTCCCAAACATCGAGCTCTTATGCTTTAACACACACACATACGCTAAAATGTTATAAATGCATTGTTAGCATTTCATAATACGTATATACTGTAAAAGCAAATATTCTCCCCCATATATCACCGGGCGACCATTATCATATGGTGGAGTTATTAGTCACGCTTGGTAGAACAGTGCTAATTGTGCAAGGCGACGCAGACGTAGTCCTAAATATCACTTACTGCACTGAAAGGAAGCAGTTTTTTAAAGGTTAATTAGTAGTCAGCCCATTACTTATGATTTGTGCAAACCACAGCAAAAGCTTAATTAACTTTGATTCTCACTCCCTTGGAATTTGGGCTCACGGTGCTACCCCACGATGCTGACTTAGGGATAGTTTTAGGCACCGACAATGGCAATGAGCCGCTCCTTTCGCTAAAGACAACAGCGGTGTAATGATCTGATGAGAAGGTGGGCACGCAGACAGACACATTAACACGCACATATGTCTGAAGACACACACACACGATACAATTTCAAGAGGCTAAAATCATCATCTCCACCCTGAAGACACCGCCACTTATAGGGCCCTGTGACCTTCATTAGAGCTTCACCCCTTCAGATTTCTCCTATCTCTCTTTGTCTGTCTGGCTCTACCTTTCCTTCCATGTCTCTCTGTCTGTCACCTTCCTTTCTCCTCTCTCTTCTCTTTTCCTGCACGTGTTTCCTTGAACTTCGAAGCCTCTGGCTGGAGGCAGTAACGGGGGAAAGAGAGCAGTGTCTCTCATTCCAAAGTTAATAACTTTTTAATTTAATTGCTTGAGTTCACTCTGCCCTCAATATGTATTTTTCCCCCTTTTACTCATTGTCATTCAATGCTGGAGCTCCGAGTTGCCACACAGCTTTCTAGAGAGAGAGAGAGAGAGAGAGAGAGAGGGAGGGAGGATGGAGGGTGGTAGGGGAGACAGACAAACCGTTTTAATGGATGACTGAACAAATTAAATTTGAATTCATACAGCAGCTTTCATCTTCTGTGCGGATATTGAAAAAAAAAAGAGAGCTTTACAAACTTGACAACAGAGCCCCCTTTGAAGTAAGCTATTACTTTAGAGGAAACACCTAAATGCCGTGTTGCGAGGTGAGTGTTGCTCATCCCAGGTAATTTGTCTGCCAATGGCAACGCAGGAACACATTACGTTAATGATACAACAAAGATAGACATACACCAGAGATACAACACCCAATTAGATGTGAGTGTTATTATTTTTAAGCGTTAGATACCATAAAAAGTAACACCAAGTAACAGCAATCCTTCTCTTTTCCAATATATTTTGCTATGACCTCCCCAAAATGGCAAGGTGATGTGTTTTAAAAGCAGGAGACTGTGTGTGTGAAGTATATAAGGACACTGGCCCTTATAGCCCCAGAATGAAGCCTGCAAGTGGCAAACCTGCAGAGGGATTAAAACGCTAATAAAACAGACAGGATGCTATTCCTGTTTTAAGCCTTATGAAATACGCATGGCTCTGTATGAGCCATATGCAGAGCAAACGGCACACTGACATGCCATGTAGAAGAACAAGGATGTTTTCATGCTCTGCTGACAATCTGAATACAAAGAGTAGGGTTTTCACCTCCGCCACAGATGCCCCTTCTTTCATTTGAAACACTACCCAGGCAAAAGCCCATTGAGAAATAACGTTTCTATGAATACAATTCATTTCTGAAGTGATCTCTTCTCTCGGTTTCCAGCTACTGAGGAATTTGCCAAAGGATGTTAACAGGCTTTGGTTTGTCTGTCAGACGTGTGTCGTTTTCACATTCAAATAGCAGTACAATTCAACAGTTCAAACACTGTTCTGTTATTGGCAGCTTTAAACAGCATCACCATTTTTTTTCACATCCCTGTCATAAGTTGGTTTGGAAACTGTTACTAGTTTTGACTTTCCTACTATCAGAAAATACTGCAAGTTCATATCGATCGTTAGACAGACAGACAGACAGACAGACAGACAGACATACAGCATGGCCTCTTACAGCTCTGAGGTATGATTTTACTACCTTAGCTGGATCACCTTTCATCCGTGTAGAGATATTGTATTGTTACGAACAATGGTGAGTCAAGTACTCTAGGCCCGAGACGTCCTGGGCAGTAAATGCTTAGGGGCATTTACTCTGATAAGGGCAACTTTATGAAAATCAATTTGGAGATGAAGGACTGCTTTGGGCAACATTCACAAGAGAGCCTCCTTGAACCCAGATAACATATGTACACAGGTCAGTTGGCATGTAGACTGACACAATCTCCCCGAGAGAGACAGGATTCACAAAATCATAGCGAGAGTGTGGCGTGCTTTCATAGAGGCCAATCGCTGGTTCCAGACACAACTACTGAGATAAAACGGTGCTTGCTTCTTTTCCCCTTTGCGCTGGAATTCATGGGGGTATGCATGCTAAGAAATAAAAAAAATAAAAGTTCAATCTGAATCACCTAACCTGAATCACCTAATACAGAGTACTTTCCTGCTCTCCAGCTCTTTTACCTCTGTATGACTGGTGAAAAGGTCAACTCATCACTGTGACAATGGGAGGTCATCAGATGTGCTTCACCGGCAGTACAAAAGACTGGGGGAAAAAAATGGCACCTTTCCTCTGTCCTCTAGTTATTACCCTTATCCTATCTTAGTCAGAGGGAAAAGCTCCCTGTCAGCCAATTCTTCTGCTTAGGCCTATTCACTTTGATAAGGGCAACTTTATAAAAATCTGGAGATGAAGGGCCGCTTAGGAGGGCGCGACTACTGCCGACGCGCCATTTAGCAAGCTTACAAGAGAACTCATCAGGAGATCGTCCTTGAACCCAGAGCGCAGACGTACATCATGATCTGTACATCATGACTGACATGATCTCCCTGAGTCACTGCAAAAAATCCTGCTCAGACAGTGGCTTGCTTTACTGTGTCCTGTTTACATCCACCATTGAATCAGACACAACCCCAACACAAGTTAATGTGTATTTTGTATTTGTCAGATGCATTAGCCATTGTATTTATTGTTTAAAACAAGCTTTTTATACCCTTGCATGTACTTGCTCTCCCTCCCTGTTACTCTGCGGCCTCTCCTCCCACCATTTTAACTCCCTTCATCTTATATTCAATAAAGAGTGCTGTTGTGGGAATGGTCTTCTGAGTGTTCTCCTCACCCCCACCCCTTTTTTTTATTGAGGTGGCTATTTTCCTTTTCCCCTTTTATCATGTATTTGTAGCTCAAGCGGGAACCTCTATTGCGCCGTTTAAATGAGAGACAAAAACAAGGGCGTGCGCCTCCCTCGTTATTTTGATGATTCACTGCTGCTTTGCATTCCGCTTGGCTTTGTTTTTGCTCAGTACACCTATCAGTCCCATCACCCTTTAAAGTAGAGAGGAATGAGAGATCGTAATGAAAGAAATGGTGCAATTGATCCGCCTTTTATTCTAATGGGGGAACAGATCACAGTCAATTATGGCTCTTCTCATCTTGTCGTTTAAGAGAAAAGCAGGGAGGGGGTGAGGGGGGGAAGGGGGGGGTTATTCAGCAGGTCTGTTGAGAGATTTGCCACCCAATCTATGCATCCCTGCCTCTTATTGATCCTGCTCTGCTTTATAATCAGTGGGTCGATGTCATCTAAACCAAACTGAAACAGAGCCAGCAGGACCATTAGTCGTCGGGGTTTTAGTGTAACTACAGCCTCCAGTCGCTGATCACCCGCCCACCCACAGAGCTAACGCCTCTCTTTACAATGTCTTCAGCATGGAAAGAATTAAGCTGAAACCAAACAATAGCGTAATGGGAATTTACTATTTTTCCACGGCTTTGATAGGTAGGGGGTTTTCTCTGAACGGTAAATGTGTCCATTTATAGACTTACTACCAGGAAGGAACGAGTGTAAACACGTGACTTGGCTGGTGTGTCTCTGTAGTGAAATTAGGATCACAACAGGAGTAATCAGAGTTTTAAGGATTGAATTGAAACAAATGCTGCACACCTGTTCTAAATGAGTGTGTGCACAAGAAGAAGAAGGATCCTGAAGCCGTGAAACAACAGAGACGTGGGTTGTTTATGTCAGAGGACGAACAGGGGTCCGTTCCAGAAAGCGGGTTTAGTGAAAACTCTGAGTTTGTTAACCCTGAGATGAGGGTTTTCCGTTCCAGAAAGAGAGGTAACGCAAACTCTGAATCAGTTACCATGGTAACTGACTCTGTGAACCTAACCTGCTCGCTGGCAGGTTTTCTTGAACAAACCCTGACTTTCTCCTGTCTCCTCCCTCTGCTGAACCTGAAGCAGCTGTCGGACATGGCGTGTCCTTTCCTCGGTAACCCGATCGATATTCAAGCGGAAGTAATTCGCATAGCCTTATGTCGGGAGAGGATTTTGAGACCCCAATTAGATGTTCTATGTCCAGGATGGAAGAGCTGTCCGAGATATAATATGCCGTTTACAGTTCACGGATTAAGCTACCACCACCCCGAGTCAAATAAAGACACATTTCATTTGGTCTTCTTTATTTCCTACAAATACAAAAGCAACAGTTAGTATTTTTATATTGTTCCAACAACACATTTCACCTGTGACCATGCACCCACCTCTAACTTATGTTCAAGTAATTACATTTCTAGATCTGCCTTTCTAATTTGCCGCCCCAAGTACACCATTTGAAGTATGTTTTTAGATTTCATTTTCAGCTGCTGCCAAGTGCGCTTTGCGCAGTGGGATTGCACCTAAATTATTTTTTTTTTCCCCCCAATACCATTCCACCACTTTCTCACATGTAGGTAATATTATAAGAAAGTGTGGTTAAATGTTAAATTAATACACTACTGCATTCAAACGTACGCATTGACTCGGGCAGCGATTCTCTCCCACACCAATTCCCTCTCCTTTGCCGCTGCTGCTGTGTTGCTCTTCTTTTTGAAAATGTATTCATACTCCCCAAATGCACGTAGTAGCACTTCCAACTCCAGTGGAGTGACGTACGACGACCTTTTCTGCTTGCCGGTTGCCATGGTGAATCGTAGTAACGGACCTCCATTGATGATGGCTTTTTATTGTCATCAGGCACGCGCTTAACTCAGCGTTAACATACCGAGAGTTGATTGAACTAACTCAGATCAGCCGTTCTGGAACCGAAAATCCAGAGTTTCCTATCTATGAGTTAATCAACTCAGAGTTCAGGGTTAGACTCAGAGTTTGTTGAACCTGCTTCCTGGAACGGACCCCAGGTAAGACAGAAGATGTATGAGTCTTTGAATGGGTTGTGGTAGGAGGTGCTGTATACACTGATTTGAGTCTATCAGGAACTTAATTGCTGTTGCTGTTTCCACACTCAACAGTTTCCTATCTGTAAAAGAAATGGTCCATCACCGGAGGCTAACATGAGCTGTGCAGATACATATAGATCGGCTACAGCTGCTGCATTAATATTATTTTATATGTTTATATGCTTAGAAACAAAAAAGGAAATCTGAGGGGAGCAATTATTTTTTATTTTTTATTTATGTACCTTAATTGTAATTATTGTCTTAAATCTTAGAAATGTTATCTCACTGTTTCGTTGCTTGTTGGTGTGTTGATTTGGATTAATAACAGAAATGTGTTTGTTTATAACTCACTCTTTTCTGTATACTTCTTTTTAGGGAGGAATGCACTGGAGATGTAGTAGACATCTGTGTTTGCGATGTGACGGTCTGGGAAGTGGTTTACATGAGTCGGGTATAGGGAGGCCCCTATAGCAGAAGTTTGCTTAGGGCCCCGGGGAGGCAGTGACAACATTGGTGCAGTAAAAATCCATAAATGAATGAAACACTTTTATCTTGACACAAATAAGCGATTGCAGATAATGATATGACAGAGGTCCAATTCTCTTCAGCATTAAATAAGAAACTCCAGGGTAAGGAATGAAAACCCTTGACGTTGAGGGATTGGAAAGTCATTCCTTAGTCTGACAAATCCCATTTCCTACTGTTTCACTAGTGGGAGGAGTAGGTTATGGAGAAATCCACATAACTACCTCCATTCATCATGACGTTTGCCAACATTGCAGGCTGGTGGTTGTCATGTAATAGAGTGAAGGGATTTCACAGCACCAATTGCAACCCTTGATCAAAGTGGAATAACGTATGAACGCCAGAGGATATCTGAACATCATTATCTGTCATGGAGCGTACCTTGTACCTTCTCCGTTCACAGCATCTCAATTAGAGTGTACGCTGAGGGGAAGGTGTACGTTCCCTCTCACTTCGGTAATTTCAATCTCTATAATCATGAACTTGGACTGTTTGAGAAATGTTTTACCTGTTGTCAGTTTCTCTGCCCTTACAGGCCTTCCTTAAGGGGAGTTTATGCAAGTCTGCCTGCCCCTTCAAGAGAAAGGAGTGGACTGCCCCTTTAAGATGTGTTGCATTCCCTGAGAAAACTTACTGGTTAACTCCAAATGAGGAGTGATTGATAACACCTGGGTCAAAGCTGTTCTAATTCCAGAGACCATCCCTGATTGGCTACAGACAGCAGGCTGCAGACGGGCCCTTTTTTTTCCTATTGAGCTGTGGGCAGAGCAGTATCTATTTCGTTTCACTGAGTTTGTGAAGGGGGGGCGAGGGCTGAAGACCCCAGAACAAGCAACCTGGTGAGGATTATTCATCATGCAGACAACTCGTTGTAGTGGCCTGTGCATTCAAAAGTCCTCAGTCCATTGAGCATCTGGATGAGGAGATGGAACGTCTGTTTGGAGCTCCACTACCACTATCATGTTGGATGCCAGTATCCCTGTGGAAGTTGTACAATCCATTCCCCATTGAGGCTTTTCCTTTGTTTTGTACACTGTAATATCAGGCGATAAGGTGCTTTATTTTCCATTATTTTGTATTACACCTACATTCCTTTCTTCTCACAATGCAGAACACCACTGCACCTTGAAAAGTAATTAATCTTCATGACAATGTACAACTCACTGCTCAGCATCAACAAAAATATTCTCTATTTTACACCTTTCAGTGTAGAGTCAATCTTAGTCCAGTTCAAAACAAACTGTACTGCGTATCACACGCAAACAAAGTGTCTCATATTAAAACATTGCAAGACTCCCCGGCTGGGACTCCAGCAGGCCTGGACAAAGGCGAGCTGGAGTCTAGGATTGTAGGATGCAAAGATAGAAAGACAGAAATAGCCGAGTGGTAGAAGGCTACTATGGAGGGATTAATCACTACAGAACAGCTCTAATCTCTATTTCTGAACTGCAAGGCCAGGCTCCCTCTACCCTTGCTGTAAGCTCTTTATAACCACCCTCGTGCAAAAAAATGTAGTACTACTAATGCAGGAGTTGGAGGAAAGTAAAACACAGGGCAACACTGAGTAGGAAGTAAGGGGATCAAGCAGGGACGTGGGTGGAGAGAGAAGATCCTCCTTCTCGGGGTTTGTTGGGGTTTGCTGTGGAAGCTGCGAGAAAGGCCTATTTTGCCTGCGAGTTAAGTGGTTACGGCTAAGTCGCAGAAATGTGTTTGTTTTTTTCTATGCCCCTCCTCCTCCTTTCTTTGTTGCCCTAGCAAGACAGAGAGAGTGAAACCCCTGCTTTTTGACTCTTCAGCTCAGGAGCCAAATCCTGTGTGCAGATTCCCTCTTTCATGTGGCTGTTTCCCTTCTTACTGACACCAGCCTGCCATACAAAGCGCCCAACCTCCAGCATCGCTAAAGCTAATCCAATAGTGTATTTCATTTCTATTTTCTCTTGCTGCAGACCCCTGCGGACCTCACTCAGCTGAGATGAGAAAAAAATGTCTTTATCCCGTTGCTCGGCGCCGCCGTACGCTAGAAAGCTGATACGCCTTCAACAACTTCTTCCGTCTCTGTCTTTACGCTCCATCTCTTTCCCTTTCAAAATGGGAGCCCTCTTGAGCAAGGCTGCCTCTTTCTGCTCTATAGGAGGTTGCAGAGGTGTCACATATTCAAAGTGCCATATAGTTGATGAGAAGGGCGGTTTTATGAGGAGAGAGAATCAAGCACAGGAAGTGATGTGTGTGGTGGTGTGGGAGTAGAGGTGTGGGTAAAGGCAAAGATACCACAGTACCATATGTAGCACTTGGATGACAAGGGCTTGTCAGCCATATCACACTGGTTTAATTTTAAAATATCACACCATAGGGAGGCTTAAGAGTGTAAGTAAAACACTGATGCTGTCAGGATGCAACCTGATTAACTCCATAAAAGAGTCATACATTTAGCACCACCATCACTACCGTACGCATCTACGTTTCAGTCAAACTGATTGTTTTTGACGATATCCCTCCCTGCCCTTATGGACCTATTTACTTGGAATACATTGTGAAATCACATTATGAATTAAAGACAAATCTAAACCTCAAAACGCAAAACACCTCTCACTGGCAAAGGTGAGTCGGTTATAGTCAAAATGCAATTCATCAGAAATCCCAAATAACCCGGACTCACCTGTCTGTGACCCAGTCAGCTTTTTGAAGTGTTCATTTAATAATTTAATAATTTAAAAGCGAAACCTGAAAACTACTAGCCACAGCTTAAAATAACAATAATTGGTGTTCTTGCTCCAGGCAAAGCACACTTATATTCTTATTATTCTTCATTATTCTTCTGCCCAAATGTTTGAATTTGTTATTTTGTAAACTAAACTAGTTAAAAGGCAAAGTGCATTAGGTGAGATTTTTACTGTCCCATAGCACAAAATGACCATAAAATATCTGGGTTGATGAGGAATACCAATAACTCAATGATTACTTTGAATTTTCTATTGAATTACAGATAATGATGTTCAGATATCCTCTGGCATACGTTGAATTTCCTCTAGTATTGAGGTTTCTGGCTTTAAAAAACTCACGTACCAGCCCGTACCCTCTGTTTTCTGTTGTGAAAAGGTGACTTTTATATTACACGCTCCCCGTAAGCTGTGCCAGAGACCTGTTGATGTTGCAATTCCTTGGTTGCCGATAGAGGTCAATAAAAGTCATGAATTACTTAATGCCCCTGGCAGACATAGACACTGATAAGCATGCACATGAAAGCATAGATACTCAGTTATTAATAATGACAGCAGTCTATTTGCTTCAAACTAATACTGGGACACATCAGACCATCTTTCTTGTGCTTCACTGAGGCAGCAATAAGACACAGTCTACTAGTTATTTACTGAGACACTGTCTTCACAGCTAATGCATACACATGCATGTATGCATCAATGCATGCATGGACAAATGCACGCCCATATTGACTGTGTCAAGGTGCTTCATCTCCTCATCTTGAGTCATGCTTTACTGTGTCCATAACCTCCCAGACTCCCTCAACAGGCTACCAGCCACTAATTCACCACAACGAGGCAAGGCACCATCGATGTTTATGGAAGCTAAACATCGATAATGACGGCGTGCTCGTAAGTGTATGTTGGGGATTGTTGGTGTGGGCGGAGCGGAGGCGTTTTGATGATCCAGTTCACGGTTGAGGTTGTCAACATGTGTCAGCTTTGTAAAGACTCTAGTCCCTAGTTGAGTCTGGAAGGTGATAATTAAAAGCTGTGTTGAAGAAAGTCGTTGGCGGTGACATATTTAGACACATTTCCTTGAAGATCAACACCAGCAAGATCTGAGATCCACAGTTGATCACAGCAGGGAGTCAGACAGCTATCGAGGTCTAGAAATCCAATGGAACACAGAGCAGAAGAAAACAACAGACAGTATTCTTCGTCTGTGTTTGTTTTGTTCAACCTCTCTGACAACTCCAGAATACCTTTCAGGGAAGATAGCTATATAAACCAACCTAAAGAGACGTTGCTGTTTTAGGAGGGCTGTTTCAGTCTAGACTATTTTTATCTTATTTATTTTGTTTGCTTTTCTGTGTTGAAATCCTTTAGTAATTCTGTAATGCACCACACATACTGTGTTGATGTGTGCTTTATGTGTGGTAGTCGCTTTAAAGTCTGTCGAAAATTGTCACTAATGCTAATGCTTTTCTCTATGTTCTCTGTCAAACATGAACACACACACACACACACACACTCACACATACAGAATGCAGACTCACCTGCAACACTACACTCTGATCAAAGTTGTAGGCGCTGGGCCGTCCCTCCAAGGTGGAGAAAGCCACGTTGCCCCCCGTCAGAGGAGAGATATCACTGAACTCATCGGTGCATATAGCCGTCCTCTCATCATCCCCTGGTCGAATGTAACCCTTGGCGTCCTTCCCATACGTCTTCCTGCAAGAAGCGCTGTAATACTGGTAAGGGAACCAGGGCCCACCCTCCTCCGTACGCTTGTAGATGGCGAAGCTCTCCGGCCGGCTGGTGTAGAATTTCAATCGCACGTAGGTTATCTCAAAGGCCTTCCCTGTGGAAAACAAATATGCTAAGCTTCATACGACAGAGCAGAGTAAGAGAAATAATTACTCTTAGAATTGGAGTTAGATCAGGGCTGGCTAATATGAGACACATACTGTATGATGACAGTTTAGGGTCCACAGGACAGAGAAAAAAAAAAAGACATAATTGCATTAAAGTAAAAAAGAAAGCAATAGGGGATCATCTTAATTTCCCTTGCCTCTGTGCAAGGTAAATGAATGTCATTCCTGCTGAAGTAGAAGAATACCCAGGATTATTTTCTCATTATGGAGAACATAATGGGCCCCAGACGTGAAAGATAGGTCAAAGAGAAAGAAAGAAAAAATGTCGGTATTGTTAGATGAACAATATGGCAGTGTAGGCCATAGTAACCTTACGAGTGGAGAAATCACATAAGAGAAAATGTTAGACTTCAAAGCTCGACGGCTGAATAAAAGTACAGTCTGCTGTGACTTGTTTCATGATTTTCAAACAGGCAAGCAACAGACACCTCAATGTAACCCTGTTTCACCCCACTGTGGCCCTGCACATACACAGATCAGCTGACCGACAGACAAACAAAACACTGATTGGGTTTCATGTGGACCTGAGAATGACTTAGAATTAAGTAGGTCATTGATTGATTGATCTCTAGTGACGTATTAGTGGCACATCGGCCCAGGGACGGAGACGGGGGGAAATAGAGGGGCAGGGAGAGAGGGTTTCATAGATTCTATCAACCATATTAGTGATTCTACCTCAGTCTCTGAAAAGGGAAAACTGGTGTGAAAACGGAGACCCTGCCTGAAAGATCCTGGGCAAAAGAGGAGATACTCCGATTTTCATTTGAGTAGGTGAGGGGGGGGAGTCTTTTTTTTTTCCAGTTTTGTCAGAGGTACATACTAAATCTCACAAGTCTGGGTTAAATTCACTGAGAAAGCAGGTTAGGAAAGGGTATATTTCTGCATATTGCACAATCTTTCTGCATGGCCACTTGTGGCTGCAAGATTCTTGTGCTTCAGTGGGTGACTACAATTAGGGCGTGATTTTCCTCACATTCCTTCCTATGTGTGATAACTGGAGTGGAGAGGTTATTGATTATTGACAGGGCTGCTGTCCGGTGCATCAAATCATCTGGATTGACTGCTGTCAAGTATTTTTTTTATTTTTTTCCCGCTGTGGACAATTCAAACCATAATCTCGAAACCACACCAGAGACTTGCAGATTTATACTTTGTGGGCACGAACACACACACATATTCACTTGCTGCCAAATGTGTTGGGCAACTTGAAAAGGGATTAATTAACTGAGCAGACACAAATTGGAGTCAGACTGAGACCAGAGTGAGAAGTAACACTTACAAACTCAACAGAGGCCTGATACTCTGCCATGAACACTCTTCACAGGCTTCACCAACGCTCTCTTAAGGCTTTTTCTACATCATTACTAGGTCTTAGCCATGGTGCTGCACATTCATAGAGGGGATGCCATCCACTGGTACAGCGGTAATGACATCTGTTACTCTACTTTGCCAAGCCAGTACTCAGCATCTCTCTTGCCTCTCTTGTCTTTCCAGCTCACTAATAGTATTTTTCCTTTAGCGGCCCTGAGATCATTTAACTTTAATTTGCTCCCCGCATGAGGTGAGCTTAGTCCTGCTGGCTTTGAGACAAAAACATAAAATAGAAGGCAGAAGATGAAACGTTTCTTGGATGTTCCCTGCGATGAAATGCAGACTAATTGCCAAGGATATTAATAATGTTTTCCTGTCTAGTGTTTAATGACTCATCCAGTGTCCATACTCTTTATCACCCCGTGCAACTGCATTTGTGTTTGTATCAGCACAGGAACACAGGAAGTAGAGGAAGTATTTCAACTTATTTGATTTTAATTGAATTAAGCAATGCAATTTTCTTTTTTTAAATTAAATTCTCCCATAGCTGCTGTTTTGTTATTGTTTGCATTCAATCCAACATGGATCAGACCAAAGAGTTGAAGAAATTCACCCTAAAATAGAATTCACACAGTTATTCTCATGAGTTTGTACAGCTCAGTCTAGATTTCTGTAGAGGAACAAATCTATTCTAAGATTAGGGGCAAGAGACCAAGACTCTCTTGGTTCATCAGCAGACAAATCCTTGAGCTATTGAAAATGAATGCTAGTTTGGAAACAGAGTAAGAGAGCCCAGGGTGACTTTACAGAGCTATGGGTACTTTTTCTGATTCATAACCTTGATAAACCAGATCTCCTCATGTTGTTCAAAATCCTAGGAATACTATGACACTCGGGCACTGACTATTAGGAGTGAATTTTATGTTCTTCAAGAATAAAGGAGTATGGCTTCAGACCTCCTTGGAGTCATCCATGTGGACCTAACACAGCTGTGGGGGTCTTCTCTCTGTCTGACCCTACAAGGCAGACTGAGACTAAACTCTCCAGCAGTACTCTAGACTCAATATTTACCGACCCTGTTTACAGGAAGCCGAGATTTGTCTGATCATCAAATTCATCAAGTGTTTTCATTATCTAATCCGTCTGTGTCTCAAAGTTCAGAAATGTCACTGCAATATTGCACATATTGCGTTGCACATTTCTGCTGAGCATTGCCACTTTACATTTCACTGCACACCTCGTGTGTGTATGTGACAAATAAACTTCTTGAATCTTGAATCTTGAATATAATACAAAATCAAACGTGTGATGAATTATTGTTCACACCAAATCTCTGCATGTGGTATCTCATCTTTTACAACGGCGCATTGTCTCTCATGTGCAAGCCAATAATGTGGCTGTGAGAGAGTCATGCCAACTGCGGCAGACTTTTATCATTGTTTTACATCTGAGGCAGGATGTTGCTTTCCTTTGACGGCCCTGAATGAGAACCAGCTGCAGACATCAGAGTGTGTGTGTGTGTGTGTGTGTGTGTGTGTGTGTGCGCATGTGTGCTTCTTTGTAGGAAGAATCTGACCCCAATTCTATACCAGCAAACCGCCCAGTGCTTTTTTTATTTTCCTTCTTCCTCATTATGTTTTGTTTACTCCCCTTGAAGCAGCCCACCTCCCCCGTTTCTCTTCTCCCCTGCACAGACCCATTCTGACCTGGCTGCAACGTGTCCCTGCATCCTACTGCAGTGTTTATCATCCCAGTATTTGCCCCCATTCCCCTCGGAGGAAGCTTGTTTTTTTTGGAAAGGCAAAAGAAAACAGCAATGTCAAAGACAGCCCCCCCCCCCTGCCTGCAGGACCCCAGATGGACCATAGATCTTTTAATATGGACCAAAGCGATGCCACGGACACAAGATGGGGGATATATCCAGTTACATAAAGTTGTGTGTTACATAAACATAAACATCCTCCGTTCAGGCAGAGTGAGTCCAGAAGCAAACCGAGGCGTTAGGTAGAACAACGTATCTGTGTGGTAGTAGAGAACGGGCAAGAGCCTTTTTTAGTTTGAGGGAGACAGACTTGTGGGCGATGGGAAAGAATTGAAGAATAACAAACTCTCCAGACAATGCAGGACACACCTCTGCAGCAGCGGCAGTGCTCCCTTTCTCCCAACGAGAACTAGCCAGAGATTACGGACAACAAAGGCAAAAGCGCAGCCAGGCCTCAGCTTGCCAGTGGAAATCGATATCCTTCAAATGATGGAAGCACTTCCTGCTCCCAGACCATGTGATTTAGTTCCTCTACGGGTGCAACTCTGACATTTTCAACTTCTGTCATCATTTTCTCCCTCTCTCTTGCTCCTTTGAAGCAAAGCTTTTTTTATGGGGGGTGTGGTATTTTGTTACACCTACAGAGGAGGGGAGTGGGTGCCCTGTCAAGAGAATTCCCAGTTCTGCACTGGATCTGTCCTCCCTGACTGATGGCTGTGCACACACACACACACACACACACACACACACACACACAAACTTTCATTTTACCCCTATCAGGAGTATAATCAAGTAAATGCATTGCAAACATACATTGCAGTTGCTATAACTTGATAGAATATGTGCACCTTTTTCCCCATACCCTGAGAGGTTGTGGCCTAGTAAACATGTTGGCTGCAGCTGAGTCTTTGCAGGAAAGATTCTTCCTTACTCACGTTTAATCCCACCAAATTCCCAGACATTCCCTTTTGGCTATGTGCTTGCAATTACTCCAACAATGTGACTCTAAGCCACGTCTGGGGCAAAGTGGGTTTTTTATGAAGACAGCTCAGAGTCATTAAAAAGGGAATATGAATGGTGTGTTTTAAAGGACAGCTGTTCTGTATTGACGATTCCTTCTTCAATTGATTGGCAGTTCGCAAGATGATGTATCAAGCTGTTGAGTCTCACAGAAAAGAGAAAGTGAAATACTGACAATACTGAAACTCAATGGGTGTGAGGAAAACAAACACCCGTTGACTCGAAATCCCAGCATCAGACTAATAGCCTCTCAACATTGCAAACTGACTCCAGTAGAGCGATAAATCTATTACTGACATTCAGTAAATTAAGTGCACATGAAAATCTGTGTGTATTAAATACTTAACTTATTCTCCCAGGACACAACACAACATTAATACAACACTTTATGAACACTGACCACAAGTGAACCCTCAGAATTGCAATACTTCACTACTTCAGCCTGAGCACAAGGCCAGATGACTGGCTACAGTGAGTCAGCGGGCCAGACAGTGAACAAAGGGGGTGTGGTGTTGCGGTCTTACCCAGGTGGAGGGTGAGGTTGACAGAGTTGGGGTGCTGAATGCCGTAGTACATGGACTGGCTCTGCCACCACGTGGGCTCCTCGTCCGTGTGGAAGTCTGTCAGGAGGCTGGCACTGTGGCTTAGGACTGTGTCGGACACGTCGCA
This sequence comes from Hoplostethus atlanticus, assembly GCA_034670405.1. Taxonomy (NCBI): domain Eukaryota; kingdom Metazoa; phylum Chordata; class Actinopteri; order Trachichthyiformes; family Trachichthyidae; genus Hoplostethus; species Hoplostethus atlanticus. Next base: position 884,613 of record JAXDDX010000138.1, on the reverse strand, counting down.
GTGGTGGCACGACCGCGTTGAGCCCGTCTGCATGCAGTAGTCCTCAGGCGGGGAGCCGCACACATTGGATGCCAGGACGGTGCGATTGAAGGCGGCGTTCTCAAACTTGGGCATGCAACGGCTTGGGGTGCCCTCCTCATCGTAGCAAGAGTCCATAGCGCCCTGGACAAGGACGTGGCGGTGAAGAGAAACAAGAAGGGCCAGGAGAAGAGGGCTCACAGCAAATGATGCATCCATGTCTACAAGCAATTAAGGTTACATTCACACTTAAACTTTCACACACATATACTTTGATACAAAGAAGCAAACACACACAGACCCTGCCACAAGAGAAGTACTCCAACAACAGAAAACAAGACTAGCCTCAGGCCTTTGTTTCCCCCTCTCGTTCTCTCTGTTCCTCTCTCTCCCCCTGTCCTTGCTTTCTTACTTCTCCAACATATGTTCTCGCTCTGTAGACTGGAATGGAGTTAGTGAGGGAACCCCTCTCATCGGGGACAGCATGAGAGAGACAAGAGGAGGGACGGAGGTTGGGGTTGAAGGGTGGGCGGTGGAATAGAGGGGGGGAAGACACAGGCCATGAAAACTTCTCCACCTGCTGGTCACCACAAGTGTTACACCACCCCCAACAGCTCCAGACTTCAAGTAGACTTTGGTAATAGAATCTCGTTTGATGGGGAAATCCATTGTGTAACGCCTTTGAATAATGCAGCCAACTATATTGAGGTAGTTAAACCTCTGGGTATGTACTCGTGAGTGAGTACCGAGGCGCCTACATTCACCACTTACGGGGAAAATGCAATATCATCGTTATGGTGATAAATGTACTCGGCGGTTGGCACCACAGCAGGAGGTTCTGGTAAATGCTGACTGCAATGCGTCATTGTGGAAGACTACAGGTGTTCAAACTATCTGGAGCATTCCTTCAGCAGACGCAGGCCATCTCCGTAAAGGCGTGGAGAAATGTTACTCGGGGGAGCTCTGTGACCCAAAGGGCCAATTTACTTAGAGGAATGAAGGAATCCTTGTATTTCATGTTTACGGACTGCTTTTTTTTCAAGCTTTTTAACTCTGTGAACACATCACTTCAGAGTGTCTCACTTAGATCTTATACTTAGTTACGCATGTCACTTGTGCTGGTGGATCAGTCAGGACCCTACCAAGTGATGAAAAACTGAGAGACAATATGACAATAGCATGTCTTTTTTTTTTGTCTTCAAGTGCTAACCTTGTTATTGTTGTTGATTAAGTCGCGAACTTCAAAACAGGCTTGGCATACGCAACCAAGAAAACCAGTCAAGGTGATAATTGACACAGGGGAACTGGCACTGGTGTAGAAAAGAAAGAATCTAGGTGACAAATAATGAGAGGATCCGATGTGTACTTGTATATATAGGGGTGTTCAAACATAAAAAAAAGATAAAGTCACACAGGCCGATAGAAGAAGAAGAAGAAGAAGAAGAAGAAGAAGAAGAAGAAGAGAGATAGACAAATAAAGTGGACAGAGGCATTTGGATGCTGTAGATTTATGATTCCAGAGGGATTTACTGCAGAGTCTTGCCCATATCTCCTTGTGATTGCTCTGATTTATTGGGGCTCTGTCAGAGCTCAGGCAGGGACATTGTAAAAGGGACCACATCAATTTGCAGTGAAATCCTCTGCTGACTTCGGGTGAGCGCAGGCCTGGCTTAAATTCTCTTTGGCTGTGGGTGGATCTCCCATTATGATGAGAGCGGGCTAATGCCTTTGCAAGCAGACCTTTATTCAACAGGAAGCTTATGACCCCACCTGTATTCTCTGTGTATATGTGCGCAGATATGGGCATGCATGTGTGGGTATGTATGCATGTACGTACTGTAAGCTTGCGTGTGTGTGTGTGAGAACACAAATAAGTAATGCATCGGTCAATGATGTGTTTACACAATACATATACAGACAGCAGAAACATGCAGAGCAGTTTTTCTTAAGGACAACAGCCAAGTTTATCTGTGAGACTGGGATGAAACTTCAAATTCATCTGCAGAGAATATTGTTTGTGACTTTACCTGTGAAACAACCAGCAAGCTGGAGAATCAGATTTGGGTGATAGCTTCAAAATAAACATCTGTATTCTTGACTTCAAAACTGTGGCCAGTATTTGAGTGGCCTAAATGAGCTCAACATGGGGTTCTTGCTGAAGCAAGGCACCCAAGGGTAGACTATTGCTTGGGGCTCCCTGTGGTTTGTAACCATACCGCACACCTGATGGGAGGCAGGAAAGAAGATAGACCACACACTCAGAACATGAGACTCAGCTGGTCAAAGCCCAGCACTGCTGACTTCATACAGATGAGTTATCCTCCTTCCTGCCACCTGTTCTTCCCCATCTCACTCTGGTCTTTACTCTGTCTTACCCTCTGATCCAAATTTGATTTTTTTTTAACTCAAACTGTTTCGGTCTGATCTAGCTACCGAGCTTAGCTGTTTTTTTGGTGCTCGTCGTACATTTGCATGGGTGCATGTGTACCTCTCGTTATGTGGAGCTTGTTGCTGCCGTGTGGCATGGACTGTCTTAAAATACCTGACACTCACTGGGAAGAGACTTTTAGATATCCTACCCGTCCCATATGTGCATGCATACACTCACAAATGCATATATGAACGCATGCACACAAACACAAACACACACACACACACACACTCACAGACAGAGCCACAGTGACGTACACATCTCGTAGACCATACTATAGTCTGACATTGTTTGACTAAATGCCAGTTATATCAGGAAGGTCTTGCTTTGAGAAATAAAGACCTCCTAGTCAGACTGTGCTAGATTCAGACGGAGATTTCTTCATTCCTCTTTTGCTTTACCCCCTCACACCCACCCACCCACACACCCACACACACACACACACACACACACACAGCAGATAGCTGGTTGTGTTGTGATGAGAGTCTTGTTGCAGTCAGACTAGCGGGTATTGCCTCCCTTTTTATGATGACACAATGTCATAGTGATGAGTTAACACTTTCAAACAGTGATTTGATGTCATGGCTGTCAGTGTTTCACTTAGCAATGCAGGAGGCGGTTGCCACATCCCTGCAGGGAACCCGCTATCTGACAAACTAATGAGCGCCGCACAACTACCGCATCATCACAAAAAATTCCTTGCCCTCACACAATGTTACGCAAGTCCTCTCTATTCTTATGGAGCTGCATTACGATGATTGACTTTACATTCAGAAGACCAATATGGAGCTCAAGAGTTCACAACATCATTATAAAAATACAGGAGTGGCTAAGAATCTTGTGGTAAGCTAAATATTACATATAGTAGAGTATAGACTATTAAGTGTACTGGTCCCATATTTTGTATGTCTGTTCCTTTCAAACCCATGTGACTTTTCTGATTCTGATTTCTGATACTTGTGAACTGTAGACACTGGTTTTCTTTCCAAGTCATTTGGTGCGTCTTTGTCTATGTTGTTGCGTTCTCCCTAGGATTGGGTGATGATATGTGACAAGTGTGACTGCATGTGTGTGTGCATACACTTTATGCTGAAGGGTGAAGAGTGCCTGGAAAGTTGTAAATTGCTAACGAGGTGTTAATTGCAGCTGTCTGTAGTCATTGCTTTCCAGATTGAAATATCTATTGTGAATAAAGTTAGTTACAAACAGAAATGGGCATATATTTAAGATATATATTTAATTACTTTTGTGTACTTTGTAATTAGTATTTGCCTGGTGTGAAAAAAATACATTTATATATAAGATACTAAATTACAGTACTTTCTAGAATAGATCAGATTTATATAAAATAATATATATATATAATATAAAATAGAATAGGAACCATCAAATTTGACCTTTGAACTTTGTGCACTTTATTTGGGCAATAGCACATTGAGGGGTACTCAAGATAACACAATAAAAAGCTCATGTGTAACATGACCTGTACTCATAGATGCTGCCACCCTCCCTGCATGCATGTGTGTGTTTGGCGGCCACCACCGACTGCATGCTGTGTGTGTGTGTGTGTGACACAAAAAATGTGGACTAATAAAGTGTGTTCTTCTTCTTCTTAGATTGCTGATCTCATCTGTTCAATAAACGTCTTGAAACAAGTCTGTCTATCCACCTATAGAGTAAAAGAAATGTAATAAAATAAATAAGCAAATGTTACTGCAAGTAGTATTTCAAATTCTGTACATTAAACTAAATGACCAGTATTCTTAGAGGAAGGGAAAAACCTGGCCCTTGCTAGATGCACTTTGTCTGTCTTTAATGCCCCTATGGTCGACTCGCTCGTTCTGCCCCTCATCCCACTTACTGCTAGCTCGCTAGCTAGTGTAAAGTAATCTAATTCAATAAAGTTAGACCCTGGAACAATACACGGATTATAAAGAGATATTTGTGAAGTTATATAATGCTAGCTCCATTGCTGGTTTGCAGTGCATTCATATTTTACAGCCATTTTACAGCCGCCATTGGTCTATAGTGCATCTGAGGCTAGTGGTCAGATATAAAAAAGCGTTGCAGGGATGGTTACATGAGACTCTTGGATCCCTGAGACGTAGTGCTGTTATTGTAATATGAAAAAAAAAATGGATATGGACATTAGGAAAGGCCACATTCTTCTTATCTTGCTCTCCTCCCATCTTCTTGAACCCATGTGGCTCTTTGTTCCCAACATCCCTGGGTTTAGTAATTAGTTGACTGTTGATTAAAAAAGGGCTTTGGAGAGAAAGAAGAGATCCAGCAATTACCCTGCATATTAATCCTCTTCAATGGCTTCATTAGAATGCTCCACGCTCCCCTGCTTCAAGTTTTACATTTAAATTTGACTGTGAGATTTTTTTTTTACACTGCAATTTGCACTTTTAATTTGGCCCTCTCATAATTGGGCATAGCTGCTTTTTGCACTTGAGCCGTTTGGTAAGTGCAGCCGATGTTCTGAACCTCACATATGTCTGATGTCTCACTCTTTCCTTGTCATCCCTTTAGATGCATGTTGTGACGGCTTACTGTACTGTGTATCTAAATGCACTATAATAGCATAGGGTTTCCCAGTGGGCAACTTGCTTGAAGCAGGAGAGTGGGTTAAGTTAGATAGTGACACATAAACATGATTTATACATGCTTGAAAGTTAAATACATAGACCTAGGGCTTTTTGGGCTGTACTATACTATAAATCGTATGCATCATATTTTGGCTATTTGGTTTTTCATTTGGGTGTGCCTCTGCTATTCGTTCCTCTCTGCACCGCCCCCCATGTGATAATGTTTACCCTTACAAACACACATACACACCCCCGCAAGCACAACCACTGTTTGAAAAATATGAGAGGAAGAGCAGGTGATTAAGTTAATGGCTATTCCACCTTCGATGAATGGTGACGGGGAATTGTGTGTGCTTATTTTCAATCTTGGCAAATCAGACGTCAGTGGTGTGTGACTGCAACCCACCCACACCATCCTGTTAATCCACACACACCATTGCACACCCTTAACCTACATTCTTTGTCCCTTTCGTCCCTCTCTCTCATACACAAACACAGTATATGCACACACACACACAGGACACACACACACACACACACACACACAGGGCACAGCACACTGCACCCTAAGGCTAATAGTGTCTGCTTAATGGAGTTAGTGAAATATCCATAGGCTCCTCTGCTCATTTAAGAGGCAGTGGAGAAAGGAAAGGACTTTGGCTGGGAGGAGGAGGGAATGGTGGGGTCTGCAGCACAGGGAAGGCCAGGAGGGGAGTAGGAGATGTGGAGGGAAGGAGACTGGAGAGGGATAAATTGAGGGAGTGGGAGCAATGGGTGTGAGGGGACAACATTAATCCCAAGTCAGGGCTGTCACTGAAGGGGGGTAGATGTGTAAACAAGGCCATGTAAGTGCCCTGACTAATGTGCCCGCACCAACAATGGGGAGAGAGAGAGAGAGAGAGAGAGAGAGAAGAGAGGAGAGGATACAGAAGAAGAAGATAATCAATCAATCAAAATTATGGGTGTGGTATTTGTATGTTTGTGTACACTATGTGTGCATCTGGGATTGCTTACACATCAATATATGCATGTCTGTGCTTGCGTGAGGAAGTGTGACGTGCATGTTTTCTACCAGAGTGCAGACATTAGAGCATCCTGCAGCCATTTGCCATTGAGCCTGAGCTGTATTAAACCTCAAAGCATCTCAGCAGCATGAATAAAAGCAGTGAAATGGACGAAAGGTCATCTGTTCCATTTACATCTGAGCGGTGCAACCTCGCAAACCATTTCAAAGAACAAAGTAAGGGCTCATCATTGGGAAGCATTAGCAGATTAAGGCCTAGTTTGAATGTCCAGGCACTCATCATCCCTATTCATGGGTTGATATGCACTTCAGCTGTCTCCTAGGTCTAGTTTCTAATGACATTGTAGCGGTGGCTATTTGTCAGCTAATGGTTGTCCTTATCGACCTCTCCAGGGCTTATCTCAGTGTGGTGGCTGTGATCGCTCTCAAGGCCAAGAACCATTTTGTCCACCAGCTAATTTCCCCCTTTCCTCACACAACTGGCCTTTCTTTCTCGCTCTTTCTACTTGATACTTAATTCTATACGGTAGACCTGACAAGGCTTGGTCGGGGCAAATTTCGAGTCCTCTCTTCCACCCTCTTTCTTCCATTTTTAACAGGGAAAAGAAGAGGGACACACACACACACACACAATAGAAAGTGTGTGTGTGTGTGTGTGTGTGTGTGTGTGTGTGTGTGTTCTTGTACTTCTATCTTTGTGAGGACCGGCGTGAGTTTTAGACCTCCGGAGTGAGGACATTTTTGGGAAGTGAGGACATTTTGACCGGCCTTAGGAGGTGATGTGAATTTCATTTATCTCACCTGTTACATCACATACGTCATCATCATTTTCTCAGATGTCCTCACTGGAGGCCCAACATGTGAATTGCGAGTGCGCTCTACTACTCTGTTTTCACACACTTTTGCTCTGTTACCCCCCCTACAGCCTTCAGGAATTATCTCATGGTTGCATTTTGGAGGGAATGGTGGTTTTTTTATTATCTTGGTGGGGTGTGGGTGGTTGGAGAGAGGGAGACTGGTCTGGTATAATGTTCAGTGGTGAATCAAAGCAACTGCCAAATATAGGCCAGATCCTTGCAATTGCTCAATATTATTTCCAGTTGCATATTGTTAAATATATTAAAAGTTATAATCTATTTTGTTGCTATTACTCAAGAAAATAGCAACATCATTTTAATATAATATAATATAATATAATATAATATAATATAACCATTAGTGAGATTAGTTGTTTTTTTAAAACTACTTAAATTTAGTAAAAGGAGAAATGCAGTCAGAGTACATTTTACTTACTCATACATGCAGCAAATAATTGTATGTTGGCTAATATAATATATAATTTGTTTGTTTGTTTTGTTTTATTAGGAAGTCTTTTAGCCCAAGGGCTACCCCCCCCCCCCCAAGAGTCCTACACAATAAATAAAAACACACATTAATCAATTCAATACAAAGCAATTTAACAGTAGTAAACACCATTATGTAGATATTTGTCTATTACACTACATCAATAGCAGTGAAATATATTCCATACATACATACATACATACATATATGCCATGCATTCAAATATACATTAAACCAATCATATACATCTTAAAACTTACACAACCTCCTTCATATTAACATTTCATGAACCACTACTAAAAAATATAATTTAGTCCCAGTGACATCTCAAGATGCTCCAACAATCTTTAGTTAAAATCCTATTAGACTCATGTAGCTTCCATAAAATTACTGCCCAATAAGCAAATCTCTGTTTGCCCCTTGCATGATTAAAACTTGTAACCACATAATCTGAACTCATCGCTGTTCTAGTGTTACAGTTTTTTACAATCGCTAACATCCTTTTGTCCAATCTGTAGTCACATTTTCAAAACTCTAAACACAATTAGCACAACATCTGTCTGTTGTGGACCATACCGTTAACACAATTCATGCTGTTTTCACAGAATATGCAGTCAATTAACACGTTTCTAAAATGCTTAGATTTTCTTTACATACAAGCTTACCCAATACCAAAATGATGGATCTTTCTTGTCTTATTTACAAATGCTTGCACACAGCATGCCAGAAATGAAACCTAATGTTCAAAACATTAAATATAGTATAAAGCCTCTACGTCTGCAACAACAGCAGCTCAAAAGCTTTATTGAAACAGCTGATAAGCATTTTTGAATGAACAGATCACTGAAACATTGAGAAATAACTGATTTATGTAAGTTGTGTAAAATAGACCTCCACCAACAACTGGTGCCAGAAGCAGAAAGGGAACAGGAGGGAGGAAACATGAGGACATTTGTGATTGCATGGGACAATGTATCATTCTATCATTCACATGCAATCACAAACTGGTTTGCTGCCCATCCAAGAATGGTTTCCCTTTTCCTCCCACCCCACTCGCCTTTCCTGGAATATGAAATCCATTGTTTTTTATGATTCAGTTTCCTTTTACTGAAAATGTTTTCATTCATTTAAAAAGATAAATAATGGAATTATTGTGACGCGTCCAGCCAATCATCACACACTGTGCTTTATGTTAAATTGACTCAGTTATAATGTTGACTCTTTATACTCAATTTCACTGGTTTCATAGGAAGAGATCTGTTTGTTTATTTACTATTTTGGGTGTCAGTACAAGAACAAACACTGATAACACTAAAATCCATTTTTGTAGTCAGTTCTACAGTATATATTTAGTCACCTGTGTGTGTATGTGTGTGTGCCTGGTGTGGCACTTTGCTCTGTAGCAGCAATTTAATTGTGCGAATAATAGCAGAGTACTGGGTTTGGAGCAGGCAAACAGAGGATATTTTATTACAGTTTTTTACGATTGCTTTGACTCATTTTGCACAACAGAGTTTCAATGTGCAAAACTCTTAATACAGAATGCTATACTGCTCATTTTGGGTTCAAAATCTAATATAGCATGTAAAATAAAAATGCCGGTGTCAAATGAAAGAAAATGATATGCAAAGGTTTATCATAGCACCAGAACATTGGATATGTTCATCGTTGAACTTTAATTATTGGTGCAAAGACTAAGGGTCATTTCCTCATAAGTACTTAAAATGAAGTACAGCAAGCATCCCCTGTGATAGACTGCAGTATATGTATCGCTTGTGTTTTTATGGAAGACAAACAAAATATTAGATTGCAGTAGATTACTGTATATGAAGTTTAATCATTGAAATAAATCATACAGTAATGCAGTACAGTTTTTTACGGTTGCTTTGACTCATTTTGCACAGCAGAATTTCAATGTACAAAACTCAAAATGCAAAGTGCCAAACTGACTTTCAAAATTCATACTCTAAGACACTACATCCTATGCTGACATACAAAGTGCAAAACTGTTAATACAAAGTGCCAAACAATCACTGTAAACACACAATTTGTTTAGGTCAACCCATTGTCTGACTCCCAAGATCAAGTTGTAATGCCTCTTGAATCTCTTGCTGTTGAGTATCCTGCTCAGTATACAGTCATATCATCAGCAAATATTGTGGCCTGGGATTTACAGCAAAGGATTTATCATGTTCAAAATTATAATGTTTCAGCTTTGTTAATAATATGTCATGATCAACTAAATCAAATCAACTAATGCATTAAAATCTAAAAACAACACACCAACAACTGAATGTGTGCATGTGTTTGTGCGTGTGCTAGTTCTGTTTTGGCAGAGCCCTAGGTGTGATGAATCGCTCCAAGGTGCTAATGCATGCAGATGTTCCTGCATTCTGTTATAATCACACTACATGTCTGCTTTCCCCTCCTGCAGTTGAACTAGTTTGTGTGTGTGTGTGTGTGTGTGTGTGTGTGTGTGTGGTTGATCTTTGTTTGTCTGTATACATGTGATTGTTTTGTGTATGTGTGTGTTTGTGATAATTGGCTCACTTTGCATTACAATTGTGTGTGTGGTTGATCTTTGTTTGTCTGTATACATGTGATTGTTTTGTGTATGTGTGTGTTTGTGATAATTGTCTCACTTTGCATTACAATGAAATAAAATAGATTAATTTGCACAACCCGCCTATTCGGCAGAACAATCACAGCTCCCAATATCATCCTGAAGATATTTGAATATTTCCACCTTCTCATATCTATTCTTTCTTCCGCAAACATAATCTGCATCTCATACCACCTGAGAGAAATAAATCAGAGTAAAGCAAATAGAACAAAAAGTGTAATTTGAATGCTTAAACTGACCATCCACCCTGAACGGAATTTACATACGCTATGTGACGACCTTGGAAAACTATAAACAAACAAAGCTGGAACCCAGAATGTAATTTGTGATATAGTAAAGAGATACTTTCTGAAGCTGCTCTATAGAAAATGAATGGTAGGCTGATTTTCAGAGTTAGCGCACAAAGACAGACAATATGGACATACTAACAAATACTAAAGCAACAACAAATGATACCGACTCACTAGACAAAACAAAAAGGACAACGACAAGTAACAGGGGACATTATGACATTATTATAATAATAATAATAATAATAATAATAATAATAAAATGCCTAAAAAAAAATATATATATATATATATAAAAAAAAACAGGGACAACATCTGTTTGGGTTTGGACTGCATTTTGGGTGAGTTTCGCAAGATGGGTTTGGTTATACAAGTATTTTCTATTCTTGTATGGTTTGAATGTTCTTGCAGTTATATATGTGTACATTTATGCGTGTTATATATGTTATGGCAACAGAATAGTGTTGTTACATTGATATCTGTTGTGTTAGGAGAGCCAACCATTGTGAGATGTTGAGCTGTTTTTTATTTTTCCAGTTTAATAGTATTGTTTTCTTGGTGATGGTTAGGGCTACAAGTAGAGGTATTGTGATTTGTGTTGAGTGTATCGAAATCACTTTAGTCCAGAGTAACAGTTCTGAACCAGAAAACGAAGGGCTGCATTCTAAAAATGCTATATGGCTCTTAAAAAATCTGAAATTCATCATTCAATATTTCAAAGATTTCGATATTTCCACCCTCAAAAATCTTAGTATTTTGTAGGCAAAGTCTTAAAATGAACTTTTTCTTGTAGGAATATATATGTCAGCAATCATTCTGTAGAGGTAGGTATAACTTTTTTTCATCCCCCGCCCCCGGCCACTCATCTGATGCCATATATGGTAGATCCGGTGCAGGTCATTGTTGTCTTTGGGGAGAGACTTGTTGAGGTACAGTACACAAATCTAGACTGAGATGTGAAAGTTATATTAAAGTTATATTATTTTAGGGTGAATTTTTGCTTTTAAGATTCTTCACTTCATATTCAGCTACCTTTCACAGCCAAGCTCCAATGGGATCTTTGATAAACCAGTATGTCGGTGTTGTGTAGATGTGTGTAGTCTGTGGATGTGAGTGTTTTTAGCCAGGGCAAACTTTGGACGAGTGTGTTGTGTAAAGTCACACTTGTGATGATCCAAGCACTTCTCTAACTTGAATCATTAGGGATGCTGCAGTGTACAATTGAAGACACTACATGCCTTAGCATATATCAGTGTGCATCCTCTATTTTGCCATCTCACATTGTAGAGGAAGAAAATAATAATACACTACTTTAAATTCATACATGGCCATTGCTTTTATTATTATTCTACCCTACTGTGGTCTACTCTCCTTCTATCTACCTGTTCTCTCCATCTCTCTCTTTCTGTCAGCTCAGGTTGAACACTACTCCCAAACCCTCTTACTATTCAAGACTGAACCTATGCATGTAACTATTTCTGATTGCTCCGTTGTAATATTTTTTTCCTCATGTTGCATTAGGGGTCATGTTTCCACATATGGTAAAAAGTACACAACCAGGTATTGGGAAGTGACCACTCCTCCTGAGTCGTGTGTTTAATGTGTTTAATGCGTATGGGCAGGGCACTTTGCGTTTCTGTAAAATGAATAACACCTAGGGATAAGAACAGGATAAGAACTGCTTCATGGAAGTTTGTTACAGTACATTTTTGGTATATGGCATTTACTGCAATCACAGATACACAAGATGACTTTTAAACATGGTGCATTGAATAGTTGCACGGTGTAAATGCATGCCAAATGACTCCCAGAAGTTCCTGTATGGTGTAACGAAAGATAAACACAGCAATTCATCATGTTCATGATATTCATCCCTCCCTCTCTTTCTTCCCATATCCCCGCTATCTCTCTCGCCTTGCTAAGAAGTTGAGTATTGAGGGGGGAGGAGAGTGGAAGGACCCAACATTTACCCAGGATTTAATCAGCTCTACTGACATTACTCTCTTTCTCTTAATATTTGTCTATAGTGTACTCTCACTCTTTCCCTATTCTCTCCAGTGATCCCAATCCTATCCTCCCTCTCTGCCTCACTACCAAGGCCTTACTTTGTCTCAGTCTGACAATCTCTCACTTCCTTTTACTACACCGTGCCCTGCGCCATCCTTCATGTTTTTCATTTTTTCCCCTCCTTCCTCTGTCCTGCCTATCTTTCCCCTCCCTTCCCTCCCTCACCTCTTCAATTCTTTCCTCTCATCCCCTGCCGCAGCCCCCTACTGCGCCTCCTCTCTCAGGTTGTCAGATAAAGGATTTTCTTTAGGGTGCTTTGGCACAGCTTTTCTCCTTTCAGTTTCTTCATTCTTTCATCTCCTTCTCCAAACTATAGAATTGTCTGTTTGAGCTCTGGTGGTGGCATTACTGATTGGGCTGGAGTGAGGAGGGAGATCTTTGCAGTGAGTGACCTTTGTGGATTTCTAAAGCTCATTATTCCTCATTGGGCTCTGGCTACAGCTCTGTGGGGAGTGGCACGAGTCTAGTGAGGGCTGCTGCTGGGCCAGTGAAGAACCTGGTGAATCTCTCTTTCTTGTTTTCGCTTCTCCTTCTGACCTTTGTTCAGTCACCCATTTCCGTCTCTCAGCCCTTTCTTTGTCTTTGCTTCGTTCTCTCTCTCACCGCTGTTTTTATCCTGCAAACCTTGGTCAGCAACATTGCATTGAACTCATTTGTTATGAGGTGAGAGTAACCATGGACACCCGCATCATTAGTAAAGGAGATTGTCTCATAGAGTGGTTGTACGAAAATTAATTTAACTTAGACCTACACTAAAATTACATTTATAAGCTGGGCTAACTGGCTATCACAGAAATGTCTTGAAGTCGTAAATTATTCCTGGCATCTTCCACATTTACATTTGCCATTAGAATCCCACCTCTGACAATAGATGCATGTTGACTTTGCCCAGAAAGGTCACCACATTTCAGCCACATGGGTAAATACACCCAAGACACATTGTAAACTAATTTTCCCGGTTCCCGGTATGTTTAGACTTGCGCGTAAATGTGGATTTGAGCCATTCTGAGACAACTTCATAGAACTTCCTACATTGACATTTTAATTCTACATGTGTAGAATTAGCCTAATCTGGATTTATGAGCCCTAGAAACAGTATTATGTTCTTGAATGTCTATATTATAAACAGTACAAGTATAGATTTAGAGCCGAAGAATGTTCTGAGTGTAACAGCATGTGCATAGTCACAGATGTGCAAAGTAAAACTAGTTTCATATGTAGCAAAAGATAACAAAATGACAAATGTGCAGAACAGCTAATGCAATTTATTTATTCTAAAAACAAAATGGATTCTGCATTCTCTTTAGTGGACCATACTTTTGAACATGTAAGCTACTGAACAGTATAGAGACCACCACCAAATAACAATGAAAACAATTAGGCTGCCAAAACGCTGCAGTCATGTGATCATTTTCATCTGACAAGGACCGAGCTCTTTATTAAAGATCCATCAGGGAACTTTCTGATGCTCGGATGTCTAGAGATGAATCATGGTGACTAAAGGCATTATCAAATGACTAAGTGTGTTTATTTTGCATTTTAGCCATAATATCCATAGTTTCTTCAGTATGTAGAAACCTGCGTTCTTCAAATCTCACAACTTTGTTTTCATTCTTATTGCCAGTCCACAAGTGAGGTGATTGACAGTGTTGGCTGAAATGTCCAAAAAGCAAAATGGTGAGGTAACTATTAGCAATCTAAATAACATCTAAAGTACCTTTAGATGAGTACCTCAAATGTACCTCAAATGTGTCCCTCACCCTGAAAATGGAAACGTAGCATAGATGCTTACTTTTTCTGGAGACGCTCTCCAATGTTTATCCTCTTTTTCCGTGCACATCAATTTCCTCCTTTCCACTTTCCCCGTTTGTTTTCATTTGCTTGCCTCCAGCTTCAGCCATTTCAGACACTTTTTCAAACAATGATTGGATTCTACAGTTTGTGACAAATTAGAATGTAACAGCAGTTGAGGAAGCCTGACAGTCTAGCATGTTGCTGGGAGGCTGGTTGAGACATGATACAGAAAAACGTCTGACTGTTTCAATTATTTTTCAGCTTGGTGTTAAATTTTGACCTTGGCCTCACAAGTTGCAAGTGTCAGTGATATGGATGATTCAGTTGATGGACATGGCACTCACAATTGTATGTGGGCTGCATTTGTAGCCAGTGAAGAATGGATTCAGGAAGAAGTGTGCCACAACATTTTGTGTGTACACATACGTTTGTCATGGTCCACAATTTTCCTCAATGTTTGCAGTAGGCTGCCAAGTTTCACTAACAGTGAAGAGATTTCTAGTGTGTCAATTAGAGAACTTTTGCAGATCTAGGACATTTTCTTCTATGTCATCTAGAAATGAATCATGCTAATGTTTCATGGGCGTGCACTTTTTAAAGGCTAAGCAGCAAGGTGACCACTATCTAAATCTCATCTCTGTACAAAAATGGAAATATAGGCTTGCTTACTTTTTCCACAAAAGCCTCTCTTACAGGAAAGCAAAGGAATAGATAAAATATCAATCTCCTCTACTCCACCTCCTGTGAACACCTTCAGTTTTGTCCTTCTGCATTTCGTATGGTGGTTTTGTTTGATGCAGGTGATTTAACTTGATTGGATGATACACATGAAGTATGTGAAATAAACGTAAAAAAGCAACCAATTACAAAGCGCTATTGGTTGACTACGCAACATGCAACTATTACTACGCAACTTCGCAACACACTGACTTACAGTGATAGCTAGCTAACAATCACATTTCACCAGTTCACTATAGCTTCAATAGTCACCAAAATTAACAAAACATTGACAAATTTGTGGTAAAATTAAAATCGAAATCAAAAACCAACACACACACACAGGATTAAATATGACACAAAATGATTCCGAGGCAATTACCGCAAATTCAATATCTGCCTGTGCCCCGACAAGTTGCAGCAGCGAATCAGAGGGCAGGAATCCTAAAACCAGAAGGAAATAAGTTACCTACAACGAGGTACAAGATGAGGTTTTCTGTGAAATTTTCTCTTCAGCAGCAAATAATGTGCATGCCCCGCTACCAGCTACATCACACGACCAGGACTCTCATAAGGCATTTGTGAAAAATTGATTTTCCAGGTTGGAAAAAGGCACTTGAAATATTTCGGCACCATAAAAAACAAAATCAAACCTGCATCGCACGTCAGTTGCCACAATCAGTTGCCGCTGCCAATGCTGGTGTTAATGTTGCAGCTGCCCTTTCATTAGGTAAGCAAAAGCAGATGAAAGAGGAAATAATTGCTTTATTAGGGGTGCTGTCCTCTATTCAGTATCTTACATGCCAGGGTTTAGCAATTAGAGGGCATACTGAAGAGGAGTCCAAATTGACTCAGTTACTTAAGTTACGTGCTGAAGATGTTCCAGAGTTAAAGTCATGGCTGGTTCGCAAAAGTGGCTCTCTCACGATATTCTCAATGAGGTGATCGAACTTTTGGCCCTTGATGTACTGAGAACGCTGATCACAGAGATAAAAAGCCAATTTCTTTTTTGTGATTATGAATGAAACTGCTGACATAACAGTAAAGGAGCAGGTGTCTGTGTGCTTCCCTTTTGGAGCCAGAGGAATTGTTTGTTGGATTTTATGAGACCTCTAACACAACTGCAGATGCCCTGTTTGGATTGTTAAAATATGTTTTGGTCTGCCAATCACAAAATGTCAAGGACAATGTTATGATGAGGCAGCTAATGTATCCGGGGTGAGATGAGGCCTGCAGGCATGGGTGTCACGCATGGTACAAGAGCATGGGCTAGCATACAGTAAAATCCCAACTAGCCAACGTTAGCTAGCTAACATTACCAACCTAAAACTGGCAGCAGACCATCTTCCCCTGCCTCAGTCATTGCTGCATTCTGTCTCATTGTGGTCCTAACACCAAAGACAGCGAGTGGCTTTTATTTATCAAGTCTGCTCCCCGCCCCGAGTTTCATTCCTTTTTCAGTTTCCTCTTTTTGCCCTGCTTTCATGTTTCCTATTCATTTTCAGATAAATTAGACATGTAAGAGCATCCAATTGTATTTATTTTTTAACTTAGGGTATGTGCAAGCAGACAATGCATTGTTGAAAAAAGTATATTGACACATTGGTTCATATGTAAAAACAATGCACTCATTTTCCAATAAAATTCTTGTACTTGATTTGCTCTTCATCCATACACTTCCAGCAGAACACAGGCTATAAAGTTCTGCTGCTTGGCAGCTGGCAGCATGACTTTTTTTCTCTCCAGCCACTTGTGGCCCCTGTCAGCATGAGGCCTGGGGCTAAAGCCCTGTTTGCCCATGCATTAATCGGGGTATACATTTGGATATGCTATCTGAATAATGAACAATACAGTCATGCCCTTGCATTTCCACCTGGTATTTATATGCATTTTTGTTGTCTGCATTCTGTCCGCATTGTGATTGGATCAACTTTTTCACAGCCACTATACAAAGAAGGCAAGTAGGTGGGAAAGTCCATCTATTGTAAAAAAAACAAACAAACATGGCAGGTGTACATACATTCTGTACACTCAGTTGAGAATGTATTACGAAGCCCTGCTCTTCATATACATAACCCATACTTAAACAATGTTGGAGTGGCCAATCGGGAGAACCATGACGAATCCCAGTGGGCCGGTGGGTCTGTGGGCCGGTTGGATGGGCCTGGTGTTCACTTGTGTTGTGCCTGCTGTCTTTTTTTCCCTCACTGCTTTCCGCCATAGATGTTGTTGCTATGATTGATTCTATGACCCCACACTGTGGCTGGGAAAAGCCAATTTCAGGCAAACAGACAGATTTAGGCATGTACACACAGGATCACAGACAGGTACAGACTCATAATGTTTAATTTATCCCATTTATTTATTAATATTTTAATGTGAAAAATAAAACAAACATTGCAGCTCTAAAGTACTTTCAAAACAGAAGTCATGTGGAAACAAAAGAAATGTGATTTCTCCAAAAGAGAAGTGTGCTATGTGAGCCATAGCATCTCATGACATCTAGGGGAAGAATATTGGATGAACCTTAAAGAAAATGAGTCTATTGAGGCTCTGAAACACACGAAACCGAAGGCAGTGAAAAAGGTTATACGAGTAGGCAGTGAAACATTTGCTAATGAGGTCTCATTCACACCTGGTGTTAAAATACATTTTCCATTTGGATATGCTATCCGGATAATGCAATTATGTCAATTATGAGATTTTTGTAGTCTGATACAACACAAAGCATTTTTTCTTTTGAATCATATTTTCATTGGACGCACACAGGTTTTATTTCTCGCCTGCTCCTGTTTGGTATTTTGGTGACTCACGTTTGGTGAACTTGACTGCCTAAGTGGGAGGAGAGGCACGGGGGGGGGGGGGGGGGTGTCAGTAAAGATCAATTTTGGTGTCAACGACTACAGGGATTTGCACTCGCGCTGCCTCACCTACATGCTCAGACCACGTCGAAGATGCACGGCGCGGTTCTGTTATTTTTGCGACTATTCCACATGAACGCCTATATTTGGTTTCATCTAAGCTGTATCTGGGTCATAGTCAAGACCCATTACCTTCCACCATGCTTGTCACATATTCTACTACCAACTTTTGATTTCTTACAATGTCAGAATACTGCGATTTATTCAGGACATGTCATGTGGCGCTCTTGTTGCTCTGTGGTAAAAAAAAGTGACAGCACTTTAAAATATGCATATGCTGTGCTGTGCTTTGCTGTGATTGTTCCTTATTAAACACAGATCACCAATCACCTCCCACCTTGGCAGTAATGAATGTATACATGAATGGAGTCTTAATTGCATCTCCAAGGTCTGTGTGTGTGTGTGTGTGTGTGTGTTTGAGAGAGTACTTTTAAATAAATTATTTTTCCATTTTATCTATTCTCTCAGTATACAGGTCACTTGCTCTACTGAAACTACAGTAGCATAATAAATAGAAGTAGCCTGGCCTGCATAGTCGTGATAGCTTATACTTTACACACTTGCAGTCATTTAAAATGCTCAAGGAATCTTGCACTTACTCACAATGCACCATGCCTTCATGCCTAAAAACTTAATTAAAGTTAAAGTTACTACATGTTATTGATATTCACTCAGCAGTAAAACATTTTTGTTATTAATGTGATATCAAGTTGTTATAAACGCTTTTTCCTAGTAAAGTGCCACTGAACGTACCTAAAGTGATACTGATTGAATGACATTGACACACAAGCATCAAGCATCTGATTGGGGACTCCCTATACTAGCTTCTAATTATAAATAAAATGGCTGCTGGCATATAATCTCACTTCCATTATGTGTGTACCTGTCTGGCATAGACCTTCAAGTGCTGCAGCAAAATAAAGCACAAGGGTGCATTATTTTCCATACTGCCTTGATAATAACAGGTATGAACATCAGGAAGTGAAAACAATGAACGCAGCTGACTGTAGGGTTTTTAATTAGATTTCATTAGCTAAGTAATTGCATCAGGAATGCTCATAATGAACTGTAATTACTTGTGGAGGTCTAAATGAGAAAATCAGTGGCGGGCAGTGGTGGGCAAGGGAGAGTTCAGGCATGCTTGCAGGTGACTCTCCTTGGGGAAATTCATGAGACTAATGACTTCATGTTCAGGTTCAGGTATCCATACTACAGCAGGCAGTAAGTAGTGCGCAACCTCTGTCTGGAGCCATGTAGCGTGGTTTCATCTGTTTCTCATGCCTGTCGTTCGGATGCAATGGTAACTCACCCTATATATTGTCAATTAATTTATTCACTCTCCAGCTCTCTCTCTCTGTCTCTCCAGCCCCGAGGCTAAATGCCCTGCAGCGTTCCCAGGTTGGCCAGCTCCTACCGTCTCCTTGGGCTCTGTGTCTTTGTGTACTCTCAGCCTTGTTATGCTGTCAGAACAGGAGATTAGTCATTCAATCAGGCTGAAGAGGAGTCGTTCTGCAGATAAGGCCCGCGCTGAAGGAGCTCCTTCTCCACGCTGCTCCATATGTCGCCCAAGATTGGCTCCCTGCTTATCGCTGCAGGACATTTGCATCCTTCCCTCTTTCTTTCTTTCTTTCGTTCCTTCCCTCTCTCTCCCCCTTGCTTTGCATCCTGCCTCAAACTCACCCTATCTCTTTAGTCCCTCTCTGAATTCTCTGAATCACATCCTTCAACTGTCCAACTGCTCATTCTCATTCTGTTCCCATTCCCTCTTTCCCTTCTATCCTCGACAAACGTCCGGTCAAGTTTTACTTTTATCTAACATTAAAGGTTTGGTGCTATCAGGGGATGCTCTCTTTCTCTTTATTTGCTGCCAGCACAGTCAATTAGATCAATTTTACATTTCAGACATTCAAAAAAAAGACATGAGACTTTGCGGAGCCTACAGTCATGCTCAGGCCCCCCCCCACTGTGAAACACAGGCACCGATGTCTTGCCTGAGTGACTGCTCTGTGTGCCTTAGTTATGCTTGAGAGAGGAGACAGACAGATGCCAGTGGCAGGGAATGCACTGAGCACCCGGTATGGAAACAAACATAGGCAACAAATAAGAGGATCGTTTTAAGGAATCACTATTGCACCATACTTGATTTATCTTCCTCAAGTGTGTGTATGTGTGCCTATGTAAGTATGCATGTGTACGGGTGCATGCATGCGTATGTACGTGCGTGAGATGAATGTTTTTTCTGCCACTATCTGTGCCCAGTCAGCTTGTTCCTTGCATCAGAATATTGTAACTCTAAATTAATTAAAGTCATTCGAGTCTGACCATTCTCTTTAAAAGTAACATCTGCTCGGCTGATGTGCCTCCACCAAACTGCCGACACTGAGGCCCCCGCGAGCCTTCAAGCAATCAGTTTTAGTTTTTCAATTTTTTGTTACCATCAACACACTGCTTCACGTTTTTTTCTCCAGAGTGAGCCGACTAGCTCATTTTGTTTGCTGATGAAAGTGAAATTTGAAGCTCTGTCAGAAGAACATGAATTGGATGGTTTTATTGGTGATTATAAATAGCAGTTGATGGCAGGCATGCCTCAATCATCCCACACCAAATGAAGCCATCTTGCAAATGAAAGGCACTGGAAACCCCAGCCAATTCGCTGCGCTTCAATTCTACTAAGAATATCGTTGAATATAAAGCAGTGATGTGAGATGTATGCTTTTAGTATTCATATTGTGGCAGACTGGGGCATCTGCCACTGAGAAACTGTGGGGAAAGTTGTACGATAAGTTTAAATTGTCATTTGATTTAAGTAAGTAAACGTTTCATTTTTGGTTTAAACCCTCCAGTGTGCTCTGTGCCATGGACATGCCCTCAAAATGGACTTGTGACTCCAGGCTTTTTTCCCTGGGGTACCACAATATTTAGCGGCTCAAAATGTCTCTGAAGATAAATGTTCACAGTGTATTATGTATTATGCATCTTGGAGGTACTGGTGCATATGCATGTTGTGTTAGGCACTTGGTGGGGCATACACACCGCGGTCGGGGTGGAGGCTCAGGGGGATGTCGGGACAAGGATATGGGCCCCCAAGGCAAGCTTATACTTGGCTTCAGCCCTAAAAACCTCATCCACCAGGAACACAAGTGCTCAACATCCTATATGTGAACTGCTTTCCTCCCCCTCTCCTTCTGTTCTATCTCTTCCTCCTAAACCTCTTCTCCTCCTCCCTTGGCCCCCTGCCCTCCATCTCTCCTTCCTGTACTGTGTGGCATGAAATACTATTGGGTGTACAGAGAATGGCCCAAACAACGCCATTTATCAGTGTTAGAGAGAGACATATAGGAGCAAGGCACAGAGAGTACACAACTAAACAGCCTCCTGAATGGGCCTTACTATAGCTGGTAATCAGTGGTAGGCCCATCTCACAATCCATCCTCTTTCCTCCCCCATTAGAGGAACATACACATGTGCAGTATGGTACATATGATAAAGGAGTACAAATGCATGTCTGCATCAATCCGAGGTGTTTCTCTCTGCTGTAGTTAATATTCAGTTCTGTCTCATTGCCTCTGCCTTTCTTCTTCTCCCAATATTTCTTAGTTAATTTCCCAGGCCTGCTCTGTTCATCTCCCAGATGCGTTTCTATTTTCCTTTCTAAGTCTCTGTCCCACTAATCTCTCTCTCTCTCACTCTCTCGCTTTCTCTCCTTGGAATCCACTCTCTGCCAATCCAGAGAACACAAACAAACCAGTCTGCTAAAACAAAGCATAAGTAAAGACCGACTGGTTTACTGTAGTCCCCCATATGCTTTAGCACTCGTATCTAAGTGATACAAAGCTGTCCATATTCCCCTCCACTCACAAGACCAAAATGGGCTATTTGCTCTTTGTCAATCTCTTAACTTTCCTGTGCGCTTGTACACAGAATACTAACTAGTTTGAAACATCTCAATGAATTGACTGTTGCTTAGGGATATGTGGTGTTGCTGTGTGTAGCTGGCATGGTGAGGAATTGTTGATAAAACAAATTATAGATAAAACAATGCTCTAACCGCTTCAGGAGGAGAGTGATCACACTTGATCTGAGATGACTGGGAATGGTTGTTTGGTAAATGAATCCAATTTCCCCATTGCACAAACAAAAATAAAGTTTAATTCTTTCAGAAATTAAGAACAATGGGCAGTCGAGTTGAGTATTTTTTAAAAAAAAATTACATTTAGGAGCAGTTGCTATTTGTAATGCATAAGAAGACTTGTCTCCAGGCCCAGTTTTTAAAAACTTTTGATGTGGATCAGAATTGTCCAGATAATCAATTTCCCTCTTTTCACAATCTGTGAGATGCGGCCCGCAGCCGACATCGCACGCTTTATTTGTTTCCCCTCACATCCATACCGTTTTATCCATATTGCATAACAGTGCACCCCATAACCAGGATTGATGTAACCTCAACACATACATTAGTTTCAATCGTTTAGTCACCACTTCACAAGATCGCCGTTTATCACCCATTCATTCACACTTAGTTTCAGCGAGCGCGGCCGTCGGGACAAAGCGCGGGCACGCGCCCCGTTGTCGTATTTATGGTGACGCGTTCAGGCCACTCTGTCCCGAAATAGGATGATTTGTTTTTGAAATTATGATTATGTTCCGATCTTATCTTTAAGAGTTGTTTAATGTCTTTCTTATATTTTGTTGGAGTAAATTGACAGAGGTATGTGTTATAATTATGTTTTAGGCCTCTGTAATCGATAATTTGTTAACATGCATGTTTTTTACCTCTGTAGATTAAGAAAGTGGTTTCTCCCATAGCAGTGTAGGTTGGGGAGGGTCTATAAAAGGGGTTTAGTTGTACCCATTGGGAGGCAAGGTAGGTGCTGCTGAGAGAGCACTGTGTAAACCTTATTGAGAGCAATACGCTGGTTAGAGTTTGAGACTCTGTTTATTTTGTTTTGAATAAGTTTTTTGGTTTAAGTTTTCTTTTTTCCCGCTTTTCCAGAAATTATTTATTTGTCACTGTAAATATCGTGCACCCTCACTGGGTTGTTATTATTAAAGGCTTCAACTGTACAGCATCGGTTCCTGGAACTTCATTCCACCACCCTATGCCCGTGGGCATCTACCTTCCTCACACAATCCAAGATCAGAATGATCTCACTGATTCTGAGCCAGTTTTTCAAAACAATATTACGTTGTTCAATCCAGATCCAAATATCACAAGATCAAGATTTCAAAATCCACATTTGCAGTTCTTTAATAGTCCTCTATCTTGCCATCTGTTGGATAAATAATGTTACAGCATGTTTAGTAAGAAAAAAATCATTAAATATAGCTGCAAGCAGCGATGCCGAATAACTCAAATGTATCTAGACCCCGCCCACATGCACCAATCCAATCAATGGATTTGCCATAGGGGACCAATTTCACCTTTGCGGATCCATTATTCCATGATGGCTGCATTTAACACCCCAGGTCAGGGAACCAAAGTTGAAGCATATTATTGAAGCATAATATTTGGACTGACATTACCAACAGAGTTAATTCAGGTACTGATCAACTAAGAACAATGAAGCCAAAACTGCTGGAAAAACAGAAGACCTTCAAAGACAACAGTGAATCCAAGTACCCTGAAACTGGGAACAAGCCATACAAACAAGGTGAATTCACTGATCTAGTTGTTGACATCATTGGTGGACCAAGATCCCTGGCTGTACATGGTATTTTGACTGCCTCAGAGGTTGAGTCAGGGTCTTGCAGTACTGAGAATGATGGTGAGGACTCTCAACCCTCTCAGAGATTGAGAGGACCAGTTTGTGGAGGCAAAGTCCAGAGACTCACCAGCAACTGATGCACTACAATATTCAGAGACTGGAGCCTCCTCCTCCAGTGGAAGAACCATCCCAAACAAGAAAAGGGCATGATTACAAAGACCCAAAAAGCAGTGACTCTTATGGAGATGTTGCGAAGATGGAAGCTGAAAGGGCAGAAAAGCAAACTTGCCTAGCAAAAGAGCAGATTAAGCTGACCTTGCCTCAACAGAAGGAAGTAAAATTGCATATTCGCCTTCTTCAAGAAAAACGATTCTGGGGGTTGTGTTTTCTGATGAAGATCTTTAACAGCTTGTTTTCTTCTTTAAACTAGAATTTTACATTACTATGTTCCAAAACAGTTTTACATGTGGAGGCATTCGTTAATTCTTGGGACATTTCAGTTTCCCATATATGTATTTCTTATACGGAGGTTGTCATTTAAAAACATGTCTTTTTTTTTTATAAATCGTACACAAACAGAATAATATGGGTGATTCAAGATTCAAGATTCAAGATTCAAGAAGTTTAATTGTTACATACACACACGAGGTGTGTAGTGAAATGCAAAGTGGCAATGCTTAGCAGAAATGTGCAAAATAACAGGTTCACACTATTTACAATAACCAACACAATATTTACAATGTCACAGTTTTTAAGAGCTCTATATAAAAAACAACACAATATTTACAATAAGAGCACTTTATAAAAAAATATAGTAAAAAAAGGGAAAATTGTATGTATAATATAATATAAATTATAAATTATGTGTAGTCTTTACCTAAGTGTGTGTGTGTGCATAAGAGGGGCAGTGTGTGTGTCTTGGTGGGGGCCCTGGTGAGGTCAGAGTTCACAGTCCTGATGGCCTGAGGAAAGAAACTCTGTCTCAGTCTCTCTGTTTTGGCAGCGTGACTACGGAGGTGCTTGCCTGACCGCAGCAGCTGAAACAGTCTGTTGTTGGGGTGGTGAGGATCCTTCATGATCCTGCAGGCTCTGGTTCTGCACCTCCTGGTGTACAAGTCCTGCAGGGTGGGGAGTGTAGTTCCAATAGTGCGCTCAGCCGAACGCACTACTCTCTGCAGAGCCTTCCTGTCCTGAGCGGAGCTGCTGCCAAACCAGGCAGTGATGCTTCCTGTCAGGATGCTCTCCACAGCTCCAGAGTAGAAGGACTGAAGGATCCTCCGGGAGACTTTAAATTTCCTCAGTTGCCTGAGGTGGTAAAGGCGCTGCCTCGCCTTTCTCACCAGAGTGTCTGTGTGTGTTGTCCATGTCAGATCTTCGGTGATGTGGACTCCCAGGTATTTATACCTGCTCACCCTCTCCACAGTATTCCCATTAATCCCCAGTGGTGAGTACGTCCTCTGTTGTTGTGTCCTCCTAAAGTCCACAATCAGCTCCTTCGTTTTGGTGACATTCAGGAGGAGGCTGTTGTCCTGGCACCAGAGTGACAGATCAGCAACTTCCTCCAGGTAGGCCTTCTCGTCGTTGTTGGAGATCAGGCCCACCACCACTGTGTCATCCGCAAACTTAATGATGGTGTTGGAGCTGAACCTGGCCACACAGTCATGTGTGTACAGGGAGTACAGTAGGGGGCTGAGGACGCAACCCTGGGGGGATCCTGTGTTCAGGGTGAGGGGGTTGGAGGTGTGTCTACCCACCCTGACCACCTGGGTGTTTATCAGTTGCAACAACATGCTGTAAATAAGAACAAACAAATTGTCACTTCTCTAAGGATGATTCCATAAAAATGTCAGTAGGTATGACACACCGATTTGAAGATTCAGTTTTGTTAGAATGCAAATATGAAAATCTACTGTGTGTTTTCAATAGGTTTACATAGCTTCCTCACACATTAAGTTAAAACGCACTTCTGTAAAATGTTTTCCTCCTTGAGTTGAGCAACTTTTAAGATTAAAGGATTGGATTACCAAATCTTAATTTTCAGGATCATACTTACTTGTATCTGTTTTGAAATACAGAATTTTCTTTTCCTATTCACTATTATCCTGTCAGATAGGTTTTGAAAAACTGGGCCCATGATACTCAGTTGAAATGGTATTGAACATAAACTGATATCATCTTCTCATGATGAACCTCATCTCTGACTCTGGGGTTAGAAGTGAGCTATGTAAACTGGTTATGTCAAATAAAATAATTTGATCTCAAATATCAACGTTGTAGTTTAATTTCCAACCTATCAATAATGTAATGGTTTGAAGTCATTGAGGCGTCATTGAAGCGTTACAGAAACAGAAACTCCCCTCACCACCAATCATCCAACCACCGTCATCTTCCAGACACACAGTTAGCGTTGTGCCAGTGAACTTTGTATCTGCACCAAGTCCTAATCCACTTTGATTAGCCGTGCGGCCCGGTTGTAATCAAGACAAATTAGAAGGTAAAGGGAATAGCTGGTCATGAATATCATTACACATTTAAGTCAATAGTCCCTCCCCATTAATTGTGTTGCATTTACCACAATGTCTCACTTATCTCTACCTCTGGCTACTCTCATGGGTTCTCCCGTATCTAGCCACTCACAGTATTTATTTGACAGTATTATATTAAAAACAAGTGTCAATTGCCTTGCGTTTCCTGCAACAAGTCAGGTGGAAAGCATTTCATGTGTGATCCCTATGTATTCATCCATCAAAGTAATTTACAAAAAAGGCACAATCACCAAATGGGCATTTTTGTATGGATTTTGCGCCGTTACGGAAGGAAAACTCGCTAATGAATCCGGATGATTCGTAATTACAGCTGCCATAGTTACATGCCAGAATCTGCAGAGCATGGCAAGACGAGGGGCAGGTTGCTGTGGCCGCCGTGGTCCTTGCCTTCCCCAGGACCAGTTCTGTCTTGCTGTTATCGATTCCATTGGAAACAGCTTCTGAGTTAAAGCTCACATCTCACCATCTGCGTTAAGCAACCTAGACAAACCAAGTAAAGATTCAATCAGTGGTAGCAGTCGAATCACCTGCCTCGTTTGCCTCTGAATAAATGATGTATTTTTCTTTATTCATGCATGCTACACAAAAGATGTCCTGTTGACGTTTGAACTGCCAGCATACTCTAGGAATGGCATTGAAATGTGACTCCCTTTCACGCAATATATAGTGTTGAGTTCTACTGCTGTAAAAGCACAGATGTACCCTGTATCTATGCAATGCGTCATGCACTGCACTCTAACTGGAGCATCTTTGATGGCTAAAAGTCTAAGAGCATTAATTCTCTAACATGCATGCAAGCCCCCCCCCCATACATGTACACGTACTACTTGCCTCACTTCTCTCTCTCTGTCTCTGTCTCTCTCTCACACAGTACAGACACCAACCTATTACAGAAAGAACATTATACAGTCATGAATTTCTTAAATTTCTCAGGCCATGCACAGTATTTCAAGCTTTAGAAACTATATTAGAGCCTTTCCTTTTTTCTTACCACCATTAAAATGCAGATTGCAGTGTGGAAAAATAGGTAAAATATTTCTTTGAATCATAACACATAGTTAGACCATCCATCCAAAGAGGGTTTTTTTTATACTCTTTTAATTGTCGGTAACCCTCTTCCAACATTTTCCTAAACATTCACAAGCTGATGAGGTTTTGAGGTGATGCAATAAATAAGTGCAGCTGGTCTAAATTCTTCCTTGTAGCTGTGAGACTCGGGACCATGCTGAGCAGTTCCCGCCTCTTGGTATTTCTCATAGTCTCTGGTCTTTTAATGGGAGTCACACTGGGACACGTTCCCATATGTCTGTCCGCATGTGCTTTCTGTCAGTCTTTCAACTTCTTTCTCTCCATCTCCTTACCTCTGTCTCTTTGTTTTACCTCTTGCATCAAGTCCATTAACTTGAATCTTCAGTCTTTACTCCTCGTGCTTGACTTTCTCATCACTGCTCCCATCTCTACCTCTGATGCATGCTTCTCAATAACTCTTGCAAGCACTTGTTTTCCTTTATCTTGCCTCTCACTTTATCCCCTACTCCTCTCTGCCCCCTTCCCTCTTCCTTCCTCTCTCATGTTTTCCATTGCCTCTCTTTAATATTTCAGCCCATTTCATGTTGAAAATGAAGTGTGTGCCCATTGATCTGGGAGATCAGAGGGTTGAATGTTCTTGCTTTTCCTCTACAGACGGCTGCAAACACCTTTTGATCAGAGCCAGATGTGATCAGATGTGTCTTTGCTGCTGCCCGGCACTTAAACTCTTCTGACCTGAGAGCAGTTATACTGAGACAGACTCAGATCCCTGCCACTGTTTGACACTTGAACTCCAGTGACCCCAGACCAGCCTTTCCAACCGCTGGTATTGACATTTGCTTGCGGCTCAAAAGAAAACATCACTGAACATTAGAGATTGGAGTTCAAGTCGTCCACATTGAGCCTCTTTTTTATTTTTACTCTTTATGTGATTGCATACATATAATAAATAATCATTAGATTGTTTTTTATAGTAGTTTATCAATAACTAAATACTAACATAGAATATATTTAATAGAGGTGCACCAATAGTATCTGTAAATATCGGCGCCAATCCAGGCTCCTAGGTACTCGGATCGGCAAATTAATCTGTTTCAATACTGATACTTGTGTCATGCACGTCGGTTCTGAAAAATTGGTATTGGTGCATCTCTAATATTTACAGTATTCCCCTGGTGTCAGTTTGCAGATCTACTGCGTGGGTTTTACCTAACCTCCGCTGTGGGATGTCATTCAGGGCAAGATAGACAAATGGGAATCCCTTTTGACTGATAACATGGTTTTGGGTTGAGACATCCAGTCATGTTATCCAGTCAAGGAATAAATGAATCTGTGATTTCAGCTCAGTTTACCTAATCTAACCTTTTAACCCTGCAAGTTATTGAGAGAATACCCTCATTCCAAAATGCCACATTGTAGTCAATTGAGATCTGATTGCAGCATATTGCAGGTATACCTGTTCCAAAAAATCCCATAATCTTTACAGCGTTGTCTCTGCAGTGACAGAATCGCTGCTTCTGCTACCAGTAAATCGTAGGTTGGAACGCGTCCCAGACTTGAATGAGTCCTTAATGAATTTGTATTCAGCCAAAGCTGGTATCAACACAACAACAGTGCCATAAAGCAATACGCCTTTGTTTGGGTCACTACACATAATAGGCTTACACACAAGCTACCCCTGCTCTGTCTCTCTCTCTCTCTCTTGATCCTGATGTATTCTGGGACTGAAACAAGAGTTTGATTTAAGTTAGTTCTAACTGGAAGAAAAAACACAGATTAGACAGGGTGGCTGTAGCGTGTACATATGAGTGATACACTACAATACACAGGTAAAGAAGTAGGATAAAGGACTTAATTACTTTATTTGAAGGAATTGCCAGTGGCATTGTATTGACAGCTGAACAAGAAATGCCCAAACTGAGCTCTCTACACTACCAAATTCAATTATAAACAAAATGAGTGACGTACAAGAAGACTGTGACTGTGGACTTACATCATGTTGCTCTCAGATCCTGATACATAACAGCCATGTTTCATCTAGGGCTTTAGCTATTCCCTGTTGAGAGATGAGAAAAAGGGGCTATGTGGTGATGCATGTTTATAACCTTTGATTTGAGCACATTCACATTCAGGAGCATTGCTACAAATCCAGCCATGCACAGCCCATTGACTTTCTGTGCAAACCATGCAGCACCAGGCTCACTCTTTGATATGACCATACATGAATCATAAAAGGACTGTTGATTTTTTGGAAAGGAGCAACATTAAAAGATCATAAAAAGAGTCTCAATATGCCACCCACGTGAAGGATGGATGAAACCAATATGTTTTTAGGTATTCTTTTTTTCCATTGCCTTTTCTCTGTCTCACCCAGACATCTGAAAATCTGCTTGATAATGTAGACCTATTACTGCTCTACTGTATACTACGGAATCCAAAAAAGTATTTACAAAGCCAATAGCTAAAACTAAAAAAACTGACTTAACTATGTTGAGTCGGGTTTCATCTGGACGACCTCTATGACCTTTACTTTTAACATTTTGTTGCATGAAAAGACAGAAAAGAGCTTTTAAGTACCTATGCTTCTTATTCCTGAGATTCCTTTAGACCTGCTGACCAGGTTAGCCATCGCACGCATGGCCAGCCTCTCAACCTTGCCCAGGGTCCGCAGAAAATCCAATCCAGGATTTAACTCACTTTAATAAATTGATCTGACGGGAGAATTTTAACGCAGGAAAGCCTTCCACATTTGCAAGGTTATAGTGATCACATAATAAATGTCTAATCACGTTCATATTCAGCGGCGTTAGCACAATCTCGTCTGGTATGTTCTGTATGGCAAACCATTATCATTAACTAGTCTGTAAGAGCTGTAGATTGTAGGGAATTCATGTAAGAGGAATACTCTCTGCAACATTCCCATCATATTGTATCTCATTGTCTCTCTATCCTTCTCTGACTCTCTCTCACACTTCAATACCCCCCCAACCCCACCCCCACACACAAAGAGCAATGATGAGGACAATGGCACTGAACAAATGTACCATCAGACACAGTGATATAAGTGCCTCCAACCAAGTACCATACACTCTAAAGAAAAATGGTGCTTCAAGAGCTCATGCTAAGCTCTAAAGGGTTGTGGTTATATAAAAGCCTTAATTGAAGCAATTGTGTGGTTGCACCTTAAGTTGTTCAGTTATCATAGAATTTTATGCATCAACCATACTTAAGTGAGATCTCTTTGTTATGCCCTGTCTAGGAGAGTGTCAATAAGGGCATAGCACAAGTTGGACCCTCCATTTCCAGCTCCCAAAACCAACCACAAACACCGAAATATAGAACAAAAGGCGATATTTAATAGTAACACAAACTGGAAGCACGGGCTTCAGGGTGGACCAAGGCCAAAACAATAAACCAAACAAAGATGCTTCAGGTAAATTCTAACTAACTCTCTGAAAATAAAGAAATGGAACTAAAATACAGAGGGCTATGTCTACCTCTTTCATTAAATCAAAACACAGGAGAAAACGACTTACAAAGAAAATAGCAGTCCACCCCTACAGCTTCCAAACCTAAAGTAATCACACTTGGTGCTTAAACAAAACTTAATTTGAACAGGTACACAGAGCTAACACAGAGCTAACACAGAGCTAACTGGTCGGGTTGATTGAGGGATGGGAATGGAGACGCTGTTGCTCTGCAGGCGGGTTGACTCCGTATTTGAAGACTGGTCTATTACTAGGGAGGCAATCAGCTGCAGGCATTCCTAATCCAGTTGGCCAATCAGGAACGGCCATCTTATCCTGGCGCGTACCTAGTCTCTCCTATGGACACATACACACACACATACACACACTACTGACAAGGACATATCCACAAATGCATACTTAAACATGACCATGGGTCGTAACACCCCCTTTCCCAAGTATCAAGCATGACACAGAAATGCTTGGTACTTAAGATAGGCTAATCAACGGCTCGGGATAGGGCATCAGCCAAAGTGTTGTCCATGCCCCTCTTATGTTTGATTTGTTGAAATCTTGCAGCATCAGGGACCAACGCACAAGCCTTTGATTTGAGTTTCGCATTTGTGAGATGAATACTAATGGGTTGTGATCTGTGTAAACCGTGATCGGTAACGAACTGGAGCCAAGATAGACCTCAAAGTGTTGTACTGCAAGCAACAACGCAAGGGCTTCTTTTTCAATAGTGCTGTAATTGAGTTGCTGTTTGTGAATTTTTTTCAAAAAGTAGCAGACTGGGTGGTCAATACCTTGTGTGTCTTCCTGTAGGAGCACGGCACCTGCTCCACAGGCACTTGCATCTACCTCCAGCATAAACGGATGTAAAAAGTCAGGGGCAGCGAGCACAGGCGAGTTACAGAGGGCTTTAGCGGATGCAAAGGTGGATTGACACTGCGACGACCAAATGTACTGTTTAGACAACCAGACTAGTGAGGGGAGCTACTACGGCAGTGAAATTTTTGCAGAATCCTCGGTAGCCACTCATACCGAGAAACCAGCAGAGTGAGCATCTTGACTGGGGGACGGGGACGTAATCTAGTATGGCTTGCACTTTGGTTGCGATAGGGCGCACTTGCCCTTGACCAACTTGCTTACCCAAATAAGTCACAGTGGCCTTACCAAACTCACATTTGGCCAAATTCAGGGTGAGCGAAGTTGCGTGCAACCAGCCAACACCAGCCAAGACTTTGTTCATAAGCCTCTGGAAAGTCGCTGGATCGTTTCTTAGGCCGAATGGCATCACGGTATACTGACAAAAGTTTTCCGTTTGCGATCGGGGGTATTGATTACATAATCTGTGTCGCTGAGTTTACAGTCAACTGTGTATAGACCACAAAATCTAGCCTGAAGAACAGATCCAAGGATGGGCAGTAAGGCAAGAACTTTATTACCTGGCTGGAAAGTTCTCTCAACTGTTTTCACATCGTATCTGGTCTTCATTTGATTTTGTGAAAGGGGCAGATTTTTTCGGGCCATATCACACAGCATGCAACCGTTCTCGGAACGAACTAACATAGTCTAGTACATTATGATCAGGACTGGTCTCTTTAGACAGCCACTTTTCTCTGAGGAGTCTTAATGGGCCGCGCACTGTATGGCCGAAAACTAATTCTGTAGGACTAAAACCTAAGGACTCCTGTGCAGTTTCCCTAACTGTAAAAAGAAGAAGTGGAAGGCCTTCATCCCACTCCTTACCGGACTTAAGGCAGTACTTACGCAGTATGGATTTAAGCGTTTGGTGAAAACATTCGAGGGCACCTTGGGATTCAAGATGGTAAGCACTTGATTTTTAATGTTTTATAGCTAACTCTGCCATTACCTTGGCCAACCCCCTGGATATAAAATTGCTCCCTTGATCAGTCTGAATCCTTTTGGGTAAACCAAAAGTTGAAAAGAATTTTACTAACGCTTTCACTATTGGCTTGGCCTTGAGCGTGCGTAATGGTAGGGCCACTGGGTAGCGAGTAGCGGAGCACATGACGGTTAACAAATATTGATTACCGGATTTTGATTTGGGCAATTAGTAGAAATATTAGGTGATATTTAACAGTAACACAAACTGGAAGCACAGGCTTCAGGGTGGACCAAGGCCAAAACAATAAACCAAACAAACAAAGCCAAACAAAGCTGCTCCAGGTAAATTCTAACTAATTCTAACTAACTCCGAAAATAAAATAAAATAAATCAAAACACAGGAGAAAATGACTTACAAAGAAAATAGCAGTCCACCCCTACAGCTTCCAAACCTAAAGTAATCACACTCCGTATTTGAAGGCCGGTCTATTACTAGGGAGGCAATCAGCTGCAGGTATTCCAAATCCAGTTGGCCAATCAGGAACGGCCATGTGGACCCATACACACACACTACTGACAAGGACATATCCACAAATACATACTTAAATACGACCAAGTTAAGTTATGGTTATTGTGCAAGAACTTAATTAAATTCACTTCGGAACAAAAAAGGTGCTGATTGAATGCAGTCCATTGGTATGGTTATATGTGCTAACTCCAGATGATACAGGGTGTCAGATGGAACAGGAAATGGATGCCCTTCAGGTAGCAACAGGTATGTCGAGAAACACAATTTGTGTTTCTTTGGAAAGGAGAATACCTTGTGTGAATAAATCCTTTTTCACCACAATTCTATTCATGTTTTAGCCTGGTTGACTGCAGGGCTACCGGTCTAAAGGCTGCCTTTAGTGGCTGGCCTGTTGGCAAAACTACTTTACCAGCCATTGTTCATCCTAAGAATATCACACAATAAGATTTTCTGTTGGTCATACGCTTCTTGTACTTGTTTTTTTCTTTTGCATATTATATTTGGACAAAGGATAGTCCATTCATCATGTCTCCTTTTGTTGGTATAGTATTCTGATGTGTCTGTCTCCTTGGTAAATAGACTGTGCTCCAATAACATGAGGCTGGGCCATTCATCATCGGAGAGCAGGAAAACAGAGTTTGAGTCACATTTCTCAAATTGCACATCCCTGTTAACACTGGATGGGGCCTGCTGTGTGATGAATAAACTGGCAGCGGAGACGGCAATACGGGGTGCACTTGATAATGAGGCATTGCATTAGACAGCTACAGGCATGGTGTACTTTAAAAGTGTAGAGAAGAGGAGGCTGGTAGGGGAGTATAAAATGGAACATGACAAGACCGTTGGATCTCCGCTTATTCTTTCCAGCTGAGCTGTAGCTTGATCGCAGCACTGGGACTAATTTCTCGGCAGTTTTCAGGCAGCCTGCCTTTGTAGGCGGGCAAAGGTTTAACTGGAATAACTTGAGCATATTTCCCTAAAGTCTCCAGGCTGGTGAATTGGGGCAGTGAGGATTGCTAATTGAGTTTAATTAGAAGGGTATATGTGAAGGACAGCTGAATCTATAGCTCGTGTTGTACATGACTGCAACACATCAGTGGGGCTTATCTATCTGTATATGTATGTCTGTTGAAGCATTCTCTGGCTGCCGTGTTTTTAACCCACCAGTTCACATGTTATCACACACACGCACACAAGCATGCATGCATACATGTACGCTAAACTTTATCCATCCATATATCAATCCATATACAGTATACGCACACTCTTCTAACTCTTTCCATCCATCCCTCCACCTGGTACATCTACTCATCAGATCATGCTTTGTGCAGGCTGGTGGCGCTGCTCCCATAGCTCCTCCCGCAGCAACAACAGAAGATATCAGGCTTTCTGCTGTTTATGAGGGTAACCAGCCTCTCACTGAGGTATGAGATGAGAGATGCTTTCCTCCGGCCCTACAGGGAACCCTAAGACCCTCGCTAATGGATTATAATTAGCTTAATTGGCTCCAGGATGAGTGATAAGGCTCTGAGAGCACTGAGGCATATCTTAAGCCTCCAATTCACCCATATTTAACACTGGGAAAGTAAAGGAGGAGGACAGAGTCAATAGATTACAGTCACTTGAACAAAAGTGGGCTGACAAAGACAACCTGTATGTATACTGTATGTATAATGATTTATGGATTTCCATTTGCACTTCAGGTGCCTCACTGCTCCTTCTGTTCAGCTACACACTCACCCAAGCTCCCTACTATATGAAGCTGAGTATGAACATAATGTGGTGGTAAAAGGTTCTACATGCTTATACAGGTTATGCAGGTAGATTATTTCCTTATTACAAACCTATGGATATTCAATACTATAGCATACAGTCTAAACCTATACAGTCTACACCTTATAGACAAACCTTCCTGTAGTGTCCACAAGTGAGTCTCCTCTCTTGAAACACTGCACCATTAAACCAGTTTTGCTAGCAGCATAGATTCCTCATTCACACATTTCATTCAAAACAGTTTAACCAAAAAAAAGCATCACATTCGGTCTCTGCATTCAGTTTTCAACCTTGACTGTTCTTTTGATTTCTCCACCACAAGAGAAATCTCAAAGACAGCTCTCAGTGCCGAATCACAAAGATATGAGTATCACATCAATGGTGTGTTATTTTCAACAAAGCAGCAAACTGACATCATTATTTATCCATTATTTAGATCCATTATTAAGATTTGATGAACAGAAGTTGGTGAAAAATGAGTCTGGCTCTAGTCTGGCAAGGAGTTTGGCCCATTATTATGAATGCAGAAAAAGCAGAATAATGTGTCAACTTAAAATGTGTCACATCAAGTACCAATTAGCACATTGTAGTAAGTGATCCCAAGTAGTGTAGGTTTTTCCTATTCTCAATATTCAGTATTTGAGTCGGTGGACTGAATAAAGCTTGTGCGAATACACCAGAAATCTCAGTGGCAAAGGAAGTGATGACTCAAAACTTCCCAAACACCAGACAGTGAGCGCTCAGTCCAGAGAAAGCTATACTCACCAACGATGGTTGAAGCTCCTAAGAAAAGATTTTCTCCACCCCCACTAGCCACTAAGAAGAAAGGAGCAATCAGGTCATAATTTATGGTCAATTCAAACAGTTACCTTTCACTTCCATCCACTTCCAAGTACCAAAATGTCTACTGCAGCTTTCAATTTTGCAATCTTGCCCAAAGGGCAATGAGTGCTTTGTACATCATTGGAGCTCCTTATCAGGTCAAATATTTTGCAATTTGTAGCTGTACTGTATGTCAACATCTGTGAAGCAGATGCACATTTGTGAGAGTGTAAAATTGATTTAGGGTAAGACAGTGATCCTCAGGCCTTCAAATGCAGAGAGTATGCACACCACCTAACCACCACCCATAAAGCCACAGTCACATAAAAAGAGCCTCTACCTGCCCCGAATGCCCTCTAGAGTGGTTAGTGTCCCATATTAGCAGACAGTTGAGAGAGGCACACATAGATAAAGAACATGCATCGCTGGAAGTGGATGCACAAACTCACCCATCGCCCGTAGCCTGTTTCCCCAAACTACAGCGTTGTGATCTGTGGACATCACCACAATGTTTGTGGTGATGTAAAAATGACCAAACATTTGTCATAGCGATGTGACAACTTCAACCTCATTACAAGTGGAAAAGTGAAATGTCAGGATCTGTTGCCATTGCATACCGCCTGCAAAATTCTATCTTGTAGAATGTGCAAGAATGTCTCTGTGCAAACAACCCTGTGCTCACTGGCGTACTGTCAGCGGACACAACCAATGCATCTCAAGTGGAGGTAAGGATGGAATAAAAATTCAAAGACCATTGGATCTGCCATCACAATTTTATTTAAGATAGAAAAATCAGATAGGCAAGATGACTAAGAGTTAAAAATGTCAGCTGACCTAATGTGTGCACTAGTGTGTACAGGCGTAGGGCTGCAGGCGCCACTGTTCTGATCTACTAACTGCATTAACCCTCTGCCCCATAACTGAGGGATACTGAACTCTGCTGTGGTGTGCCTTACAGCAGCAGACTCGACTGTGGGAAACAACCAATGTAACTTGAGAGTTTTCCTCCCCAATGCAAGCTAAGCTATCAAAATAATTAGACTGTTCATGTATAAAAGTATAAGCCCAAACAAATAACTGCAATGCTAACAACACAAGCGGCAGAACTATTCCTCCCCTTCACAGTCAAAGCTCTGTCTCTCTCTAACCACGCCCTGCTGTCATTAGAGAGAAGCCTCCAGCATTGTGTGGCATTCCCATCAATACAGGTGAGAAACCTGGTCAGTTTGGTGTTATCCATGCAGGTAAAAGAAAAACACTATCCCAAGATCTAAGGAGACGTCAGAAGACATCTGGAAGAGAGTATTGAGTGTACAGTCTGGGGAAGGTTATAAAGTCATATCAAGAATATCAGTCCACTGTGAGACAAATAATATACAAATGGAGAGAATTTAACATGACAGACTCTGTCTGGAAGTGGACGTCCTTCTAAAACATCACCAAGAGTCACAAGAAAAATATTAAAACTAGTAAAAAAAAAAAAAAACAAGAATAACATCCAGAGATCTACAAACCTCCACTGTTGTCACTGTGCATCCATCAACAATAAGAACACTGAACAGAAATGGTATTCATGTAAAATTTAAGTCTGTTCTCTGGACAGGTGAGTCCAAAACTGAACGGTTTGGTCACAATCAAAACTGGCCACCACCAAAATAACCTTATCCCTAGGGTCAAGCATGGTGGTGGTAGTGTCATGGTTTTTCTTCCTCTGGACCTGGACGACTAAGCATCATTTAGGAAACCATGAATTCAGAGGGAAACCAGAGAAGTTTTGAACCGAACGTCAGGCCATCAGTCTGAGAGCTAAAGCTGGGCGACAGTAGCTGTTCAACAAAACAAGGATCCTAAGCATTCAAGCATTCAAGCATTCAGTCACACAGATGGTCTGACGGAATAAAAGTTGCGTCTCATTTCCCACTCCAGGGAACAGGGGTTATATTCATAACCTATGTTTTTTTTTAAAAAAAGACCTGTCTTGATTCCATACAGTAAGATATGTACAACTCATGGTAAATGGTGTCACCTATGGATTATGTGGGCCATTCTTTCACTCGTCACTTCCACCCGAATTGATCATTATTTTCTCCTCATCCTTTATATAACGCACACTCACAAGAGTTGCTTCAACAGTGTCAAGCTAGGAAAACACAATGTGCTTTTCTGATCTAATTAATGCACCAATTAAGGAAAAGGAAAACTAGCTTCCCAAGGGCAGCTTTACCCAGGCTCTGCTAATTAAATCTAGGAAACATGAGTGATATGCTTCTTGATCAAATGTGACAGGTAGTTCCTGTGTGCAGACAGCTACAAGAGGTAGGGCCACCCACACACACACACACACACACACACACACACACACACACACACACACACCGTAGTAATATACACCAGGGATTACTGGATGTATGAGTTTAAATGAAAACATTAAAATATTATGCCTGCAAAGTGTCAAATTCCCTGACATACTTATGAAGTAAATCTGTGTTATGTTTGTGCATGGTGTACAGAAATGCAACTAAAATAATAAACATACAGGGGAAACTTGAGAAAAACACATGCAACACTTTCTTATTGTGCAAGTATTATGCCTCTTCTGAGGAAGTGTACGTGCTATTTATAAGACTGAAATATTCCAGGACACATTAGAGACCATGCACAAATGTGTTTTTGCCCAGGTCAGCATCTAAGTTAGAAACTTTGTTAGAAAGAATGGAAACAATACGCACACTGTGCTGCTTCTTCAATTATTTTCTCTTCATGACTGGAAAATGAATGTGTCTTCAACAATAGATGATGAATAGAATTACAAAAATGATGGTTAGTGTGAAAGTGTGAAAGTAATTAAAACAACAAACTTTAAAAAGTGCACGGAGGGAATTGTCCTGTTCTTCTTGCCGACATTCATTCACACCAGTAGCAATGTGTTATCACCATAAGTTACTGTATGCTTAACATGTGTTTTGTAAGGTTTTGGATGTAAACTCACTGCTAATGTTTGTATCCACTTTACTTGCTGAGGAGTTGATAAAGTCTTTTGATTAACTTCTAATTAAATGCCACAGCAACAGCCAAAAGGACAATTAATGAATTATCAATGCTGGAGAGCGGCAACAAAAAAGCAATCCATTACAATACAAAGACAATCTAATTTAAATTCTGTACTTCCTGTTATGCATTGTGCATTAGCATTTCAAAGGGACCTTGTAATATGAATTTCTCTGGCTTATGTCGTCTTGTATGTGGCTGATGAGCCGGAATGTGAACTGTGTTAGACGGGTCTGATCCTCGTTTATGGTACATGTCTGAGTTCTACAGACGTTCACTCCGGTCCACATCCCTGCAGACATGCAGGTGCAGAGCAGTGCTGCGGTCTGAAAACTAATATGCAGCTTTACAAAGAAGAGAGAGTATGAAATAGAAGAAGATAAAAGGGCTTGGCTTCTGAGTTTGTTTTGAAAATAAAGATCTTTGTTAGGGTCAAAAATGATCATTTATCTGCTTAGTGGCAATAGTGGAGACTACATGGGAATGCTTAAGCATCCAATGCCCACAGCCATTGATAGCTAATATTAAAGAGGGTTTGACAATGACAAATGTTTATTTCAATGAGAAAGACTATTCTGCTCTTTCATAATGCAGGGCCTGAGAGCTTCTACTCTAGAATCTCTAGAGAAAGAGCTCCTTCAGATTAATTGATTATATTGATATATAGTATTATTTTATTTTATTTTATTTTATTGGCAGGTCCACAGTTCCAGATATGCCTAAAAGTGATAGAATTTACCAGTGTTTTGTAAAGAATTGCGCAAATTTATACAATTGCCTTTTTAGGCCAAAAGCCTAAATATATTACTGGTATAGGCAAGTGATGTCAGATATTACCACTACTACCACTACTATTAATAATAATAAAAATAAATATATGGCTAAAATACTCACGCAAAACAATTTGCTTCGTTATGTGACCAGTCTCGTGAACAAAGCATCAAAACGGAATTCAATAAAAAATTCCAAAGACACAAAAATGAATCACAGACATTTAATTTACGCTTACACACAACACTCCCTGGCTATTGTTAGAGGCCACTATTTGTGATCCTGTCTTTATTGGAAGTTTTATGGTTCATAACTAAGTAACCATTGTTCACAACATTTCTCAACACATAGTTATAGACCCTGGCTCTGTGTTTCTATCTGGTTTTGCTCTGCTGTGGCAGTGCCCAATTACTATTGCCTCTTTTGTCCTTCCAGAAGATTTTAGTCTGTAAACACTATTGTCATAAAATTCGAACCATTTATAACAACAAATGATTATACGAGAGTACAGTTCAATTGGGGGTTTGCTGTATTTGGTGAGGATGCTCCCCACACAAATCTAAACATGCATGCTAACGATTTGACAGGGAGCCCCCATGGGTGCATACAGAACAAAATCAAGCAGACACATCCCCCTCATGATACAGCAGTCAATGTCACAAGACATGATAAGTCCACTTGACATAAAAAGTTGAGCATATGTAGTAAATGTAATGTAGAGCTGTGGATTGCAGCAGACACATCTAAGATCATAGAATTTTTAATACTGCGTATTTGCGATGAATATGGCTTTCCACAGTGGCAGAGATCCCTAGCAGCTTAAGAGACCATCCCATAACATGAGTTGTGGGTTCAATTCCCACAACAGTGAATCTGTCCATCAACAACCACATATCCAGTCAAAGTATTATAATTTATAACATGTTGAGTAAATAGTTGATCTCCATGTTGTGTCTTTAGCATGTGGTTGAGGCTAAAAACAGACAATGCAGTCTGTTTGTCTGTCATTTTCATATAGAAGCATGAATAACTGTTCTACCTTTCTGATTGGGTTGTAATGAACACTACAGAATGGATAACAGCAGAGGAGATGAATATCACCTAAACTCCAAGTGTAATTCCTGATCTCTCTCTCTCTCTCTCTCTCTCTCTCTCTCTCTCTCTCTCTCTCTCTCTCTCTCTCTCTCTCTCTCTCTCTCTCTCTCTCTCTCTCTCTCTCTCTCTCTCTCTCTCTCTCTCTCTCTCTCTCTCTCTCTCTCTCTCTCTCTCTCTCATTACTATTCCTTGCTGGCACTCTGTGGTTCTCAGCAAATTACCAAGTCAATTTAGAATCACTTAATAAAAGCTTGAACTTCTTTAAAACGCAAATATGGAAGAACGGAGAGAGAAGAAACATTTAACTGATTTGTCCTTGCCCCTCACCCTCTACGTGTAGTCCCCCTTGATATCTCTTTCCACTGCTTCAGGGTAGGCGTGTTGCTTGTATTTTTCTTCCAGCCTTGAACTGCTGATCCCAGGAGATGTGCATGATAACAAGGTAGTTTATCCTTGACCCATGACCCTCATATACCTCTGCTTTGTAGCAATAACTAATACCGCAATGGCTTTCCCCTTCCACCCCTTTATGGAATAAGGTCAAGTGATAAGGACACCAATAGCGCAACGTGTTTGTGTTGTATATGGAATACACACATGCGCACACACACAGTTTAAATGAGCGTTTGACATTTGCTCGTCTTCAGACCTTGTACAAAACATGTCACACAAAGAAAAGTGTTGCTCATTTTGAAAATTAAAGTTTTAATCAAGCTTATCAGAATTCACCATCTGACGGGCCTTTGCACAAATCCAGCATTCATTTTACAATATTTTATATTTTTTTAAATTATGTGATTACATCTTAACACAAATAATGAAATGATTTGTTATTTTCTTCCCTAGCGAGAAAAGAACACAAAGACACACTACCAGGGGAAATAGGGGAAACTCATTTTTTCTCATACAAGGACAGAATGATGCTAGATTGTTTTAATGTACACCTGCATTATTTTGTACATCTCTCTAATCCTTAATAGTTCTACACACCATGTATGTCTTGGTGGTTGTTTGGAGGTATGCTTCTGTCTAAGTATGGGTGTGTTTAGGGGCTGTCAGTATGTGCAGCTGTGTAGTCAGAATTCTGTTTTACATGTGTCATATATCTATAATGATCCACTGACACAGTTGTAGGTCGATAGGAAATATACAGGATGTAGGAGACCTTGTTATTCTCATTAAAAAAAACAGCTGGGGGGGCAGTATCTATGGCATTCTTCCTCCTCCATTTGGTACAAGCTTCCTGCCAAAGACAATGCCTCTGTATTCAAGCACAGATTCAAGACCAATTTTTACAGTAAAGCTGACAATCTACCTTCAAATCCTGCCATACCAGCCATTCATCTCCCTGTGTTTCCTTCTCTGCAGTATGCCATTTACTTACTCCTTCTGCAGACCTCACGGGTGTTGTCTAAGTGCTCTCATAACCACTCACAGCATGCACAGTCAAGTCAAGCATTTACACCGATCAGCCACAACATAAAAACCACTGACAGGTGAAGTGAATAACATTGATTGAACATTGTATCTCGTTACAATGGCACCTGTCAAGGGGTGGGATATATTGGGAAGCAAGTGAACAGTCAGTTCTTGAAGTTGATGTGTTGGAAGCAGGAAAAACGGGCAAGCGTGAGGATCTGAGCGACTTTGACAAGGGCCAAATTGTGATGGCTAGACGAGTGGGTCAGCCCTGCCACACTGCAGAAATTGTTCAGGAATGGTTTGAGGAACATGACAAAGAGTTCAAGGTGTTGACTCGGCCTCCAAATTCCCCAGATC
This sequence comes from Hoplostethus atlanticus, assembly GCA_034670405.1. Taxonomy (NCBI): domain Eukaryota; kingdom Metazoa; phylum Chordata; class Actinopteri; order Trachichthyiformes; family Trachichthyidae; genus Hoplostethus; species Hoplostethus atlanticus. Next base: position 842,378 of record JAXDDX010000138.1, on the reverse strand, counting down.
TCAATCCGATCGAGCATCTGTGGGATGTGCTGGAAAAACGAGTCCATTCCATGGAGGCCCCACCTCGCAACTTACAGGACTTAAAGGATCTGCTGCTAACGTCTTGGTGCCAGATACTGCAGGACACCTTCAGAGGTCTTGTGGAGTCCATGCCTCGATGGGTCAGAGCTGTTTTGGCGGCACGAGGGTGGACAATATTAGGCAGGTGGTTTTAATGTTATGGCTGATCAGTGTATAAGGCAGAGGGAGTAAAAAAGGAGAGCAAGGGAATTATTGCGAGTTTGTCTGTGTTTTACTCCTCATAGAGCCCCTGAAGCAAGGACAGGGATAAGCAGCTTCCAGTTAGCCGCTAGCTACTTACCAAGCTAGAACTAGATATACTAGATAACTCATGGTAATAACCGGCTGCTTTTGTACAGATGCAGCAGGTAAAAATGGATGACTTTTCAAAGATGTTGGTGGAGTACTGCTTTGTGGGTGATATTTTGAATCACCTCTAAATACTGCCAAATAAGTCACATTTTTTTTGTTGGATTCAACTGACGTCACCATCTCATTGTAAAATGTTAGCTGCAGTGTTTGATGACCCATATTTTTTACTACAGCAGCACCTTGGAAATTAGATTACGTAATTTACCTTGCAAATTATGTGTTTGATTTGTAATTTTAGTACCTTAGACCTAGTGTATGTTTAAGAGTATCTTTTTGCGAAAAATTGTGTGGCTTTTGTGTTTTGCTCTGAGACTGTACTAAAGATTTTGGTTTCCATTTTGACCCACATTTTTCGACATCAGACTGTTAGTCGTGTATGCAGGGACATTATAAGAACAAAAATTCTAGCCAGGCACTATTAGATCAGAGGGATCTATTTTGTTCTCATACTGGGAAAGTTGACACTGAAGGATGGAGACAGATGAATTGGATTGTACACTCACTGTAGTCCTTATCTGAAGTGACTTTCTCTTCTTTTAGTTAGAGAATGTATTGCATCTCTCATTTAAAATTGTGTGTTTTGCATTATTACATATTTTAATGGTGGAAGATGTATAATGTCAGCATCGATATTTGTATTGTTTGACTACATGAACTCTTGATTGTTTTGAAATGTAGCATTTTGTAAACTGGGTTTATATGATTTCTCTTTTACAGTTATGCCAAAGCAAGTGCATATTACATTTGAAATGGAAAGCATTTGCTTTGTTCCATTGGAAAAAACTAATTTGATATGTGTGTGTGTGAGTGTTTGTATGAGAGAGAGGAGAAATAGAGTATGTTAAAGAGTCTACAATTTTTCATACAAATATTTAGCGTTATTTGTTTTATAATTTTAAGTATATTATTATATAAAGTGGCCATCTACTGTACATGAATGTATTACCTTTATATTGTACACATAAAGTAGGTAACCAAGGAATTTTGTTTGTATTCGTATAAAACTGAAATGAATACTTGTAAGGCATGCCAGTCAGATGAATTGGTGACTCGAATGTGAATGTGAGCGTGAGTGTGTTTGTCATGTTCACCCTGTGATGGATTGGCAACCTCTCCAGGGTGTTTCCCTGCCTTCTGCCCAATGCATGCTGGGATAGGCTCCAGCCTCCCCGTGACCCAGAATAGGAATAATGAATGAATACTTCTGTATTCATTTGTATAAATATTGAACATCATTACATTATTATTGTATATAAACTAGCATTCATTTTCACTGACTGTATTATTCAAAGACAAATGTAAATCAGGGAGAAAACTAGAGGTACACTGATACCACTTTTTCAGAAGCAAGTACTGATCATTCTATTAAGTAGATCGACCAGTCTGAGTACGGCATTCATTCATGCTGCCTATTATAAAACAATAAGTGTTTAATTTGATCAAACCATGCACCAAATTGTGTAACAATCCTCAATCAAATCAAAGAAAATCATAACAATAATAAAATAGAAAATGAGCAGCATTTTAGTAATTTCACCTTGTTGGTTCTCCTACCAGTGTCAAGCCAGACAGAATTAAAACAAATGCCAGTCAAAATTTCAGAATTTCAGAATAAAACCCACATTGAACGGATATGAGTAATTCAAAGCACCTAAGTGATTATATCTATTTTTCAAAACAAGAGGAACTTGAGATGCTTAATGTCCCACCATCATATATTAATAAAATTAAAATTAATTAAGCCAATTAATCTATTTATGAGGAAAATATTAGCTTGTCAACATACTTATCTTCACATACAGATGGGCGGTAATAATATGATATAATAGTTTCAAGAAAATCTTGAAGGACTACCTGCATAATAATAGTAATACATTTATTTGTATAATATTTCTCTGTAACATGGTGAGTGCTTTACATATAATTTAAATCAATCAACAACAATAACCATAGATGCTAGACATAGATTTAAAACAATAGGAATAAATGAAATGGCATTAAAAACACAAGTAATTAAACTAAAATCAGTACATATGTTATACCTAAAATGAAAGAACAATGACGGTTAATGACATCTATCTATTTATTTGCAAGACAAGCACACACTGGAGCATAGTTTAGACTGATCACCTACTTCAATTGTACTAACTGTGTCCTTGCACCAAGACTTACTGGTGGTCATAAAGCAGGAAACAAAGCAGCATTCCTGTATTCTTAAAGGTGATGCATACCATGCTGTGCAGCAGCAAGAGCCTCTTCTGCCAAGGGGTTTGCAACCAGAGAAGAAGCTTCGTCACCATCTTCTTGGCAGGGTCCATACTTTACGTCACAGCTTTATGTAAAAATGTTCAACAGTATCTTTAAATAACCAGGTCCACACTGGGTCATGTTTTTCCTGCTTTAGCCTTTTGTAAGATGTTCCAGATATATATTTTTATCCAGGCCTTCTCCTTGTAGGAGGCGGTGGATCGACACCCCTAAAGAACTTCATGCACAAACGTCAACGTTGTGACGTGTCTCCTGACTGACTTTTCTGGCCCCTGCCAATGCAAGTTTTTCAATGTGCTTCTCTACCTTGGCATCTACAGGCTCTCTCACTTCAGCTGCCTATAAGATCAAGAAAAGAAAATTCACAACCATGTCAAAATAAACCATTTGTTTAATCTCTTATCGTTTGGGTCTTAACGAGACATGATAGGGTTATTATAAATTCACTATACATAAGTAGACATAAAATAAAATAAGACATAACAGCCATGAGCCACGGACCTCTCCAACTATAAGGTGGTTTTGATGCTCCTCAACATCAGGAAAAAACGCTGTGAATATTTCATCGGACTGCACATTCACTGTTCTGAATGTAGCCAGTGGTTTATTTAGGGCAGATGAAATGTCTCACCTGTTTTTGAGATGATCTTAGGCTGTCTATCAATACAGAGCATTGTTTGATCATTGTAAAACAGTTTGTACTAGCATTGGAAGTATACACTTGAGGTGTAGGGCAGGTGATTTCTGTTTAGTGCGTTTGCTGGAAGCACAGTTTGTACTGTCCAACTATAACCTCCTTCCTTCGTTCTCTTTAATGTATTTGATATTTATTAGTTTGCAGATTTCTTGTTTTACATTATGAAAGTGATGAGAGTGCTAGACATACTGTACGGTTAGAGTCAGGATCGATGGATGGTAATGTGAAGGTGGAAACACCTTGACTTACATATTCATTGCCAAAAGTGAGCATTTGGCAGGAGCTCTGAATCAAGCCCAGCTCTTTCATGACTTTCTTTATGCTGATAAGACTGCTGTATGAAACACTGCAACTCTTTTCTTTGTAACACAGTGCTGGAGTGAGGCTCATCTTATGTTGTACACAGTACACAAGTGATGTGCGACGGCGTTTTAGGGCCACTGTTTAAAAACAAATAAGATTTTGAGAATATTACGAGACATTAACATTACGAGATTAAAGTCGTAATATTCCGAGAATAATCTCATAACAGGCCTTTTACGAGGATAAAGTCATAATGTTTCGAGAATAAAGTCCTAATCATACTTTATACGATGTATCCCAAAAAAGCCAAAAAAGAGAAAAGTGGACTCTGAAAATATCATATTTTTATTATGACTTTAATCTCGTAATCTTAGATTATTTATTTTTAAAGAGTGACCCTAAAACGCCATTGTTAGCATTACTAAGGTCTCCTGGCTGGCTCACCAAATTTACTGTATATCATGTTAGAACATGTTATACTAAGAAGAACCCAAGGATCACTCTGACAGAACTACAGAGTTCCTTGGCTGTGATGGGAGATTTTTGACAACAGTGCAATGTTTCTCAAATCTGGTAAGTATAGCAAAGTGGCCAGAAGAAGGCCACTCCTGAAAAAACAGCAGCCTGGAGTTTGGAAAAAGGCATGCGAGAGCATAAAGCTAAAGATTCTGCGGTACGATGAAATTAAAATTGAATTCCTCAGCTGCAATGCAAAGCACTGTCTGGCAGAAACCAGGTACAGCTCATTACCCATTTAACATCACCCCTACGGTGAAATATGGTGCTGGCATCAGCATGCTGTGGAGGGGCTTTTCAGTGGCAGAGACTGGGACACCTATAAGGATAGAGGGAACAATGACTGTTGCCAAATACAGGCCAATTCTTGAGGATAACCTGCTTCAGAGTGCTGAAGACGTTAGTTTGGGGGGATGACCCTAAGCATACAACTAAATCAACATTGGAATGATTTCAGAACAAGAATGTGAAAGTCACTTAGCAAAGCCCAGAGGTGAATCCCATTGAAAATCTGTGGAATGACTTGAAGATAGCTATTCAGAATCTCCCCATTCAACCCAAACGTCTTTGGAGTATTCGCTAGTATGTACACCATATTTTATTTATTTTCTGTGGTACAGCGTTTTGTGCCTGAAAGTACCTGTAGGCCTGAAAGTGTCTGCAGTTTCTGTAGATGGATATTTGTAGTCATGGAATCAATCAGTTTTTTTTATTTTTTACATTGTATTTTAACATAACATAATCTGAGTTTGAAATCTTTTGAAACAGGGATTCATATGAATTCTAATTATGTAATATTGATGAGTTCAAATGATACATTTTCTTGCACTCTTTTGTCAACTTTGCTGGTCTGTTACATCAGGATGTGGTTCTTGAGTGCCTCAAGGTCAGCAGTATAGAGCTATGAAGACATTAAGTAAAAAAGTGTCTTTAAGTGCCTGCATCCTACAGCCAACGCTTGCTGAGGATGACGTCCAGAAGAGCCTTGTGAGTTTTTCTGGATGAGCTCCTTGTTGCAGAAGTCCTCTCAGCCCAAGAGCAACATATGATGCCAATCCACAGTGATTTTTAATAGAAACCATACAGTAGAAGTTCACAGTTAGTCATGTAACTGAATACACTACATGAAAGAAATAAATCACATTCACTAAATAAACTAGTAAACTGGTTATCAACAGGAAGGAATGAATATGTTTTATTTATGTAATAGCTCTTGCTAGCCTACAGGGTTTCCATGGGTCCTTAAAAGTATTAATTTGTATTAAATAAAAATGTCAAAGTTTTTCAATTCTGGAAGGCGATTGGGTGATGTGCCCAATCTGACGTTATGTTCACGGTGTGCTGTAGAGTTTTGCCAAATGGTTGCTTCCTGGCATATGTCACGTCACAGAGAGAATGTTCTGAATGCAGCATGGTGATCACTTGCGTGGTAACATTCTCTGGTGGTGAACACTTGTGATGTCAGCTCGCTAACTAGCTAGTTTGCTAGCTAGCTAACTTTGTAGTCATGGGAAAATGCAAGTTCAAGGACAGGTGATACTTGTGCTGGTTAAAGCCAGTGGCTAATATTGACCACGAAGCCTGCTGCAGCCTCTGCTGGAAAATTTTCAAATTTGGTACGATGGGAATCAAGGTGGCTGTCCCCTTGCAGGAGAGGTACACACACATACACACACACACACACACACACACACACACACACACCCTGAGTGAGTTGTTTGTTTTGATTTCCCATGTTAATAAACAGGATTGGACAAAGTTTCCTTAAACTTAAGAATTTGGCATCCTCTTACTTGGGTTATTTACCTTCATATTACCTTCATAGTCAGTGCTTCAAATGTTTTATGCTATTTTATGGATGTGAATTTTGTATTAAATTGCATGCCAAGTGGTATTAAAAAAGTCTTAAAATGTGTTGCTCAAACCTGCATAAACCCTGCTAGAGATAAAATATTCAAAACATTATCGAAATGAATCACCATTTTGAGGAGCATGAGAAATTGGGGGTGGGTGGTGGTGGCGGTGTGGGGGGGGGTAGAGTAAAAGAAATGTGTTGCCAATTTCTAAAACAGAAGATAATCATTTCAAATTGAAAAACAGTCAGTATAGAGCCGGTCTAAACCGCCCATCACCATTTGAGGAGCATGAGAGATAAGAAAAAAAGACGACAGCAGCTCCCGTAGAGTAAAAGAAATGCGTTGCTGATTTCTAAAACATGGGATAATCATTTCAACTTGAAACCAAAAGAGTCAGTATAGCGCTAGGCTGCAGTAGAGCTACAGGAAAAAGGGAGCATACGTACAGAGGCCGTATAGCCTATTGAAAAAACGTAAATAATTAAAACCTCTAATCTAAACAGCTGTCCGCTTAATAACCTCATTTGCCAGAAGCCCCCACACAGCTTATTATTGTGGAATATGAATCCCGTATGTGAGCAGCAAGAAATATCTAACACAGCCCAGATAATTTAAGTATGCTAAGCAATGCTGAAAAGCCAAAGCAGAGGCTTGACAGTAACAGTTCAAAGCCGCGGTAACATAAGAACCCATCTGGTATAAAATATAAACTGTTAGCCAGGCACAAATGCAACCTTTGTCAGCTAAACCCACACTTACTTGCATAGACTAACGTTTGAAATAAACTGTCCTTCTCTGTAGAGATGGGTCGCCGACCTGACTAGCTAGCATGACAGCCAGCCTACCGGTCAGCCACTGCATAAGATCTGCTTTAGCACCACTGGATAGAGCAGGGCGAATTTAGGATTCACTCCTGGAATTTCTCCCTTTGTTTCAGTACATCCTGACTGTAGTCTGGGTAAACACCGATGCAATACTCTTCCCAGAGTGACTCTTTCTTGGCACTTGCAGCTCTGAATGCGTACAGCATCTTGGAAGCAGAAGAATTTTGCGATGATCGCTCCCGGTGGTTGACCAGGCTCCTTGCAAGGTGCGAGAGTGAGTTGTGCCCATTCAAATACCAGTCCCCTTGGGAAGTTGATACCGAATAACTCCAGGAAGGAAAAGGGCATCGCCTGCCTCGCTACCCTCTGGAAAGGTAGGTTGTTGCACCTCCCAAAATTCTCTCCCATATTCACATATTACCATAAACCCAATTCAAATCAAGTGCTTTAGAGGTTAAAATTAAATAAAATTAATGATGGCGCACATAGCTACTTTTTCAAGCAGCCATTCTTCAGGTCGCACCACGAGACTCTGTTTTCAGCATCTTTAATAAAGCATTGGAGGGGGTTCGCGGAGCTGGGCGGAGTCAGGCGGAGCTAAGGCGTGGAGAATGACTCGGTTCTTGGTGCTCGACACAAAATTTCAACTGTATCCTATAAATCTAGTGGGAATGTGAATATCGGAGTTAATTGTTGGGAATGATTATTGGTAGACATTAGGACATTATTTCCATTAATAGATACAAAATCTGCTGTTATCTGCTGTGCAATCTGATAAGGCCTTTAAGGAGTTTTCTGCGACCACAACATTTGAAAAATACTCAGGGTCTCAGCATTTATGATTGCATATCGAGTGTAGAGGCATTTCATTTCATTCTGGCATTCACTTCATGTTCAGTAATTTACATGAGCAAAGAGTTAAACATCACATGGTGACAGGGAGGAGAGGAATGGAAGTGGTGACCCTGGGTTTTGTCTGAACATGATAAGCAGCACAGATTTATGAAATAATGTGTCACTCCATCAACTGCTGGCGACTGTGCAGGCTCTCAATGGCCCACACACAGCCAGCTTGTTCCCTGGCAACAATCCTGTCCTTGTTATATATGCATTTGAGCTCTTGTTAATTCAGTTCATGTGCGGGCATGTGTGCCGCTCATTTACACTAACATCATTTTGCAGTTAATCTACACTAACTTGATCTTGACGAGTTCAGGGAATGTGTTCACATATTTATTTAAATCAATGTCAAATTGTTCCAAGTAGGTATAATGTTAATTGTAATAGGAAAGGAAGACATGTATACTGATAGCATTGGATGAAAATATCATAAAAAAATCAGTCTCTCCTTCCAGCCTGGACAAGGTTACAGTGTGTTAAACCACAATCAAAACAAATGTCAAAGTTTTTATAGAGGGACGCTTTTTCATCCCTGATTGAAAAAGGAATAACTGAGTACTATGTCTCATGAAAAGCAAAAGTCCATGTAGACCCATTACCCAAAGGATCTGAATTTGTTGTATTTACAATCTTTCACTATGGAACCAAGAGTTACAGAGCAGTATTTTCAAGGTTGGCTTATTATCCCTCTTTCACTGTCATTCTTATTTCAGAAACCAGTTTAAAAGATAAATAAATAACTCATGCAGTTATGGATAAAGTGGAGGCATTTATATTTCATGATTGCTAACAAATGTAATCCATGAGATAGAAGCTTGCCTAAAAAGCAAATCAATATGAGATGAAGGTGGCCTATAATATAGGACCTCAGTGTTATGCTCAGGTAATATTTGGTAGCAAAGGTAATTTGAATTGAACTGTTGTGTGGCAGCTGAGGCATGCAGAGAATGGAAGGGAATGCAGTGTATTTAATCATACAGACTTCAGGAAAAACATGATATGATATGATGATATGTGTGATGATGATATAAGTGAATAAGTATTTCACTAAAAAGGATACTGTGGGTAGTTATTTCCCCTGAAATGTTTGGCCAAAGCATTTTGGAATCATTTTGGTATTTTGGAAATCTTTGTCTGTAGGATTTTGATGACATTTGTGATGGTTTTACTTGGATATATTTGTCTGTTTGCGTAAGGTTGGACTAAAGTGATAAGGTAATCTTGGACTAAAGGAATATCATGTAGAACTTGCAAATTCAAAAGCAATTCTACTAAAGCAATTCTTTCAAATAAAATGGTCCTGGACTGAAACACTCTAAGGAAATGGGTCAGATTATATTAAATGCCACCCCCCCCCCACCCCCCCCCCACCCCCCGCCAGGATTCTGCGATTGTGCAATTTTTTGTGGGAAATTGGATGCAGCGCTGAAAACTGCGAAAAAATAGAAAAAACTGTCACAACCATACAGAAAATAGCCCAAGATTACCTCTGATTGCGTGTTACCACCACTAGATGTCAGTAGGGGGCATGTACTTCTAGTCTGCATCCCTGTTTTTTTCCTGTTTCACAGCTTTAGTGTCATGCACATTGGCCATGGAGTGATTTCTTCGACCTGTGCAGTCAAAGTCAAAGGTAGGGAATTTCTGCTGCCAAAAGAGCCCAGTGATCTCCATGAGATTGGCGGAAAGCTCTTTTGAACAGTGTGCAATAAAGTTTTATAAAGTGGTTGGGTGAATCCAGTGCTCTGATTGGTCGATAGCTGTGGTATATATCCTGTATACCACACTCACCATTACTCCGCTGTAATTTTGGTCATTGCTTCAGACTACTTTGTCAAAAAATGTCATTTAATTAGACCACTGTCAAAAGTCAACAATTGACGACCACTTCAAGTCAGCAACCACCTTGAATGCAAAATAGACACTCTTAAAAGACAAAGGATCAAAACAACCAACAATTTTAGACGGGAACTACTGCTGGACCAATGAAAGTTGATGATCGTCCTGCTATTACCTTTAGTTTGGCAGGTTGATCAATCCCTAGCAAGGAACTATGCAATCACATTATCAATTTTTGGCTATTGCAATTTTTCTTCTTAAACATTTCTATAAAAGTTACAATTTTCTCACCAGGGATCAAAGAAATTAACATTTTCAAAGTTTGGCTGACTGTCGTGTTGAATTGTTCAATGCCATGTCATGTCACATGTCTGAAAGACAAAAACACACACTTACACACACACACCATCCTGAGTACCATAATTGCATTAACTGAACAGAAATGATCCACGCCTGTCGCCTGTACAAACTAGAGTAGCCGTGGACAACGTGAATGCTTATGAGGAATTTCCCTTGGAGATTTACTTCCAGCACCAGCAAGGTGGTGCGATTGAGTAGACTCTCCTCCCTATGGGGATGACACTTCCAACATCAAGCTCTCCACAACCACAACCGAAGCACTGAGAAGTATTCACCTGGCTGGTGTATTGAGCTAAGCTCTCTTTTAACATTGCTAGTGGCAAACGATAAAATTAACAGTGTTAGCTAGTAATGTGTTATGCAGTGTTATGTGCTATTAACATTAGCGTCTCCAATTCTGCAATATTTTCAATGAGGTCTTATGCTGTACAGCATGCAAAGGGAGCAGAGAACACAATTAAGAAATGTGCAATGCCTAAAGGGCAAGACAGGCAAACAAGAACGTGAGCACAAAATAAGGAATAATAAAGAGAAAAGGTGTGTGAGGGAGAGAGAGAGAGAATGAAAGGTGGAGAACTATGACAGAGTCTGCTCAGCTCTCACCCGGTCTCCAGACGGCATCTGTTCCACAAGAAGCCTCTGCCTCATCTTCTTACATCTGTCTGCAGCAATCAACCAGCTGCCACACTTCTACCCCTGGTTCCTTTTCACCCCCTCCCTCTTTCTCTTCACTTAGCAGCAAAACATTTCATTCTCAAACCCTTTAAAGAAATCTCATTCACAAAAGAGATTTTCCTGCTTTTCTTTTCTTTATTACGTAATCATCCCTTACTCTGAAACATTACTTATTTACTGACATCTTCCTAACAACTCTCTCTCACCTGCTATCTGTCACCATATCTAGAGCAGCCGGTGCACCTCACTTCATTAAATCAGTTCAAGGATTTTTGCTTCGGGCGCCCTCACCGAGGGCTGCCTTGTTTTACACTTCCGGTCTCTAAATCGTTAGCTGTCCATTTACAGTCATCAAGTTCATTTGAACAAAAATCAACTTGGTCAAAAGTCAAAAGTTGAATTCCTATCTACTGCTTCATTAAAATGAATGGAATGACTCCAACTCCCAAATGATACAACACAAACTGGTTGATGCACTTCAAGCAGTTGTTCAGACACTGATTGTGCCAGACTTGTGAAATCAGCACAATAATATTACGTGAAGGCTGTCCAGGTTTTGCCAGTTGATTCTCTTTTCCAGCTGTTTATGGAGGGAATGACCATCAAGGGACATCCAATTAGCACAGTGAGGTCTTAAGTTCCCCTGTTCAGACCTCTCCTTTGCTCAGATAAGCAGTGCGGTTATATATTATAACAACTCTCTGATGAAGTTTCATCTTGATGTTTTTCTTTCATATGTTATGTGTTGCCCATTTTTTAAACATAAAAATAAGGAACATTCTAATGGTTTGCTCACCATCAACTTAAATTGGGACTGTAGCTAAAACTCACATGTATATACATGGGTGCATTATTACAAATACACACACACAGACATAGTTAACATATAAACATACACAGAAACCCTACCCACGTGTGAGGTAAAACTCAGTGGTCTGTACCATGGAGCAGTCCATACTATTGACGATGTAGCATGTTAAAGGGCCTGTGGCATTTCCAAGGGTAATTACTGGGCTGAGTAATGGTGGCACATATGCTGGTGTTTCCTTGTTAAGGCTGAACAGCTTTTTCTCCAGTCACTTTCCAAAACGTATTATCACACACTATCTGCACGCTACTATACTTTTGCTGCCGACCCTCTTTTCAGATATTGGGTACGGTGACCAATTTGCCAACCTTCCAAATAGTCGGTGTAGTCCTTTAAGATTTCAGGAGGTACCTTTCCAGATTTGTTTTCTGGGAAAAAAGCCTCAGATGACAAAATAACCTTGATATCTCTGCTTTAGCCCTCAGGTATCAAAAATATGTCTCTTTCTGTACAATAATGTTTCAGTGAACCTTTTGTTCAGTAGTCTCCCAGATGTAGAACATGTTATAAGCACATGCACTTCTAATGCCAATACTAATGACCAACAGTTGCTCTTTATTTGTCAAATTACATTAGAGTAGAGTAAGGTGTACTCATACTCGCATCGTTAACGTAAATAGTAAATAAATAATTGCCTTAATGGTTTATGAATGCTTGTCCTTGGCAGCAGTCAGTCTCCGTGAAAGATGGAATAAAAGCAAGTGGTTTCATACAACCTATACCACTGCAAACACACACACACACACACACACACACACAGTACAGAGATCTCTGTGAGCCCCTTCAAAATATTTTGGATGAAAACAGCAGATTCACCTTGGGCTACCATTGATTGACAAGGTAATGATTTTGCAGAGGTGAAGGATCGTTCATTTTTTCCCGGGTTTTGATGCCCTGTTTGCCCAAGCTGATTATTCTAAGCCTGAAAGCTGGTGGTATAAAGGTATAAACAAAGCCCCCCATGGCAGTTTGGCTGCTTATTCATTACAGCTTGGTCGCTAGTTGAATTTTGACTCACATGTATAGATAGAAGAGGCAAACTATTAGAGGTCAAATAAAACATTTCTCATTAGGCTCCACCATAACAGAATGTTACACCTTGAATGGCTCAAGCTCACTGTTCTGCTTTTAAGGGGCTTTTACATCCTCATACAGATGAAGTCTCTATCATAATAGTTAAAGCAAAAAAACATGAGACGATATTGTATGTAACCCCTCCCCCACCCCCCACAAATAGACACACACACACACACACACCATGCCCCCATGACCACATCCTCCAACCAATTCAATCACAGGAGATAGAGACAAATAGATTGTTAGCTTGCATTTGTCACTCAAGCTGGAGTGTCCCCTCCGTGATCGAAAGCCCCATGAGTCAACCAGACCGCATAGGAACTAACAGCTAGGTTAGCCTTCTTGTGTCCATTTGTGTGACACTAATACCTTTTATTTGTGTTCATGTGCATGTGTATTCAAGTATGGGTGCCACCTATTAACTGCATCTCCCTGAGATTACTCTCATTAAAGACAAAATGCTGACCTTGGTAAGACACAAATGGATCTTTAAGAGACAGGGTCCTCCATCACAGTGAAATGGAGTGCTCCCCATCTCACAATACTGCTATTAAGTTTCATCAAGGCTCATTACATGCTGACTCTATGTCATCTGCTGTGCACTATACAATCCCTCCTTGCAAACACACAATACCACAATAGGTATCTAATCACACATACTCCCCATTGTCGTTGGTGGGTGGTGCCTCTTACAAGAGAGATTAATTCTTTTGAGGTTTTCAGTGGATAAAAGGACACGAAAATGTTTTTTGTCAGCATGTATGACCCTCTCATTGAAATTGTAGATAAATGCCTTTCAAGGGCTCATCGGGAATACATTTGTTACAAGTCACAGGTCTTATTGTGTTCACAGCACAATAAGACCCGTGACTTGTAACAAATGTGTTCACAACACAATAATATAATCACAAAAGCAACATGGAAAAATATGAAATAGCCCCAATCTCTCATTGATTATAATCAAAAGTGAAATAAAAAAATACATAGAACCATATCCCATTCGCACTCTGATGCTAAAGCAGTATTATATTTGTTGACTGGCACATTGTCTGGTTTCAGGGCATAGTAGCTACACCGGAGCTAGACAGAAACTGAGATGAAAACAGAGAGAGAGAAAGACAGACAGGATGGTGGGCAGACATAGCAGCATGCTTATATGATCCTGACCCAGCAGTCAATAGAGAGGGGCGGTGAAACTTGATTACAGACAGCCCACATCCCAGCCTGCTGATTTCATTTCCCTAACTCTGCTCGGCCAGGCAAAAGAGAGGTGTGGTGTTCTGCACTGGCGAAAGTCATCTTTGTCCATGTGTGACGTTACCCATGATGTACACATCTGTTTTATTGGCAATTACTGCAATGTTGGCGTTTCACATTTCCCTTTTTTTACATTTTTGTGTTCTTTAAAGTAAGACTAGAATGTGCTGCATATTCCCAAATGTTTGTGAGACAGTGAAAATCAGAGATTGCATGCCTCAGAAGCTTAGTAATCACTTATTGATTCTTCTCAAACACAGCGGGCTGTCCCAACCCTCTTCTCCAGCCACTTGAGTAGACCTACATGAAACCAGCGGTGTGCAACGGTGGTTGTCCATCCGGTTGCCTGATGAGATTGTAATTAAGGCTCATCACACCTCATCAAGTGCATTCTTCAAGCCTGAACTGTCTGTAGTGTCACACAATTGGTTTAGCTCCAGCCCTTTTCCCCCTTGGCTGCACACACAAGTTCCATTTGTCTGGGTAGCTTGTCACCGGCTGGGAGAGTGTCTGCATCGTCTTTGCTTCCAGCCTCCTTGGCCCCTCCTCGCTGCAAAAGAGAATGTGATAAACCATGCATCTACACTTTCCATGAGGCACTCAATATTTGTTTATTGTTATTTATCTTTCTCTGCAGAAACGCACATTGCAGTCTGCGGTGGATAATGGGCAGTGATGCAGTCAAATGGAAATCAAACCATTTTCCACAGACCTTTAATTATTCTTGTGCTTATAAACAGAATATCAGTGAAATATACGTGTCCATAAGACGCTGCTCTCTGTAGAAAACACTGTAATTCATAGAAATGAAAACGCAAACTGCATTAAAGAGCATGTCAGCACCATGGAGAGCAACCATTTGTGCACTACACATTCAAAAAAACAAAGAAATCATGGTAGCAGGCATAATGTTATATTGGATTGTGTTTTTACAGTGGAAAGACACATGTTATCTGTACATTAAATAACAAACAAAATCTTATACTTATAAAAGTAGCACTATTATCCTTAAAACAGAGAATGCCAGTTTTATATTTTTTTGGATACGAAATTATGAAAATGTATACTATATCACATTTTTACATTATTTTTGCAACTATGTTTCTTCCTCTCTATAATTTCCCGTTTCATCCATTATCTCTGCTTTGCTTCACTAACTGCTGTTGCACGCCTTGCTGCTTTCTCCACCAGTTTCCTCATTCTGATGGTGTTGCTTTTGGTTTGGTTTGTATGAATCCACCATGAATGAGTTCCTCTTAATGTAATTTAGTTTATTGCTAAGTCTGCTGGTGGTATTGTCATTTTTGTGTAAATCTGTATTATGATAGTATGGCTACTAAAAGGTGTAGTCTTATTTCTGTTCTGCTGAGCCAGCAGTGCAGCCATTACTTTTTTGTAGCTCTTGGTTACTATGATTGTGTTGTTGTGTTTATTTCACAGTACTTAGTAACTTTGTTAACCGGTCACAAGTCAGTGTTGCATATAGCTGTATCATTCAGTCATCCTTGTAGTTGGCTGCTCCAACTCTGCCATGAACAAAGGAGGTTACAAGTTATATTACCACTGATTTGTTATTCTCTTGCTTTTCATAAATCAGCTGGATCCTGAAAGTCAGTGATTTAGGATACTCATCATGGTGAAAAAAACTAACAATAGTTTATTTTTCAAGATAGGTTCTGTGTCAACAACCGTGTGTTGTTGCATGTGTGTGTATTACTGGTACCACACGGACACACAAAACACAAATTTCACTCTGTAGATTACTCCAAGATTAGCTAATCACAGCTCATCTTCACATGTACTCTCTATTACTATTGCTAATGCGTAGCCTAAGTATTTTGTCATGGACCTGCAGTTTTTGTCTGTTGTGCTCTTCCTGATTTAATGGTTTTAGATTTTTTTTTTAAATTGGTGTACTACAGATGCCATCCTCCTTTTTTTAACCACAGACAGGGGAGGTGAAATTGGATGGCAGTAACATTAAGAGAGAATGAAGATCGATGATTTTTTTCACCCTTTTTCATTTTGAGGAGGAAGGATCATGTCATCATTCCATCATGGATTCAGCCACCTGGCAGAGATGTCTTCATGGATGACAGCAGCCCGACCTATAAAGCCCAGTTCATCACCCAATGCACACTCTTATCCTATCAACCATTTTTCTGTAATTACTGTACGTCAACAAACAGCCATTTGATAGGAAAACCATGTTGTTTTTAATGAACATAAAGAACAAACACATGGTATTTATATTCTTGTAGAGCATGTGCTATGCAATTAAGGGAAATGGCATTTTGTTTAACAGGCTCCATTAAAACATAATATTTTGCAGGGATACATTCAAGGGTATAAAGGATGCCCATTTACTTTCAATTTTCAACATGTGATTTAAACCTTTGACAGAGTTTAACAGAAAATGATGGAATTTGGAGAGATTTCAGCCATCTATCACTAACAAAAGTGATTTGAGTATAAATGATGTAGAAAATAATGAACAGTGATCATTATGATTTGTCTGCAGTGGCTGTTTTGAATCCAGCTGAACTATGACGACTGCACCTGCACAGGTAAAAAGGAAAAGAGAATATTACAGCCTGTCAGAAAACAGATGCAACAATTAAAGTAATGGATTCAGACTGCATAGCTGAATAAAGATGAATAAATGTATTTTCTTAACAATATACTGTACTTAAACAAGCTGTAGCTGTAGAAATTGCACACAGGAATTTACCTTAGTTTTGCTTATAAACTTTATCAACATCAGATTGCCAGTAGAGGGATAAATGATAGTTTAACCATCTCAGATTAGACATGAGAACACTGAGCCTGAGACTGACTGAGATGAATGAACTGAACCCATGCTGTAAGTATGAAGTAAAAAGTAGTTTAATTAATAAAAGGCAGACATGAAAGTTAAGTAGCTAGCCAGCTAAGTTAGCACATGTGTAATGGAGGCTTTTCCAAGTTTGGCTAACGTTATGTCAGTGTGTTTCCAGCACACATTGGGGTTACACATGAACACGTTACAGTTACAACATTCAGGTAAACACTAAACAAGGCTAAACAACCAACCAAACAACATAGGTGGCCATAAAAGCCCATAAACCTTTTATAATGGATTCGATCAAACATTTAGATAACAAAAGATAGACTTATTATACTACCTGTAATAATAAGCTTTATTTATACAGTACTTTTACAAAACATGGTTTACAAAAACAAGTCATAAAATCAAAGCCAGTTAAAAAAAAGTTATAGTTTATTTTGTGACATCCGGCACATACACAGCCATACATCTCCCTGAATGTTGAGCACAGCCATACTGTTTACCAAATAACATACTGAAACTACGGAAGCCGAGAACGGCCGTGCTTGCAATTATTTTTTTTAATGCCGTTATCTTGAGATCACAAGTTAATTATGCCGTTATCTCGAGAAAACAAGCTTGGTTTTCTCGAGATAATGAGATAATCAACCGTTATCATGAGAAAACAAAAGGTCGGACTTGATTCCTCTGATTACTTATATTGTTTATCAGAGATCAGGAGTGTCATGCCAGCATGCATAGATGGCGTCTTGACAAATGTAGCAACTGATTTAAGCTGAAAATGTCAGATCAAGGAGTACCCATTATCGCATCACTCCCATTGATCAACTCCCAAACCCACCCCACAGAGCAGTGTGTGTATGTCATGGTCCACTCTTGTGAATTTAAACAGAATGGTGGCGTCCAAACTTATACTCATATGTATGAATTACACTGTGTGGAAAACACGTTAGCAAACTAATGTTAGTTGCTGTCAGTCAGTCAATTCGACTCATGTTTGCCTGTTAGACTACATAATCTACTCTTCCGCAGCTCGCGTACAGTAGGCTACGTGTACAGGCCCGTGTTGTAATGGAAATCGGCCTTTTGTTTTCTCGAGATAACGAGATAAATTAACCCGTTATCACAAGAAAACAAGCTTTGTTATCTCGAGATCACAAGATAACGGCATTAAAAAAAAATTGCAAGCACGGCCATTCTCGGCTTCCGTATGAAACCTATATGTTTAGTGTATAATAATTCCAATGAAACTTCTCTGCCAAATTTTTTATTTATTTTTTAGGTGCAATACCATTATGTTGAAATCATTGCATACGTAGAAAAAAATAATTCATCATGTTTCTCCTTCTGGTTTTCTTTCCTCCTATTTGCAAATTATTTTTTTTGCCTCATCCCAAGAGCTACTAATAGTCTCATTATGTAAAGCCACCTCTTTTCGTGTTAAGAAAATATTGTTTATTTTCAGTTTGTGGAGGAACCCATGTCATATTTGACTTATCTTCCTGAAATGATTAATGTAGCGGCGGAACAATGGCACCAAAGCTCCACACCGTTTAGAAGCCCTATACATCTGAAGAGGAGGCAGGAGATATTATAGTTTAATGGGACAACTTTTCAGAAAATGTGACACCACAGTTTTTATCAAGCTATTTTCCTCAAATGAGATTCTTGTGGTTTTGCGGTTTGTTTAACATGCATAATAAACCAATACACCTTACTTCATGTCTAAATTACCCTTACAAAACGGAAAGGTTTGTGGCAAACCTGCAAATTTGTCACACGTTGGCAGCAAACTAAATCATTTTCCACAAAATGTTTGCCAGTAGTGGTGAAGCTGCTGCAAACTTCCAGCAACAATGACATTATTTGCCACTTTGGTAAACAGTCAGCCAATAGTTTGCCACAAGGTTGCCGCTGATGAAATTCTGAGAGGTGGTGAACAATATTACAAGAGAACTTAATCATGCAGTAATATGGGCACTTGATGTTGATCCAAATAGGTGTCAAGAGCATTTTGTCTTTTACTATACTATACTATACGATAGCTGTGCTTATTTTTTTCAAACAGGTCACTATAGGTGAAACAATACTACGGTATAATTTTGTCATTAAAACTATATAGTATCTACACATAGACCATAAAATATGAGTGTAATAACTGTTAGAACAGACTGCATGGCAGACTTTCAACATCCATCCAACTTTCGATTTCCTTTACAATACAAACTTCTATTCCCCTAATCCTGTCAAAGGGGAAATTTGTACATGCTTACTGAACAGTCTGATATCAGTGATTGTCACTCTGCGATTTAGTTAGAAACCCATTTTCTGGCAGGCCACATGCCAGCATGGTCTTAAGGCATCATTCTGAAGAGGATCTGAGCGAGTGAACAAATCCTAATCCTATGACAGTCTTAACCTCGATAGATCTCATTAATATCACATTTTTCTCCCTCTAGCACCCTCCCTTGTTTCAACCTGAGCATGAGTAAGCATATCCTTGTCAAACTCAACAGCTGATACTCGTACAGTATTAAACCCCCAATAGAAAAGGAGAAACAATTACCACTTTTTTTTTGTGATGACTATTTTCTGATCTTTTAAAATTACATAACACTGGAATTCTGCCTTTCCCTAATGTGCAAATGTTTTGAAGATGTATAAAACGCCATTAGCCAAAGAAATCATTCACAGAAAATACATTTCTTTGTTTCATTATTGTTAAAGTTTTATTTTCTCTGGGAGTCTGTCTCTAGAGAAACTGGGTTTCCCCAGTGCACACTTTGGATAATTAGCTGGGGTGAATGGCAGCCACCCCAAAACCTCTGTCAGACTAGGAGGCTACTAATGAGGAGAGCACCACACTTTGACCCAGAATATGTTAGCATCCCATATGAGGACAGTGTCAGCCTCTGTTCTCAACCGTCCACCACCACCGCCCTTAGAAAAATGTATTTCTTATAACTCCAGTTCATCCCGTTTTTTTTGTTGTCATCATTAAGACCTTTGGGTTGTCCAGTCATACCGTTCACAGGTGAATGTAACCATGGTGATGTGGGGATATTCCTCACCATCTATGCCTGTGCTGGGTGCTAATGAAGTGTTGTGGTAACAAAGAGGAGGAAATTATTATGTGGTATATCACTGGTGTATCACTGTGTATTTATTTCACTGTGTTGTTATATAAACACTGAGGTTTTCCACTGTAAAATCAGTGTTCTACCAATTGGAACCTGAATACGGATCATGACTCTGGGTACATATGGGGATCATCTTCACAGGTCATCTCTTTTCACTTCCATTTCTATACATAGGCGACATGGTGTTGTGTAGATAGCTTTACAAATTCGATTAGTAATTCCTGTGTCAGTAAACTGCTGGAATCTATATTGATCCTATCATTTCAACAACAGCAACCTTTATTCCTAGTCAATTAATCAGTGAGTCTAAAACAGCAAAGCTTCCATTGGATTACAGTGATCATCACCCACCTACTATATGCTCTTGAGGTCTCCTTAGATCCTAACATAATGTTTTTCTTTCACCTGCATGGGTAACACCAAATTTATAAGGTTTCTCACCTGTATTAATGGGAGTTTCCACACAAACTCCTCCACAAAGATCTGAGCTTTTGATTGGTTTACTTCATGTTATTATTAATTATTAATTCAATTCATTCTACTTGCCTACATGATTTATGTAATGCAAGAGGAATTTCACTTATTTTTCCACCTACATTAATTCACTTTAAAATATTTTAATTTTACTACATGCACATTTTCCTCTAAACAAATTGCACTTTATGAACATAGATCCTTTATTTTGGGGTTCACAAACTTTCAATCATGACTGTATGCATGTCCAGTGGTTGGACCCAGTTTAGGTTTTGGTTAAGGTTAGGCAGCTAAAACGAATGGCGCGAAGCCTGCGTATGCTAGTTCAGGCAGACAATTTGCAATCAGGTGAGCTCACGCATTGCCATTGCATATTGGACAGTCTATATAAGCTGTCAGACTCACTCCCTCAGTCTCTGCTGCTACTGCTTACCCTGCTACACATGTGTTGCTGTCGCTGTTGCTACTACTGCACATGAATCTCACACCCCCCACTACCACCCCAGAATCCACCTGTAGGCTCTGGGAATGCCATTGATCGCTCCTGCCTCACTTGGCTGTCTTAATTACATCGCACTGAGGGCGATGCAACAGAGCCTTGACACCAAAATAAAATCTGCATGTGCATTTATTCTCAATCAAAACATTTCCTAATCAATAAGTAAGTTGTTTGACTGAACTTTGGTTAAGAATAGGCTTACCTTGTTTTCACTTTGTGGGGTATTTTGTGTGGCTTGTTGACAAAAATCAATTTAATCCATTTTGAATTCAAGCTGTAACACTACAAAATGTGAACAAATGTACGGGGGGGTGAGTACTTTCCGAAGGCACTGTAGAATAAAACACTGTTCCATGAGGACACAGACAATGTGTCTCTCTCCATTGAAGTGTCCTTGAGCATGACAAGACGCCTCAAGACGACTTGCTCCACTGCAATTGTGCTCGACTGGCCCTGCACTCTATAACTCTAAATACAAACATGTATGTCCCAGAAGGATCGGTGACAAAATTAATTTCTAAGTACACTTTGTCTAGTAAAATGTGTTTTCTAAAATTCTATAATAATAATAACTTCAACTGCTTGTTTTTGTCTTGTCTTGCACCTGCTCTATAGGTAACACCTTTTCTATGGTTCCATAGACACACTGACTTTTGGATATTGATATATTCTGTCTATTATGTACAAAGTTTCATGTGTGTTGGACATTGCATTGAGAGAAAGACTAAATAAATAGTTGATTTTGTCACTGACCCCCAAGTTGTTTTGAAAAGTGTTGATTCCTATGGGGATATACGTCTATAGCTGCTGTGCCAATTATCAACACATTGCTGTTCTAACGCAATTATACAAATTATACAGTATACAGCTGGATCTTTCACACCTTTCTAGGGTGTGAAAAGCTTATGTATCAAATGGATGATACGGTAAATTCAAAGTAAAATCATATTCATTAAAAGGGTGCAGACTCAAAGACAGAATATATTATTCTTGTAGTATTCCTATAGTACAATATATGTATCCTATTCAGGCAAGCAAGTTACTCCTGCAGGTAAATCTAAATGTAGAGAAGTCCTATAATAGTGCCCAACGGAAACTTACAGTACAATACAGAAACATACAGCGCAGTATTCAAAGTATCAGGAGAGCTGTATACCAGGTTCTGGCCTTCGCCTTGAAGATTGTTTTCTACACCACACTAGGAGGAAGTTCAATGCAGGCTGGGAGCTCTTGGTTTGATCAGAGGGGTTAAAAGATCAGGAAGCCTTAAATGTAAAGCTAGTAAGCTTAGCTCAGTGTCACCATGGCTGCAAAGCCACTTAACTTCTAGAGAGGCAGCACTCACTCCTCCCAGACTGCCTACCTGACACCTGAAGCGCCATCAAAACCTGCTGTGACAAACTGACATGAGAGGCGTCTGGAAGCTGACTTCCAGCCAGACAGCCGTGTCATCTTATCCTCCTCTGGCATGGCATCCAGGAAACCAGGGGATTAATCCCAACACCTTAACTTCACAGGCAGAGAGCACTCCAAGGAGTACTTTGCATGATTAGACATTCTTGTGACAACTGGTATGTGTTTATTTAGCAGTGGTGTATGCAATAGCAGTCACAGTTAGAATCATAAACATAAAAAGTGCAATTACCTGTACCCAACCACCATGTAATCAGTGATCCTTAGCACCGAAAACCACCTCACAGAGCGAATTGTAAATATCAATACAATTATTTTTCAATTGACCTCTCAATGGTTCAAATTAAGTCTAAATATCAAGTTTACATTGAATATGTGCTCATGTTATATTATTTCATCTGTGTAAACTGTAAACGCAAGTAGAGTGGCAGGGTGGTGTTTTTTTATGGGAGGATTAAGAGAAATGGTATAGTTACATTCACCAGTCTGTTAAATAATTACTATTAATTACAACTTATACCTGTCAAATAATAAATTATTTCCTAGACTTAGGCATAGTATGGGCCCATGGTAGCCTTAAAGGCTACAAGAGGGTAGACCCGGGTAGACCAGGCTCTGTTGGATTCTGGCTGTATGCAGACCATGATCCATCAAAGCCTGGTTCGACCTGGGGCTTTGGTGGAGGCATCATGGGTAGAAATTTGGTGCGTGGGGTGGTGGGGATATGGCAGTCAACTACCCTTTTAGCCGTTCGAACGCTATAGCCATGCCTCCTTGGAGCATGTGAATGCAGAGCCGCACCAGACTGTGATGGATGATGTGAACATAGTTTCAGTGATGGATCTGTCGAAATGGGTGACATGTCAAGATGCTAACGTTGATACAGCACTCTGCTGGTCCTCTTGATTAGATTGGAAACGTTATCATCCCATTTGATTGTGTTGCAGATGGTTTTCTTCATGGGTATTGCCATTGATTAACAGCGGGAGATGGGCCTGGGGTTTCTTGCGGGAGTCAATCCATCTCCATCGTTTTTTGACTGTTATGATCAAGGTTGTTGCTGGTACACCAAGACGCCAGTCTGGCCACTTCACTCTGATTAGGCACACTGAGGTGATGTCACCTGCAAGCTTGTGTAGTTTTACCAAGGTGTCACAGGAGGTGCAGTCATTGGTGTACAGGGATTAGACCAGAGCACTGAGGCACTTGGGCTCACCTGGGTAGGTGGAGGCCCATACTCACACACTGTCTCCTGCCTGTCAGAAATTCCAGGATCCATTGACAGATAGGGGGTCTGCACTGAGCACAGATGGCAGGTCTGTAATAATCATGCAAACAGACTTGCATGAAGGTTATTCCATGTAAAGTCACCCTGAGGCTTAGAAGCAAAAAAAATAAAAAGTGAGGCATAATTCTGTAATAATTCATAATTCTTCTCCCTTTGGATAAAGTTGGAAGTTATGTGAATTGATTTTTTTCATATCTAAATTATTTTTGGGACATTTCTACCTTAATTTCTACCCCCCCCCCCCCCATAAAACCTGAGCACTTTGGATAGGTTAGCCATGGCTTCTCTGGTTCCTAACCCCCTGTTCTGTATTGTAACAATCCTGGTAACAATTAGTTACGCTTTGTCTGACCCTCCAGGCTGGTTGTAATAAATGTGAGAGTTTTTGTTCTTTATGCATGTGCAGTTAGAAGTTGGTTTGGTCGTAGGGTCATTTTATCCTTCCACATAAATTTCAAATTTTTTCCCCCCACTTTGATAGAAGAGAGTGCTTTGCCGCTTTGAGAAGTATAACCCCTACACACAGCAACAACATTTATCATAACACCATCTCAAAAGTGATATATTTTCAATAATCCCAATTTAAATGCGGTTAAGCTCTGCAGCAGCAAAGTGGAGATGCACAGGTATGCCTATTTCAATTGGCAGGAATCAGTTGTTTCTCCTGTTTTATCCTCAAACTAATGATTTGTTTGATAGGTTTTTTTGGTTGTTTTTTTTGGTGAGATTACCAGAAAGAGGCTTTAATAATCATAGGTTTTTGATCTCTTTAAACAGAGGTACAGCTAAGGGATGTTTGATCCCATCTCAAACACGTTGTGCAGGCAGCCACTGATCCAGACGGATGTTGGACTTTAAGACATGTCTCAGTGGGAAACCCAAGAAAGCCTCAGAGCCGTCAGGTTTTACAAATGGTGGTTTCACAGTTTTTGTGTTAATAGTTTGCAAAAATGCTTTTAATGGTGTTGAATAAGAGCCTCCTGGGATTTGACTGACAAAAGTACCACCATTTTATTAGATGAGGTTTAAAGAGGCATCTCTAGGGTTGTTATTAAAAATCCTATTTTCAAAAGAATAAAAGATTGCAGAGAAAAGGAAATATATTGAGAGTCTCACAATTAGGATTGCACTTATCTTTGAGCCTGCTGATTAAGTAAATTAAAAGTGCAATTCTGCATAGATATATAAGCATGAATGATTAGTCAGAGGTTAGAGCTGTTTCTGATCGACATGTTTGCCTGCGGTTATTTTCATGTTACTACTGGCAATAAAGAGTGGTTTTATATGTATTTTCTTTTGAACTGCAAAATATCCTTTGTATTATTATTTTTGTTTACAATGACAGATGGTTTTGTGTGTGTGTGTGTGTGTGTGTGTGTGTATGAATTCATGATGTTGTCTCTCCTAACTTTTTATTAGCTTTTATTGTCAAAATATACGAACAGAGATTCGTTAGGAAGTATGTCCAGGAAATATGCAAGGTGCTCATTGATGCAGTGCAATGCACAGCAGATACCCAGGGCAGAAAATAACGGTGGGTGATTTTTCATGAATATGTGCTAAAAGGTGAAAATGTCTTACTAAAGTGAAATATCACTATAAGAGGAAGTGTGCACTTTGCATTAGAGTAATATATGGAGATCTGAGAGCTGTTTTATCTATTAGCATGGTTCTCTCTCAGGTGTTGCAACACTTGTGTCAGCAGTTAGTATCTGGCATACTCTTCCAAGCCCCACCCAACACCCACCCGCCTTCTTCTTCTCATTTGGACTCTGCCTCATCCTCGACGACCAGCGAAAAAACTTCAGTTCTACAGATTAATTGCGCTGAATAATAAAAAGACAGATGTAAACAACAGAGGTCAATGCAGTACACGCAGTAATTTATCTTTTTTTGCTGAATCATCATAAAGTGCCAGCTGGAAATTGCTAGCAGATGCAGTAATTAGGAGATTCACTGAAATTAAGACATTATTGAGCTACATTCACCCGCTTGTCACTTTGCCACAAAGTGGGCCATGCCTCCTTGAACATAGGTCTCCACTGTTGCCTTGTGTCAGAGCCACTCAACAGCCTTGGTTTATGGGGGACTTTGAAAAAGTAATAGAGTTAGAGTGAGGCATTAATATAATGTCTTCCCATTATTTTCACCCCCAACAACATAATTCTCAGCCAGCAGTCCTCTGTCTTTGAGGTATTTTTTAACACATGACACATTAAAATTGAGATTTAAGTATGTGCTATCATTACTCTAACTTGAGCAGTACCGCTGTGGGCATATTCAAATCATAAATTTTCTTCACATATGAGACTTCTCACATGTATTTGCTGAGCAGCCATTTGAGTTTGAAAGAATTCAATTTTTTACTTTGTATGTGCTGTCATTTGCTTATTATAGTTAACAGCCTTACAGGTGTTTAAACAGGGCCAGTGTTAAGGGACATGGAGGGCTTCCTGATGTTTTTCCCCAGTACAGTAGATGTGTTAGAAGCCACCAGGGAGACCTCTGTCCTCAGTATCACCAGCGCTTCCTGCTCTGAGAGACAGTGGATATGTGTTATCTCAGTCTGACCGGATGCCCTTCTGTTCACATTACACCCCTGCTCCAGGATACGCTGAGGGGAGACCCGATGAAAAAGATACACAAACCCTGATCCCTGCTCTTACCACCACCATGACTTTATTGTTTTCAGAGAATGGGGCACTCTTTAAAGGAAATACTTTTGCAGAGAGACTACAAAGGGTCAAATCTATTATTCACAAGTGTGCAATACATAATCATAGACACCCATGTGTCACCAGAAAAAACGATACAGAGAAATCAATACTGTACTCATGCAGTTCCCCTCAGGGATCTTCTCTTTTCATACTTTCACTAATATGCTCTTTTCAACAGATAGATGTTCTGTCCTTGTCCTTGTTGTTGGATACAATCCCAATGATTTGATAATAAGGTAAAAACCTTGTAATGCCATTATGGTCCTTTTTATTTATTTGGTTACTCACAGTTATGAAAGGAAGTAAAAAATTGAAGCTAGTAGTATTTAATAAAAGAGCAAGGCACAATCCTGGGACCTTTGCTGGTCCTAGTATACATCAATGACCTTGCTGCAGTATAAAAACACATGTTTCCCATATTATTTGCTGATGATACCAACCTGATTTTATCACACTCAGACTTTCCCTCACTTGTCAGAAACACAAATAAGGTCTTAGAAAACACTTCAAACTTCAAAAATGAAAATGCTTCAAACTAAACAAACTATCTCTCAATATCAAGAAATCAAATGTCATATTTTTTGCTGGAAAGAATAAGTAGTGCTAAATGCTAAATGCTAAAATAATAAAGAGTATAGAATTAGCTCTCTCTGCAAAATTCCTTGGAATATGAATAGATGGAAAACTAACACTTGGTATCATCAGCAGGTTGTGTAGTTTGGTTCTCACTTACTGCAATATCTTCTGGGCAAGCAAATATCCATCTTCTCTCCATAAGCTACACATTCTTCAGAAAAGATTTGTCCGTGTAGCTACCCACTCTGACAGACATGAACCATCAGCACCACTTTTCAAGTAACTTATGGTATTCTCTCAATTTTTAATATCAATGTTCTCCAAATATGTCTATTAATTTATAAATGTAAGTATATGCCATCCATACAGATTCATGCCCATAAAACCAGACATTCAGATCACTTACACCCACAATACTTTTCATATTTTTACTTTTTGTTTTTTTACATTTAATATTTTTTATGTTTTACTAGGGGGGACTTTTATAAGCCCTTGGGCTTCATGTTTCCTCCAGCACATTATGTTTAATTTGATTTTCTACATTTCTACAATTATACCTTCTTTTGTGTAAATAAATAAATACATATTATGTCATTAGGATAATTCTGTTAAATAGGATAAAACTGTCAAAGCTACAGAGAAAGAGTTTCTGTAGAAATAAAGCTTATTCTTATCTGAGTGTTGCTTGGTCACTGATACAAAGTACTGTTGGATAACAGTTTGGTGGGTTGCTAATGTTAAATGAGCAATGCCTTGAATAATTTATGATAACAAGAATATAGCCTAAGTTGCAAAAATCAGGAATGAGAAGAATCTGAACATCCAAGCTGATTTAAGCTTTAAGAAATTATTTCATTCATTGTAACTTATGTTACAATGTAAAATTTTCACCTAGCTACTGTGGCTGCAGATATGGACCGTCTGGCAACCGCCACTGGAGTTCAGATTCTTCATCTCCTCCAGACACTACCTCTACTGATTGCCCGGGATGTTTTGTGTGTTCCTCAATTATTCACTGTTGCTTCAGTGGACTACATTAGAATCAACAATATCGGGAAGATGCAACATTCTACTCAGCAAGCACATTGCATTCATTCACACTGAAAGTCTCAATGAGGCTAACGTTACACTCCTTCACAAAATTAATGAACATCACAAATAATTGGGAAAAGCAAGTAAAGCATGAATTATTCACTTTAGTTATTCAGCAGTGACAGCTGTGATATTGTTAATGTGTATTGTGTGTCAAATGTGTTAGAGTCAGACAAGAATGCAAAAGTATTAAAGTGCCTGAAACCTCGATTACCCCAGTTCTCCAGAAACCGCTAAAAGGAATCATACATTATACAGGAAATGAGTGAACAAACTGTGTCCCTTGAATAAAACCAATTCTCAGAATTACAGAAATAAATTCACCCATTTACTGAGAATGGCAAAAAGTTCAAGAAAGCCTTTAACAATATCAAAACAACATGGGAAGTCATCATTAATCAGTTTTTAAACAAGAAAAGGGCATCCTCTGGCAGAGCCGGACTGGGTCAATAATCGGCAAATGAGAAAGGCGTGTGTCTTAAATGACATTACCATTTGCCAAAGCCCCTATAATAAATAAGTTGGGGTCTGACAAATGAGAGACAAAAGTTTTCATCTGCAATAGTTAATAATCATTTTATCTTACTCAGTACAGAGGACTGGTTGGTGACTTTGTAGAGTGGTGCAACCAGAATCATCTGCAGCTCAACGTGGGTAAAACCAAGGAGATGATGGTGAATTTCAGGAGGACTAAGGCTTCAATCACCCCCATTTCCATCCGGGGGGAAGACGTAGACTTGGTGCAGTCCTACAGGTACCTAGGAGTGCACCTGGATGACAAGCTGGACTGGAGTGGGAACACTGAGGCTACATACAAGAAGGGCCAGAGCCGACTCTACTTCCTGAGGAGGCTCAGGTCCTTTAACGTATGTAGAACCATGCTGAACGTGTTCTATCGGTCGGTGGTGGCATTGCCCTTTTCTTTGCGGTTGTGTGCTGGGGCAGCAGCATAAAAGCCGCAGACACCAACAGGATAAACAAACTGCTGAGGAAGGCGGGGTCTGTCCTGGGGGCCAGCCTGGACCCAGTGAAGGTGGTGGCTAAGAGGAGAATGTTGGTTATTGTTATTTTATTATTCCCATTGTAGCTTTATTTCTTAGTGTATATGTCTGGCTGCTCTAACAAAGAAATTTTCCCCTGAGGATTAATAAAGTACTACCTACCTACCTACTCACTGATGAGGTTAAATTAAGCTAAATCTAAGTCAGTGAATGAAGGAATGAACCAGAATATCCTAGTATGTAACGTTAAGCCTGGTCAGATTGTTCAGGGAGGATTTCTATCAGCACCATCTCCATCTACCTACTCTACCTTACCTTTCTGCTAGTTGGATTGCCCAAATGTAAGGTCAACTTGTCGATCTTATTTAGTTCATTTCATGTTATAGGCTCTACTCTGATAGCCTAGATCTATATTTTGTTGTGTGTCAGTTTTTTTGTGTTTGTTTACTTTTATGTATGTTTAATTTTCTAAGTATGCCTTATTTACCTTTGGTGTCTGACGTCTCCTGCACAACACTTTTTTTTCTCTACCTAACTTATTTTCTTAGGTGCAAATAACTGGCAATGCTCCTCATGTCCTAATGTGCCATGTCCATGCCTTAAATGTTTATTGGTTTGAAGGTAGAATGAAAGATGTGGCATCAAGTTTATATCAGCCCTGCTAAAACAAAATAAGAGGCCTTTTCTCTCACCATTTTTCACCCATGTGCAATAATCATAATGTCTGTCTGTTCTATGATTATCAATCACAGAACAGACAGACATTGACAGCTGGGTTACAATGCAGCTTCAGGGGGTGTGGGGTTGAAGAATGCCGCTGCCATGCTCCTATGGGAAACGCACATGAAATTTTCAAGAACTGTTGTGAAACTGTGCTGGAAGTATGTTGTGAGTTTTCAAGATCAATCGCTATGGGGAAACCCACCCCTGGGTGAGCAGACCTAATAAATCCTTGGTCCACAGTCATGAAATGAAATTAGAAATATATTGTTAGGTATATTGTTTATTTTAAAACATTTAATGACATCATGTCGTAGTGTGAAACAACCACTCGTCCACCCACCTCCCTGCTGGCTCAATGAATTCAACTCTTGCCAAAGGTTGTGAGATTGAATCCTGGGTGGCGCTAAAGAAAATGATACAATTTCATGCTCCAATGCTGACTGTGATTTGGGCAAATATGTGACTTCTGATATTTCAAGGTGTTGATTATGGCAGTGTGAGTTATCCAGAAGGACTTTAATGGCTGGACCCTGAGATTGGCTGCTTGTTACTATGTTTCTTCTTTCTGTATTCTTTCACCATTGTTTATATTCTTCTTCTTAGTTCTTTCTCTTAACTCTTACTTTTCATCTTACAGTACATCAGGCTGGACCTGTTCAGGACTGCAGCCTAGTTTATTCATTTCCTTTGCCCGTTTATTTCTATTCAGTCATGGGGAGACTGGAGCCTATCCCAACACAGATAGACAGTCACTCAAACTCACATTCATACCTACAGTAAGGGAAATTCAGAGTCTCCAATCCACCTGACTTGCATGTCTTTGGAAGGAAACCCAGTTGACATGGGGAGAACGTACAAACTCCACACAGAAAAGTCCAGGGATAGGAATCGCTAAATATTTTCTGAATGTCTTATTTCTCTCTATGATGATTAGTACTGTAACAGTGAATGCTCTCTGTCAAATTATATGAAAGGAAGCTTCCCTGGACGCTTAAGCTCTTCACTTACTGAGAAGGAAGTTTTGGATGTAATTGATAAGATGAGAACTTCAGCAACAGGCCATGATGAGATTGATTCGTCTCTAGTTCTGTTCTTTGAAGTTGGTGACTTTGAATTCAAAGTGCAATAAATTCACTAAAAATATCTTTGCCTTCATTTTCACATGAAATACTGGTTTCATGCACTCAGTTTTACTACAGTGCCTGTCTTGATAACTGGGCGGATGCTTTCCATTCACAACAGAGTTTTGATTGACAAGTTGACGGCCAATCACACACTGGAGGTGACCACTCATGTATACTGTCAATAGCATTAGATGTGTCGGCTAGCATATGAAAGCTAACATTTCCTTTGAATAAAAAGGGGTGGCGTCTTGCAGATAGTTGATAGAAGGAATGGCAGGTGTCAACCGAGCAAACGTGGTGAACCCCACAGAGTGGTGAGTAACATTCAGAATGGCAACGCACACTGAATAGGAAGGCTGAATGTAAATGGAGCAGTGCGATACCTGCCAATGAAATGCCCAAGCTCATCAGAATTTTTGACACCCTGGTATTATACAACAATAACTATCTGCCATATGTGATTAGTGATTTTGGCAGTACGCAAACTCATTCGTTTTTCAAAAGTAGCTTGGTAAGAAGAAGGGGTGGTGGGGGGGTCTGCTGGGACTAGAAAAGGTGTGAAAAAAAATGCAACCAATGGAATCTACCTTAATTTTTACATAAACTACATTATGAATTTCACCCAATTCTAAACCCGTTATGAAACCACACAGCAAGCTGAGGTTTTAGTCATACAATATTTATTTAAAATATCTCAAACCCTCATTTTCAATATTCATTCACACCAACTTGAAGCCCAAACGCCTCAAAGCCACGCAGGAAGTTACATTGTTCAATAGAAAGGGCTTTTAAGAAACCCCTGATAAATGTTGTCATGTGTGTAAGTGCCCCCACCTCATGTGAGCCCACTAAACCGGGGGGGGGGGGGGGGGTATAACCTGATTTTTTTTTAAACACACACAACCACAAGAATCCCTTCCCTTTCCCTGCAAAGGTTACTTTTAGGAAGCGCTTTAGTTCCTGTTATCTTTTTTGTCTGTTTCTTTTTCTTTGTTTCATCATTCACATGTGCAAAAAAAATCAATACCTTTAAGCATTAGGGTGGCAGTTTTCTCCCCCCCCACTCCCCCCCGTCCTTCATAGAGATGACTGAGACAGCTTTTTCCGTAGTTGCAACCCACTGGATCTTTTGTAGTTCTTGCTCCTACTCCCTTTTCCCAAGTAGTCATCCAGTCATCTTTCAAACGAGCTTCAAAGTTTCTTTGTTGTTTTCCAAAGCCTGTGAAAACAGTAGAGCTGGAATAATTCATATGGGAACTGGAAAGTGTTTGGGTGTAACGCTTCCTCAGGCTGTCCACCATCCTACCTTTATGTTCCAAAGAGCTTCCTGCGCATGCAGCTGGAAAGCGAGATATAGCTCATCATCTCCTTCTGCCTTTCCTTTCTCCTGCTTTTCCCTCCATTATTCTGTATTCCTCCAATTTGTGCTCAAATCCTCCTCGCCCCACATAAATGTATTCTCTTCCCTGCCTTTTTTCATATTGTTTTCTTCTTCTCAGCATATGGCTGTGATCATCATCTCTCTCCACACAGGTAGCATTAATTTTCCTTCTGTGCAAAAAAATGCCCTTCTTCATTCATTTTTCAAGGGATGACAAAAGAGCTTAAGTTTAATGATCGCAATTCTTTAGTTTGCCTGACAACCTTGAAATAAT
The DNA here is from genome assembly GCA_034670405.1 of Hoplostethus atlanticus. Classification (NCBI taxonomy): domain Eukaryota; kingdom Metazoa; phylum Chordata; class Actinopteri; order Trachichthyiformes; family Trachichthyidae; genus Hoplostethus; species Hoplostethus atlanticus. The sequence continues at coordinate 809,977 of JAXDDX010000138.1, read as the reverse complement.
CAAATAATCATTTTGCAATTAACAGTCTAACTTTGGTCTAATTGTGCTCAGCGTGTGGGAAAAGCAACATCTTGTTATTGGTGTCATGCTTTTTTGTCATCATCATAGTGAGTGTTCATGCTTTATTTGGCTCAACGTATTACCATTGTAGCAAAGCCAATCACCTGCAAGCAATAGATCACAAGAGGCAATATGAATAGAGGTCCCTTGTTATTGAGTCATAAATTAAATACCCATTTCCTCAGACAAATTTCATCAATGTTATAAGCGGGACCTTGTACGTAATGCATCATGGACATGACAATGCCAGTAAATCAATTCATGGCAGTGTTTGCCTACATTGATAGAACAAGCTAATTTATTCATCTGCATGCCCGGCTACCATTGCAGCACTGAGTGAGATAAAAGAGGATAAACATTATGGTGATGTTCATCCTGAAGGTGACGACACCGTTTACAACGCAGTCAATCCCAAAAATGAGAATTGTGACTTTTCTAATTTAGTTTGTGTTCTGGTGATTTTTTTTTGGGAGGGGGGTGTCTCAATACAAAAAAACATCAATAATTGTGTAACATGTAAGTCAGTTATTACATGTGACTAAGCAGACCACTTCACTGGACAGACAGTCTTAAGCATATTCAGCAATCAATTCATTTTTCTGCCCTTTTTACAGCCACTTTATGTCAAAATACCATCCAGTATTATTCAAATTTAGCTACTTCAGGCTGAGATCATGAGTGCTTGTATATTAAAAATGGGCTCCCATCCCCTACTGGAACACCCCTCTCTTGCTCGGGAAGCCACCTGCTTACCTACTTGACACTGTCGGCATAGAAGCCATCTCCAAATTAGTGCTTGGCTAAAACTAATTTGCCCCATTATTTTTATATGTTGAGTGGATGGTTGTTGAGAGCACAAAACATCAGCAAACAACATGCAACACTGATAGCAAATCAGGTAGGCCCATACAGAAGTATTTATTGTTTCACTTTAGGCCATTTTTCAGGAAAAATAACCAAAATATTATTTATTGACTTCTGTAATGATATTTGGTGACAAATGAATAGAAAATCAATGTTGTCACTTTCATTAATTGATATTGTAAACACACATTGCATGATTACTAAAAGATAAAATAAAGGGGCATTAAGTAATCTTTGAGTTTTACGACAGGTCTCTGACACAGGTTACGATGGCACGTGCTTGATATAAAGTCACATATTTCACAATAGAGATCTATAATAGACAGATCAATCAACAACATCTAATGAAGAGGTAAAATATCACAATTTAAAGTACTGTAGTTAATTGCACTGTAATTTACTTTTCTGGCTTGATAATGGAATGTTTTGCAATGCTGGTCGCTCGCTCATAGCGCTGCCATAGCGTTGACTCATTGGCATTGATCAACAAACCTATCAATCAATTTGTTGATCATTAACAAGTAATGCTTAAAGGCTTCACAAATTGTTTATGAAAATTGTCACACCACACTGTTTTACTTATATATTATACGTGATTTGTTAGTACATTTGTTAAACATCTGTTAAAAAACTGCTCAGATTTTTGGAGCCACTAAAGCTAATGTTAAACATTTACACCGCATTCAGAAAGGATTACAAATACTTAAGAAAAGTCAAACCATCCAAATGGCTTAAAAACGTTAAGCCTTTTTTTTCTATATAACTAACTTATTGTTATTTAATTCATCATTTTATTGAGGCTTATACCCTTTCATTGCATAGTGTTACCTAAACTGCTAAGCCAACAACTTTTATACAGCTTTCTTTTTCTGTAATAAAAAATGGTCAACATTGCCCCTGCAATGTGTGAGCATGTTGTGTTGTGTATCATTGTATTAAATAATAAATGTAATGTAAGAGCAGAAACTTTAAGGCAGAAACACATTTTTCTCTCTGTCTTATTTTAGGTCATTTTAAAAAAGTCCATGGTCATTCCACCATGCAATGTAGTATTTTCCAGCATGCAGCATAAAACAGTAGGCTAAATTTGGCACACGGTGAGAAGTTAAGCCTTTGTTTTTATGTGTGTTAAAGGAGAAGAAAACAACCAGTGTGCCACTGTGTTTCTACAGTGTGGTGGAAGTCAGTCAGGTCCCAGCCCCTCCCTCTGCCAGGCTCTTTGTGTGAGGGGTGGAGTAATTAATGTCTGCACAGAGCAAGGGATTGGCTCTTGGCCACCTCTCACCCCTGCTCCGCCGCACTCCCCGTTGCCCTGGCAATGCTGTACTGTTATTGATAAAGTTGATAAGGAAATGCTTGGGCATGCAACTGACAGATTAGCCCTGAAATCCCCTAGGTGGGGAACAACAGCCGCCTGACAGCATAAGCACCCTGACAATCAGAAGCTCAGAGAAAAGTTTGGCTGGGGCTGAAGATGATGTAGTGTTCCTTAGGTTCGTTTTCCTTGTTTTTGTTTTGTTTGGAATGCTGCTTTTGGATACGTTTATGGATAATGTTGTTCATGGCAGATCCGCACTGATTGATATAAACAAGTACTGTCACGTTCTCACTTTCCTTCTGACAGGGGAGGACAATGCCATTCAAACTCAGGTGCGCACCAAATAACTGCACCAACACCGCCTGAAAATGCGGGTCTTCATCCTCTTCCAAATGAACTGCAGTGGGTAGTGGTGAGAATGTAACTCGAACCAACTACAGGAACTGACCCCAAAATACACAGTTTTATGGGTATAAGGAGATGTTGAAATCTGATAGCCTGCAGTCACTGTTACATAACAAAATGAACAAAGGGTAAACCGGAGTCTACACTGGTGCTCATATTCAGTTATTTCTTCATGTGTTCTTAACTGGTATGAACACCAGAGGAGGTCAAACTACATCAAAGACCACAGACCAGTCCATCATGCTTAATTTAATTTAGAGACTGAAATTGGATTTGTTTTGATTTAACCCCACCGGTTACCCAAACGCTGTCCGATAAACAGGCTACTTGTGAGTCCATGTGACTTTTGTTTGCAAGTTCTTATTCCTTGTAATTGGGCAGTGTGAACCCAAACAAACCAAATACAGAACTGAAACAAAGTAAAGTTTTCCGCTATGATTTAGGTGTACCGCACCCTTAGATACTGGATACTAGTAAGGAGTGGCTCCCAGCTTCGGCCCTCAGGACCTGAATTACTGCTGGTTTTCTATGCTACCAGGCAGTTAACTGTATTCATTTGGCATTCCCTAAACCAGTTCCTATTAGATGGCTAGAAAGAAAACCAGCAGTGTGGGAACCAGTGTGCTTGAAGCTTGACAAAGGTACCCTCCAACAGCCATTTGCTAACCAGCGCCAGCTAGGAGTAGTGGTCGCTCAGCAGTATTGCCACTGCCAACTCCTCTGGTCCTGGAGGGAATGCAGCTGTCCCCCATTACTAATCAGCCAGCTACCTGCCAGCAACCCCCATTAAAATCCACAGAGTCCCAGAGAAGAGCAGAGGGGACGATGGTTGCACAAACCGAATTCGCTGGTGTGGTAAGGAGCTTGAATAGAGTGGGTAGTAGAGTATTGTGGATTGAGGTTCTGTGACCAGTGCTGTAGATTGGACCCTGGAAACCCAACCTGCTAAGAATCGGCACGACAACGACTTGGATCTCGGGCGAACGGACTCGGATGCTGTTCACCTCCCCTGCTACCCCTCCGCTTCTCACCCCCTGCCCTTTGTGTGTGTCTCCCCAGGTCCTTCCCCCAGACCGGGAAGAATCTTTGTTTCCTTTTGCCCTCACTCCCTTATCCCCAAGTTATTAATAAAATATCCTCTGTTTGTCTACTCCAAATTATTTGCACAATTAAAGTGCCGCTACAGAGGGAGTTGGCACAATATTGTGTGTGTGTGTATGTGGTGAAGCAGTTAGGTGGCAGGTGTTGTGGCAAAGGCAAAAGGAGCCTGGACCCTCTGCCTGTGGGTGCTGATTAATGGATGGGTGAAACAGTCATCCCCACCACGTGATGGATAGAGATGTGACCGGGGGAGCACAGGAGCACATTTGGATGCAGGATATTAATGTGGTTTGAATGAGGAGAAGCAGACGCTGATTCTGGCTGCTAATGTTTATCTAGATCCAGTTTCACACTATACAACAGTCAACTAGTGAACAACTAGTAGGCTATGCCATGATAGCCTACAGTGAGCAGATTTTGTCGACCTTTGTTGCTACCATCAAATTACCCCAGAAGCCATAAGATGGTGATGGACTGTTCCCCAGAAAAGCAGCTACAGAGCACATGGATGCTATTCAAACCACTTGATCTTCCACAGATCAAGAAGGAGGAGCTTCCATTTATCCCCCTAAATCCCCTGATTAGGTTGTAAATCAGTGGTGCTAAAATGAGGCAGAGGTTGGGCAGATAGGGCAGTTAATTCCATGTGTCCATGTTCTCAGGTATTTTGAGTTTGTAGTAGTGTGTGTTTCTAAATTGGTTCAATCCATCATGGTTAACTTGCTTGGCATCTGCTAACTGTCCAAAATGTAATTTTGTATCCGTGGTACAGCTAATCTCACGGATATGAAGAATTCTTTCCCTCAGACACGCACACACACACGTAGATTAATTAAAGTGTACGTTAGCTAAATAAAAACTCCCTGATAAAATGAAATTCTTAACTTTGTATATTCAGAGAAAAGGGAGAGAGGCATTCTGTTTAAAATCATTTACTGGATTGGCATGACAGCACTACAGTCGTTATTTCGATTAGTTAAGGGCCACAATTAAAAGTTTATAACAGCCATAACAAAGCTATAAACATGGTTGACACTCCTGTTACCTCAGTTCTTAATCTTGTCACAACCCAGTCAATAAAGACTAATCTGCTGAATGGGGTCAGAGAAGCAATTGAGGAAAGGGCATGGAAAATGGTTTCCATAGGAAATAGACACACATGAACACAAACATACCGAGAGAAAGATCGAATCAGAGAGAGAGAGAGATCAAGAGATGAATTTTTAACTTTGATAGGTCTTTTAATGGTTTTTTCATCCTTTTATTCGTCAGTATTTCACTGTATGTGCCTGCTATAAACCGTGCAGATTGGCAGAATCCATAACCATGCTTGCTTTGAAGGCAGGTCTGTCTTGGAGGCAAAATTATTGGTGAGACAGGGATTAAAGGCTGATTGCTACATGCACATGAGCCATATGAATTACTAACCATCTAATTCATCGCCATCGGGAGTTTCCGTGAGTTGTAAATTGAATTTCGTTTTTCAGCTCTGTAGCATTTGTTTTTTCCACCTGGTTATTTGGTTTTCTAGCAAGCACGAAGGAGAAGCTAGCTTGCTAAAATATTAGCTTGCTACCTACCAAGCTAACATAGGGTTCTTACGTGACAAGAAAACCTAAATTTAGGAGAAAAGGACTTAGAACCATTCAACATTTTGCGCTTATGTTCATCTTAGCCGTTGCTATTGGTGATTGGGCAGCTGCCGCGGGGGCAGTACATTGCTTCATTCCCAAACCCAGCAGTCACATGACACGTAGTCTAATTATCAGTCTTAGAAGCAGCAAGATTAGTGGAAGAGATAAAAAAAAAAACGATATAAAAGCGTGATGATATTTTACCATAAGTTATGTGTAGTACCTTACTATATTCTATGCAGCAAGATCATGCATAGGCTCTATACCATTCTCCCATTGTCTCTGCCTGTCAGGATGATGGGTAAATGCCATTGCCTGAGAGGCAGCAAGGTTATTTTCCATAGCAGTTGCTCTGGAGGCGGAAGGATCACTACATCCCAACTGCCATTTCTACATTGTATCATTCATTATAAGCAGCAAGATAACTGCCATGGTAGCGCTAAAAAGACAATTGCACATGTCATCCTTCCACTGATCTCTCCTCAGAGGCAGTATAGCTGTTCATTTTACATGCAATTTTCTAGTCTCACAGGCAGCAAGGCCAGCCTGTACAATTTATTGCTAGTGTATTCTTACACATAGTGTATTCATCCTAGGCAGCATGAACTCACTGCCTGGGATTCATGCAAGGTAATTTTATTCCTACTACATAAGTGTATTTTCATTGGTAGAATCAAGCACATAAGTTGATTTTGATTTTTCTTCTTATTGATGCAATTTCAAATCAAATCAAATGTATTTGTATAGCCCTTAATCACGGTTACAGTCTCAAAGGGCTTCACAATGCCCATATTATGAAAACAATAAGTGATGGCACACAACACCCCCCAACTTTGGACCCTCGCAGAGGACAAAGATAGGTGCCAAGTTTGGGCAAGCAGAATATACAGAATAGACACAATAAGGACACTTGGGTTGGACTTCTGGCATGAACAGCAGCTCGGTCAGCGTCGTCTTAGGAGTGGGGGACCACAGGACACTGCTCAGCCATAAACAGATAGGAGACACACCTATACACTCACACAGACAGAGATGACCAGCAGCAGTGGACAGGAGCATATAGACCAGGAGAACAAGACATGTAAGATAAATGCTAAGATGCCCTTCGGCAGGAATCTGAGGCTAGTTAGCTAGACCAGTTAGCTCGCGAGCTATCTTTAGGACAAACTGATTTTAACACCAATATGAATTCGGGTGGACTATGTATTGTCTCAGCTTGCTTTATAAATGGAATCCTTAATCGTTTTATCTTCTTATTTTATTCTTGGAGATGGAGCTGTTCAAGAAAATGTTTCACAGCACTGTGGTATAACAATGTCATCTTTTCCATTCAAGACTCATTTGCTTTACAAACTTAACCTATCAATGTTATTTATGTTCCCATTAGCTAAGTGTTACAGGTATTGAGATTAAAGAGCAATTGGAATAAGATCAAATAAACCACTAATTGGCCCAGTCAACATAATCATTTTTCTGGTACTTGCTATAGGTTAGGCTAAATATTTAGACCATAAAAAGTTGGTCAATGTATAGAAATTCATCTAACTGGATCTCTAACGCATCATGGTATGTTCTCTGTCACACCAAGGACTAATTCACTCAGCTGTTGCTTGTAAACACACCGCACGCACATGGCTTTTTTCCTCATCACCTGCTGGATGGACAAGGGCAGTCTGACCTCAGAAAAAGCTGCCTGACAAAAACCTGGTATCGACTAAACGGAAGGTAATTGTTAACTTTTTCCTCCAATACTGAATTCAGGATGTTACCTTCCGCAAAGTGGCATTACCACAGCTGCTAGCAGAGTCTATATAGACAAAGGGACAATTAGTGTTGCATTCCTGCATCGGTGTGAGTGGATTTTCCAGAAATACCAGCCTCCGATGTGATTCTCCCTTTCTCTCTTTCTAGCGCCGCTCGACGTTTCGATGTCCATTTGCGAGACTCTATGGCATCATTGCAGCGAGGGATTCCCTGTTTTCCAAAGAGGGATTCTGCGTTGCGCATCCGAAATGAACTCTGAAAGGACTGGTAGATTGTGTGGACGGCATTGGTGGGTGAACGTATCAGCTGAGAAGAACTTTGTATTAGTATTACATGTGAAGTGTTATTGAGGGTAGCCGGGTGAATGCTAGTTCATTGTCACATAGGTATAGACATTTTGCTTGTCTACCCCAGTTTTGTGCTCTATGCCCGGGGATCAAAAGAACCTGCTCAGTGTTGGAGTATAGAAATAGATTGGAACTATAATACCACACCTTGTTGCGACATAAGCCCAGGGGAATAGTAAGAACAGCTGCTGCCATCGGTCCGAGGACTTTCTGGCAACGTACTACTCGGACCGAGCTGCTGGATAGAAGCGAGCAATCCAACCGCAAATTGCCTCCTGACAGGAGGCAGTTAGATGCACACGCATTGTCTTGGAATTAATTTCTATACCCAGAAAAGATGCAACCAGAGAAGGGGTCAGAGAGCAATTTTTCCAGTTTCTTTGCAGATCCTCTGCTTCTATGTGTATGCTTCTGTGCCTGACTCTGAGCATGCACACAGCATGCAGTCGTCGAGGTTGTGGAACAGGCGCTAGGGCTGCGTTTCAGCCCGAAAGAAAGTTTCACAAACTTGTACGCTATATTCTGATAATCTCTGAAATTTCCTGTGCCTTGGTGTTATAGGGATATTGAAATACACATCATTAACATCGTATAATGTTACAATCTGTGTGTCCATCTAAACTCGGTCTCCCATTCCCCTATAATACCTGCTGTAATACCTGTTCGCCTCTGACAGAGAAACTATTCCAACTGCCTTTCTATAATAAACCCTGAATTTCAAGCACAGACTGCTGACTGTTTGGGATGTGAGCTAGTACTCTGGCGAACTTTGGGGGTCTGTGTGCAAACTGCAGGACATACCTCAAAGTTGCAGTGTGCAGGCCATGTCATGTGTGTATAGTTCAACCGAATAGTTCAATATCCTTGTTGAGCCAGGGCTCCTATAGTCTAGATAGATAGATACTTCATTGATCCCTGGGGGGAAATTCTTGGGTTGCAGCTGCATAACAGTATCACAAGAATGTACAAAATACAAAGGCAAGGTACAAAATACAAAAAAGGCCTAAAAAAACAACTAAATGCTAAAAAAGACTATAAATAAGCAGAGCGAATGAATGGATGGTATATGTACAGTATACAGGGTTAAGAAATGGTAATGTGTGAATGAATGTGAAAGGGGAATGAAGTGGCTAAAGTGTATGGCATATGTAATGCAAGCCAAATATGTCAGTGTCCTCTGTTGCCCAAATCTGTTGAGTTACATTTCCCACTGAACAGCCAAACTGAGGAAACACCTTTACATTTTCTGAATAGGCAGAGAACCTGAACCTGTGTGACTGAAGGCGGGACCAAGTTAAAGGAGACACCAGGGTCCATGACCAGGGTACCATGCTTCAGAACATTTATTTGTGCATGTGTGTGGGGGGGAAGTCTTCTGAGTGAGAGTGTCCCATGTTTTGGGGTGAAAGAAGGTCTCCCGGGGTGAACTTCAGGTCTTCCATCTTGCCTATAGGAGAGCCTCCCCTTTGCCTAGAGGGAGCCCCCTGAGCTGCTGCCACGTGGGCTCCAGCACAGTGTTGTATGGCCCTTGTAGCTCCATGGGACCACATTGCCTCGGGCCGAGCAGATGAGCACTTGGGAAGCATACGCTTCCAAGCAGCCTCCTCCCTCCAAGCTGCCTCACAATTCTCTTTCATCTGCTCCATCATGGCTTCCCCAAAGAGGCCCTTAGGAGTGAAGGGGGCATCCAGGAGATTCACCTTATCTTTATCCTGTTGGCAATAAGGATGAGCCAAAGGTGATGCGATATGGCCACAGAAAACCCCATGGCATGGCTGGCATTCAGCGCTGGACATCTGGAGAGATGAAAGGCAAAGTCACAGCAGCTATGTGGTTAGCAAAGTAGTCCCTCATCTCCTCTAATTATACTTAAGATCTTGAGCTTGTTCTACTTAAAACACAACATTGGTAAAAGCTGGATAGCCTAAAACGAGACCACTGACAGCATAGCATGTGAGCAGGAGTGGAGCGGAGTGCTGTTAATTCAACATTGGAACATCTGCCGCTCAAGCCCGCTCCAATTTGCTCCGGTGCTGCTCAGTAATGCGTCACCAAAGTCCTACCTGTGAAAGAGGTTGGGCGCGTTGGGACAGGCAGAAACCTCGCCCACCATACAACCCCCCCATTCAAAGAAAATAAGGAAAGAGATACAGTCTGCTTGTGTATTGTGTGTTTTGAAACAACTTCCAGTTTCTATTTGGCGGGGAGTAACAGAAAAGTAATATAATGAGTGGATTACTTTTCACAAGGAGTAATAAGTAAAGTAATATTATTACTTTTGACTACTGAGCAAAGAGCAATATATTACATTTTTGAAACTCTTTACCCAATGGTATCCACCAGGCACCATCAATTGTTAGTTTCAAGAGCCTCATTGGTTTGTAAAATTGGGTATTCTTGCTTTTATTCTAGTTTTACTTTTATTATTTTCATCCTGTCTTGTTATTGATTTTATTGATTTTATTTAAAGTACTTATGTATGAAAAGTGCTGTATAAATAAAGTTTATTATTATATTATTATTATAACCTAAACTGTTTTTTATAAGCACATCAAAACAACTGAAGCCATTCGCAAAGTCTGTAATGTGTGAAACATTTTATTGACATGAAAAATTGATTGCTCTCAACTGGTGCTTTATTTCTGTTACAGGCGTCACAATGTTTTTCAAAGTACCTCTATCAGTCAGTGCTTTGACAGAGCTTCCCATAAGAACAAACCCACAAACCAGTTCTGTCCGGATCTTGTCAGCCAGGACAGAAGGCCACTCAGCAGGAACACTTCACCTGGCGGGACGGGCGGGATGGATATGCCTTGATGGGTAGGTTCAGCAGATGGGGATTCCCCAGGTGCATTTCAAAGGATATAGACAAGATGAGAATAATATATTAATTCACAATGTGTTCATGAGGGGCTTCATCATTTGAACAATCACATTCCATTGCAGTGTTTTATTCAGCTATTGTAATAATGCAGTTGTTTTGCACAAACTAGCCAATGTTGTTACACAGGAGGAATGAATGCCATTCATCACCAGTAATATCTATACTGGTGGTACTGGTGGTGGTGGTTGATGCACCTTGATCAGAAGATGGACTCAAATATAGAGAAGTGGTTCTTTAACTAGGTTTGGAGTTTCATAGGCCAGAAAGGAATCGTTTTTATATGCAACACATGTCAACTGGATGGTTATAGAGCAGAAGGGAATCCATTCATATATTTAACAAAATACTTATGACGGATCAATGCAGGAGCACATTTCATTACATTGCTTTACTGATAATCATTTACTACTAGTAATATCTATCCTATCCTGCGGTGCACACCTGAGGAACCTGGCACAGTAGAAAGGGTGGGCCGTAATAAATTGCTTCTGATCCACAGATCGATTTTGGTAAAGAAGGATCCTCCAAGATATTAAAGATGAATTGACTGAATGATGAACATGAATAGATTTTAAAAGAGCATCCGAATCAATGTACATTACGGAGACGTGAATCAAACTACAGTTGCTTCTGTCTATATTTAACTCATTCCTGCCACATGTAGTTATGTAATACGCATGATACTAACTGTAGGAATCTAGCCCAATTAACATCAAAATATTGATATATATCTCAGACATATAGTTTTATTCTCAAATACATAGAACAACCAGGATCTGTTTGGTCTGAAAACATTCAATTGAATGTCATGAGAAGTTACTTACAACACCACTCTAATGATCTGCATGAGCTTTTTACATAAGAGCTTTGCACTAACGAGAATCTCTTAAACACTTAACGCCATTTGTCAAAAGTACCCACTCTTATTTCATTCCACACCATTTCCTTTCACACTATGACAGGATCATGTCACACTGGCTTTGGTTTATTGAGTGAATCCAGTGGTATGGCTGTTTGATAATCTGTCTCTCACTGCTCCCACACTCCCAGTCTCCCGTGCTCCACCTACTTCCTGTGTCAGTATGTTTGATCTCAGCGGGGTTTAGTGTCTTGCTGGCGTGAACTTGACCCATGGACAAGTTACAGCTGATTCCATGGTGTCCTGTAAAATTGGTCCATGAGCCATCTGCATGCTATAGTTTGTGTGAGTGGTGCGGGTGGAAGCGATTGGCCCGTGTTTGGGATTACTGAGCAGGATTATAGTCTTTTCCTTTGATCTGGAATCCACTGCATTAGGGGCGTGAAGGCAGACAACTGTATATCCACCACTATTAAAATTGCTGAGCTGTCTATACAAATACTTTGATTGGTTTCTGCACCACTCAGTCATTTCCTATATACAGTATCAACCACTAACTCTCATCTAGTATCCCCCTCCCTCTCCCCTTTTTAATGCTGTTCTGTACACGCAAACATGCAAGCTTCTTAACCATCTACGTGCTAGTGGATAGTTCAAATTATTACAGAGCACAAAAGGGAGCACTGTGTTCATGTATTTTCTGTTTTGTGTAGTGAAACATTCCAACTGCTTAGCTATCTATATGCTAGCAGATAGTAATATAACTACAGTCTGTAAAACTGAAATATAAAATGTTTGCAGAAATCCTTTTTTGCATTTTACTGAAAAACTATATTTGCAGAAAAGTAAACAATACAACAAAAATTATATTTGTTAGCTGCAAACACATTTACAGATTCCTACTGTATATGTAAACTACATGTTTCTATTATTGTAGGCGAACTCCAAATATCTATTTTGTATTTATTTGTATTGTATTCGTATTTTGCCTGTCATTTTATTATTGATCTGAGCAACGTTGAGTTATTATTCAGCATAACCCTAACCCTACACTCAAAGTCTATTGAAGGTGAAGCCAGAGATTAATAATATCACTGTCTAAAGTCTATATACTGGCTTTTCAAATTTTATTGAATAATGTTATTCAATTACACAATTGCTCTATTATTAGCCGTAAAAAAGAACATTAGCATGGATCAACTATAATTTGTGTAGTGTAATTATGTCACTTTGAACATATTCAGAGTGTTAATAATGAAGCTTAACATTAGTTAAATCACAAATCACCTCTTTGGTTCTACTTCATTCACAAACTATATCATTATTACTATATCATCATTCACTATAAAAATACAATGGAAGTCTACATTCAGCCATCGGTATATATGTGAAAATAAATCGCAATAAAAGTGAAATATCTTAAAAATATTAAGTTGGTAGAGAAATAATAGTGTTCATGTGCCAAGGAATCTGTAGTTTGGCATAGGACTTTTAGTGTTTACACGATGCAGGTCTTACTTGCAGTGTTCTCACAATTGCATCACAGAGTTACTCCCATGTTAAATATTTTGTTATTGCAGCGTTAAAATATAAATAATTATCTAAAATGATATCAAAATGGGTTTTGTTACTGCAGTGGAGTTGTCTAAGTTACACAAACCTGACAAGCATTACCGAAATAGTCGAAGCATTTTCCTACCAGTAGCATCTCTAATAGCTACATTATTTCATAGTAAAGGGGTGTAAGCTGAGTCTACACTGTGATAAACCATAAAGAGATAGCCATAGTAATCACACAGTGAGGAAGCATCTAAATAGGCCTATGATTATTTGAACAAAAATGCAGACAGATGCAATATTAACCAATTAAACTGTATCTTATTCACAGACGGTGTCATAGTTGCAAACGATTTAGATTATTTCATATAAAATGTTTGAAAACTTTTGTGAGGGAAGGCAAAACTATTGAGGTCACGCCAAGGTTACTCCTTTTTTTTTCCTCTTGACATTTTTTCCACTATATGTCCCTTCATCGCTTCCATATGATTTGATTGTATTTCTTGAATGTTAGAAACATTAAGGTGGATCAGTAGTTTTTTGGATTTATTTACCATGTTTGCAGATCATGTACATAGTTGCAATGAGGAGTAATTGAGTTTATACTTCAAGAACGTGTGGGCTTCTAACCAAGGACAAATCTTTGACATTCAATTCCACCACCACACAGGCCTAATGTGGCACTGTTGCAATATTTGGACTGAAGTGGACTGAAATAAGAATTTCTGTTGGGTTTTTACACACTTCAATCAATGCATGTGTACGGGGTAAATTCCTGTGGTTCCTTTCCTGTGATCACTTTTGGTATGCTCTGATGGCTATCTGGATTAGTTGTGCTATCTCTGATTCTAGTTGCCTGTCCCCTCATCATCGACTGTTTCCTCGACCAGATCCGGGCAGATTGGAGCCGGCCCTAATCTAAGAGACCCACATTGCTGAGGCGACTGCTGGCTGACCAAGAGGTTGGCACTGCCACCACCTCGTAATGACCACGACAGCTGCTGTGGCGGAGACATGCATCACAGGGAGTCAGCAGCAAAGACACAAGTATGTTGGGTCTCACTTTTTACTTTATGAACTGCCATTTTAGTGATGAGTGTCTGTCTTTAGTTGTTCCAAATTTTGCTATTACATGCCATAGTTGTGCACCTCACACACATTTGAAGTATAGAATCAATTATAATCAAATGAAAAGAAAACATCGTCCCATTTATCACTGCATTCATGTCCTACTCTCATCTTTTGTTTTTGCTCTCCAGCCCTTTTATATCCATTCTCTTCTTCCCATTTCCTCTGCCATCCTATAGATCCCTCTCCTCTATCCTCTTCTCCTTTCCTTTCCTGAGTGTGTATCCTCTCTTGGGGTGTGCTGCAGCAGATGCTCGCAGGGCTAAAATCTGGATGGATTACAGGAACTAACAGATGCTGCTACTGTTTGTACCAGCCAAGGCAGCAAGCCCAAATCAGACAGAACAAGAAAGGGGGCGGGGGGGGGAGTTGTGCGGGGGGGGTGTTGAGCAACACGTTTGTCAGTGCAATGAGGGGGTGGAGTTATAACGGGATAACTGTGTGTGTGTGTGTGTGTGTGTGTGTGTGTGTGTGTGTGTGTGTGTGTGTGTGTGTGTGTGTGCCTATATATGTATCTGTCAGTGTATACACGTCTGATAAATGTGAATGCATGTGTGTGATTAAATTATTGACACAATACTGAATTTGATACTGAATGCCCAGCGGTGGGGTATGTTTCAAGGTAGTACCAGTACTGTATCAAGGATATAAGAATATAGACAAAAAATGATGTCATAGATGATGTCATAGATTTGGAATCGATAAGGTGCTGGGCATGCAGACTTTCATAACCATATAATTCAGTAACTAAACAGAATTCTCAATCAATCTTTGTGATCAAACATCCCCGCCTCTCTTTTTGTTCTCATGGTGCAGCTGAATGCCTACTGAGGATGATGGAGATGCGAGACTCAGTCCTGAATGTTCATATTTCTATCCACAGACCCCTCACCCATCTCTCTGACAACTTTATCTAACAAAACACAATTCTTGGGAATCCACAACACCTAATAATGGAAGTGTACCAAACTAGACACATGACTGAAATGACTGAATGACTGAAATGACCTCCCAGAGACATAGAATCACTCACTCATATTCATACCCAATTTACAACTTGGATGCATACAGGATGAAACTGGAGAACAATTTGTGAGTATACTGAAAAGACTTGCCTCTATCAGGTCATAAGCTCTTGTGTTCAGCGCCACTAGTAGCATATGAACACACTCACATGCTCACGGATCAGTACCACACCTGTTCTTAGTCATTATAACGGATCTTTATCTTTTTCTCATCTATGTTTGTGACCCAAATGTTTCCTTTCCACCGTTGAAATTCTCCAACCGATTCACTACAGCAGCAATTAACAGTATTTAGTCTCTGGGGCATGCACAAACCTGGCTGGGACCATATGAGTTCATCAATCCAAGAAATACTATAGAGGAAGGCATAATGGCAGAGCCTGCAGTCGATTCCCCTCTGCACGCCGGAAATACAATGGGTCTTATTCTGGGAGCAACGGTCCTGAATTATTATGGGCTAAAGTGTGAGAGGGGGTGTTGCTGCGATACACTGTGTTTTATTTCTTACGGAACGGATAGCAAAACTTGTTTCTGGATACAAAATAATGAAACTAGGGAATGAGAGATAACCTTTATAATACACGTGTTCACCTGCACTCGCTAACCATTAACCTTGGAAATTTAGACACATACCATGAGTCACCACCAAAACAATATTGTTTCGATTAGGTTAGTCGAGAATAAAAGATTGTTTTGGGAAAGTAATTTGCAAAGCGACGACTGTAATGCAATTTCAGGAGGAAGCAAAACGAGAACGGCCAAATATAATTACAAATACAAAACAGATACAAAAAAAAAAAAGAAACGTATCGCTTGATTGCTTGAAACTGATTTGCTAAGGGACACTTAAAAGCTGTACACATAATATGGGATTACGTTTATTCTGGTAACACTATGAAGGCCATGCTTTATTGGAGCATTTCTAAAGGACATTTTTAAAGGAAAGCATCTGTTGTCATAACGATGTATAAGTAATAGACAGATCATATCTCATAAAATGAGATATGATCATAAAAGAATCGAAACAGCAGTATTTGCTTTCTATTTTCATCGTGACACGTTTGTATTAGGCGCTATTGGGGGCTAGAATATTGCCAGCAAACAAGTGGACAGACAAGTACAGACCTCGCCATTGCTGAAAAATCATTTTGCGATATGGGCTGCATTTCCATTCTTGACGTAGGTAAAGTGCCTGAGGGTTAGTGTGATGAACCATCCCACATTTCACATTGTCAGGGTATTGTATATAATAAGAGATATAATATGAGATTCTATTATGTGTTTCATTATCTAGTGTATAGTCTATAAATACCCCTGTGGTGTTTTATCAATATGGCTGTCATTCATTACAGCCACCTCTCTCTTACTCTTACTGTATATAGATCTGTGCTGTGTGAAGAGTGATGAAACAATAATGGGCTAAAATAATAAAGCCAAAACATTGCATCTGCGTCTATCCATCTGTGTTTAGGGTCTACGCGATCCCAGAGGGAGTTGGATGTGACACGTCTGTCTTGGATGAAAGAAATCATCCTGCAAAATATGTGCTGAGGAGAGGGAGAAAGGAAAAAAGAGGTGGAAGAGACATTGTGAAAATAGCGAGAGGCTCTCAACTGAGACCGGTAACACCTGTTAAGTTTATATGAACAGCTGTCCCTATAGCAACCTCTGGGATGGTGGTTGAGTGCAGTTCTGTTGTAAACATCTATAATTTATGCATTGGAGGTGTTATTCAAAGCACAGCACACAGCCCATAATATCTGAGATTTTCAGTCAAGAGAACATCCATCCATCTGTTCCAAGCAATGGTTTTGATTTGGTCTTGATTTTCTTACAACTGCATGGTTATTTTCAATCACAGTATGGCTGTTGTGAAGCTAGTTATCAGAAATAATGCTTGTATTCAAGCTCTCTTATCACAGATGCAGATCTACCAGCTTATTCTCTCTGAGGTATGACGCATTACGGTGACAGTTATAGAGAGGTGCAATTCAAATTTAATACTGCTGCAAAGTCGGGCAAGTATTTTCATCAGCGATCTTTTTATATCTCATTGGGTCCGAGCCACCCTGCCACATTAAACGATGAGTGGATTTAGAAGGGTAGGATGAAAGTAAGCCCCTTATTCTACAGTACAGTATAGTACAGTGTTTTCTAACTAGGACCCGTGCAGGTTAATAGGGTGTTTGGTGTGTTTTCGTCATTGTTTTGTGAACCTCCTGGAAGTGGAGACATGTGACTCCCACCACCTGCTTACTGCACTGAATGTGTCCGTGATACCCAGTATACCTAGCAGGCAAGTATAATTAATTTCTTTGTAAATAACCTGCAGCCCCATCGATCCCTGTGCATGTTTAATTCCATCCTGGGAAACAGTGTGAATGACAACCGACCCACCTGCCAACCTGCCAACCTGCCAACCCGCCTCCCCTCCACACACACACGTACCCAGGCATCATTTCCATGTGTTACACTTGATAATTGAAGACGGCGGTTAAAGTCAGAAACTCCCTGGTGGGTTTACCCTTTTGTATGATGCGGCTTTCTAGGCATACACACCGTCCCCTCCTTTCCCACTGACACCTCTGACTCACCATCTGTGACTCACCGATTACAATTGGCTCCTGATTTCTTATCCATGCTATCCATTCATAAAAAACTTTTCTTTCTCTTTCTCCTTCCTCCAAGACTGCCTTTGTTCCCTCTCCAGATTCTTGTTTCTTGCTATTGCTGTGCTCCTGTTCAGTTAAGTGTTGTATGTGTGAGTTGCTTTGGTTAGATCTGGAGCTCATGTGTATGAATATCTCTTTACTCCTGCACTTATTGCATTGCAGGTGCATGCACGTTGTGTACTACTAAGTGTGGATTCACATTGAACATGATATTGTATAGCTTAATAGGTAGAGTGAGCCCGCTACAATGAACGCTCTTCATTCCCCCATGTAGGGGCTCAGTCAGGTGTGACTCATGGTGAATAGAGGCTTGGACAAATGGGATTCACAGTGAGCTGTCAGGCTGACAAGCTTGTCATATCCTTCTCCTATAATGGTCTTTCCATGTCTCACCAGGTCAGCATGGAGATGCAGCCGAAATGTGTAGCGTTGCATTTACGTCTCTCCCTGTCAAGTGCCAGGTGGGGTTTTGATGGGATAGGAAGAGGTGTCGATAGTATCTGGAGCTCCTCTTCAACTGTGTAGAGATAACTAAATAGAGTTTGTCTTCCAATTATTAATCCAGAACAGATGAGAACAGATGAGAAATGGTTTTATATATCAGAGCCAAGAGCCGCAGTGGGAGTGCACATTGTGTACCATCAGCACTTAGACCGTATGGATTTTGTGTGTACTCGTGTTTGTTTTTCACACGTGCGATACAAAAACAATTCAACTGATTCCTCAATTTTTCACACTGCTAACTGAAACACACACACTTCTACCACATTGATCATAACTTGGATTTTAGCCTTTTTCTTATATGTGTTAATGGTGGTATGATTTCTCCAGTGGAAGAATAAACAGAGAACAGGAGGAAAAAAAACATTTGGTTTGAGGCGAGTTTGATTTATGCTGTAATTAAAAGGAAAATGCTGTGCGGTGGGGTTTTTTGTTTTTTTTTGGGGGGGTGGGGGGGGCAAAAGGATGCAGAGTGATGTTGTGGTATGAATGAGAGGACTTATCCCAGGAAGCCTCTGAAGAGCTACCAGCATGATCAACAGCTGTCTGTGTGTCTGTGGCGTAGATGATGAGGCGGGATGTTTGACATAATGATTAGAGCCTTAAAGTTTAATGGGCATGGATGGGAGGAAGCATTTATTCTTGAAGATACCACAGCCGACCCAGACGAAAAACGGTGACAGTTGGCGACAGCTTTATAACCTTGTTAAATACAGTCAGCATTCAAGCTTTTCAATGTAGGAGGTATAAGCCTCGACACTTCCTTTAAGCCACTACTATCTTTCGTGCTATCAAGAACAAAGATGATGCATGTCGTTGACCGGGATGCTTTCGTTATTTTTAACCTTGGATTACAGGATTCTCTTACTTTCACAGCCATCAGCAAAGACCATCTTAGACCACTTATCAGTAAGGCAGAAGTGATTCAGTGAAAAGGTCACAAACTGATTACACTGCCCACTTCCCCACTGTCCAACCAGCGGGTGGTCACAACCTCCCTCTCTTCCTCCCTCTTTTTCCTCACCTCTGTCTTTGTTCATTTCATTCTTGCTCTCTGAGGTCCTTCCTCCCTCACACTCTGCCTGGCTGCTGCACACTCAGATCTTACCCCCCATGTCTCTTTGCTAGAGAGCTGTATTCATGTGATGGCTTGTGATCTGATGATGAAATGAATCCTAAATGTCTTTGACATTCTGCAGAATCCTGCAATGGCTCACTTTCATTTTCTCTCTCATTGGCTGAGGGATTCCTCTGCGTTGGTGGGATGATGATGGCCCATATGTGCATCATCAGAGTCTAATTATTATCTCTGTAATCTTTGGGAAAACTGATGAGTCTTGAAAAGACCTTCCTAATTTCAGCAACAAATTGCTTGAACACATTGTCGGAAATATTCATGTTATATGTTTCACTGGCTGTGAAATTTCAGGAGATTATTTCTCACTCATTTCTATTTCACGATTTGAGGTCAAATCAAATGAGGTATGGGCATAAAGTAATTCAACACATTTAAGAACACGAAGAATGCAAGGTTATATAAGGCTTTTATTTTGGCAATCTAACAGTGGTAAAGAAGATTTGCTACAGTCTGTCAACATTATTATTATTATTATTATTATTGGTAAGAGTAACACTTTACATTATGGTTCACAATTAATGATGAATTAACTAGTGATTAAGCATTAACTAACCATGTGCTAACATGTTTGTTAGTACTAGTTATGCTTCAGTCATGGTCAACTAATATGCTACTTAACCATTATAATAAACCATTATCAAAACCGTAGTTCCAAGGTGCTTGGCAATTACAGAACATATCAATAAAAAGCCAAAGTGACCAAATAAGTTTTAAGGCACGCGTTTAAAACAGTTGACAGTGTTTGCAGACCTAACATCAAGAGGAAAGTTGTTCCACAGTTTGGGGGCCATCACCAAAAAGTTACCTCTGGATTTTAGTTTTGAGACCAAAAGACCTTGATCAGTAGCTCTGAGAGGCTTTATCAAGGAGTCAGCAGTTCAGTTATGTATAAAGAAGCCTGGCCATGCAAAGCCTTATATGTAATACAAATTTTGAAGTCAATATGGAGCTTAGCGCGTGTTCACCTCTCTCTCACTCTTTCAGTCATTATTCTGTCCCTCAGCTTAGCATCATTGCCAATTATCCAACCACCCTTCCCAAACACCTTTGGGAACCAATCACAAACCATTTCACTCTATCTTTACCCCCCTCAGCTGCCTACGTGTGTTTCACCGCAACAGATTGACGTGCCACAACCTCCCCCGCCCCCACAAGCATCACGGCTCCATCAGATATCCAGATATATAGGGGTTAGATCTTCAGCCAGGGTGGTCAGCCTGTCTCCTGCCTGTCCCTGGGGAGCTTCACCCTAAGATTGGATACCTCTCGGAGTCTACGCCAAACGTCTGCCTCGGCACATTTTTCATGTAGTTGTCGCAATACATTCTTGTAACGGTATCGCCTCTCATGACTGAGCTGATATTTAACTGGGAGCCAGTGCAAGGACGCCAAAACAGGAGAGATGTGAGACCCAAGAGCAGTCTTTGTCAGTAGCCTTGCAGCAGAAATGTTCTACCATAGCTATGTCATCATCGAATTAAACGACATTTACAAACACACTCCCCTATCCGCCGAACGCACATAAACACGCATCAAGCATGTACATACACAGTTATGTCCAACTGGCAGGATCAGAAGAAGTCAAGTCGAGGTTATCCACATTTGCCTTACATATTGATCAAAATCTACTGCTGGGAAATCAAAGGTCAAAAGGTGGTGGTCTGAATCAAAGGCAAATACTAACAGGAAGGCCTCCTTCCTCCCCAAAGCCCGCTAGCTAGTGTAAATTATCATACAGTTTGCGAAGTGACCTGGGCTTTGAGACCAATTAGGTCCTGTGGCCTCAGGGCATCATTGAATATGCCATTGCTGCACCTCTCAAGAGCATCGTTTCAGGACAGAGAAAAGTAACACATTTTAAACCACACACACAACAACAACACACATGCGGACACAGAAGATCCATTGTTTTATACCCCCTTGTAAAAATACATGATGTGTGATTCGTAATGAGTTGGAGTGATTGAGTGGTTCTCCAATATACCCTGGTCTTACGTGCATCACTTTCTTCGTTAGCGGTTCATCTAGTATTTTACGAAGAAACCTTATTACTAATTCATTTCCATGATTCACAGCCAGTGATATTGATCACAGGAAATGAAGCCCATAAAAACAAAATGTGCAGAGTGATATGACCATGTTTAAGAAGACAGTTGAACTATGAGGAATTCGACTGTTCGAGTGTTATACGTATAAAATAATACTTTTTTTAATACATTTTTGCTTACATACTTTGCTTTCTTACATGTACCACTTTTACTTTACTTTAACAACAATAATAATAATGATGAAAATAAGAATCTATGTCAGAGCACAAGGTCTTCCAACGTGTTGCTCAAAGACGTTATACTACAGGGCACATGCTCGGTAGTATAGCCAAGTGCAACCAAAAAAGACCAGAATACAGCAGCACGCCTCACCCTCCACTGCAAATACAGGACAAACTAACAAAATGCATACCAGGTTAAACCGGCTTATGTTGGAAATCATCACAGCATCAGAAAACTCCAATATGCCTATATAATCAATTCACATACAGCTCTAGCACACACACGTACTCCACCAGACATGCAGTAAAGGCCTTTTCATCGTTCCCAAATCCAGAAGCAATTCCATGAAACGTGCACAGAGCAGAAACAGCATAGAACTCACTCAAACAAATAAATCAAAAAAATAAGAAAATTCCTAAAAGATCAAAGCTCTTCCATTTCGTATAGCTGAAATAGGTATAAGACCAGAACCTTTTTTTTCTTTTCTTTTTATCTTTTAATTACTCTGTATATCTGTCATTTTTTGTAATGTAATGTTATATGTTTTGTGTGGACCCCAGGAAGAGTAGCTGTTGCTAAATACACAGCTAATAGGGATCCAGAAATGGTGTCTCGTGTGCACTAGATACAACACTGCTCCAGTGCCACTGCTCAATACCGATGATTGTGCCTGGCTATTCTTCATGCTGTTGTTTTGTTTAAAAACAAAAAAAATTAAAGAATACCCCTGCCATATCTGAATGAATGAACACTTGAGCAGTGAAGCAGAGAAAAGCCAGGTATAAATGGAAGGCTGGTAAACTGCAGGTGTCCTGCAATTTTATGAAGGACCTAATACTGAAATATCAGTGGTTCAGAATGTGAGCATGTGAGGTGAGTTCAATTAAGTGGTCATTAAGTGGTACGGGGCCTCTGCCAATCACTGTCATGTCATTTGAGTGGAACTAAAGCAATACGATACACATGATTTTAATTGGTCAGTCTAGGTCAGAAGAAACAAGGTAGAGCCAGAAGACACAATATCAGAAAAACACATTGTGTTTTAGGATATATAGATCTTCATATTTTTCAAAAGAAGAAAGGTAGGTGTAGTACAGACTTGCTACATCTACACAGTAGGATACGTGCTTGGTTAAATGAGTGATTGACTATCCAAGTAAAAAAACATCTTATCAACCACTGTTATGCTGACAACACACAGCTGTATATTCTAAATAACCCTAATGTCTTGTTTTGCCATATTTCTGTTTTTTGCTGTGAAAATAATGAATGTAATTATTTTTCTAAAGTATCCATTAATTGCTTTTTGTGTGTTATGACTAAAGGAAAGCATTTATTTGAAAAATTACCAGAATTAAATGAAGCTAGAAATGATCAGCATGCTACTCTGATCACTCCACATCATATTCTACTGTTACACTCCAAGATCTCAATAACCGCATCAGCTCACTGCACATAACTAAAATGTAAATAGTTTCCCGAGTGACATCGTCAATGTGCAATCTTAAATCAACCCTCTGTTCTCACGCTGAACATCCTGCACTTAAATAATCCTTCAATTCCTGACTCCATCCGATATGGTAAAATTGGAAAATGGGGAAACGATCTGAAATGTCAGCGTGCAGGACGCCTTGAACACATTACTCAGAGTAAAAATATTGTCTCTAAGAACTGCAGATGAAGCAGTTGCTCTGGCTGGTTTAGAAATTATTGGGTACAGTTAGAGTGCCTACTGTCGAGCTGAATAATCTACTGTGAGATATTTTAGAATTTGTTAAACTGTAAGCTCTACTGCATCAATATATGAAAATCCTAATATAAAAAGATATCGTCTTTCACAAACTCTAGACTTCTCACAACAATGAACACATTAAAGGTTCAGGTATATCATGGAGATTTGAAGACTCTTTGATTAAAGAATTTCATAGAGTCACACCTCAGCAGTCATGACTACAGCCCTCTCTGGACAGGGATTTTCTTTAGCTTCCCGGTAAAAATTCTGGCTGAAATTACCTACTTTTTGAGTTAACTTTTACATCCTAGGGTCATTTTAATCCTGTCAACATATGGTGTTTTACACATAAGTATATGGCATCTGGATTGCAAGGGCCATATAACCAGTGGTTGGTTAGAGCAGCATCTTTTCAACAATATTGGGCCATTTGAGTTGTGCCTGTTTCGCTGTACTGTGTGTTGTGTGGCACTTTCACACACCCTGATTACCACGGTCCTGCAGTAAATTATTTTACTGTCCGGATGACTGACTGAAATGACCGATGTGCTTGGGCAAAATCAAATTACTGACCTCCCCTGGTAATACTAATGCAAAAGTCAAGTAAGTAATGCAAGAGAGGTCCTTAAATTTTAGCAGGGCTATAAATGTCAAGGTGAAAACAGGGTTGTTGAAAGGTATGACGTCTTGAAGAATTGTTGGACTGTTTCACATGAAAGTATGAACAAGTTGCTGAGTTGCTGTGCACAAGAAATTAGAACCTAATTCAAAATATTCAATATATTTTATTTTTTTCTTTCACTATTGAATATATTTTGTTTATTTTACCAAATATATATAGATGGTACAACACAAAAGGATTAAATTATTTGAAATCCGTCCGTCCATAATCACAGCCAATAGTTCAAAATTCAACAAGAAATTCATCACCAATATACTGTGATGTAGAAATAAGGAAGGATGTGTGAGTCCATGATTGCTAGTGACACAAATTGATCGTAAAAGCCTTCCTGCTTCGTATTCCACTGTATTTTACTCAAAGTCATGAAAATAACTAGCTACTTCCTGTCTGAATGTAGTGGGTAATGAACAACAGACCTTTAAAATGCTTAAATCTTTCATGTGTAACACAAACATATAATAGATGAATTCAAAGGCCAGCATTAGCCTGCATTCTAGCAATACATCTTCATTACAGACTCAGTTAAGGACTAACATATTATTAACCAGTATCTTCCATCAATTAGGGTCAAACACTTGTTTCACAGGGGAGCTATTTGTAAGAGTTTGAGAATAATTTACTTTCTTTAGCATCATATCAAATGGGAGATTTTTCCATTACTGAGCTGCATAATTATTTTACAAAGTATGTGCATTAGCATGTCATTAATGTCCATTGGCATGATATTACGCAAAGATGTCTGATGTTATTTTCACCCTAATAACAAATGAGAGGCTTTTATTATGAAATCTATTTATCACTATTACAAATGTGGTGACTCCACATACAGCGTTTATGCATCGTCTGGTCATATATATCTATATATATCTATATGGCTATGCAATTCTTCTGTTCATGCAACTAGGTATCTGTATGAGCCACTTTTTGTTGTGTTTATTTCATAAGGCAGCAACACGTCCCTGCAGGTGTGATTAAACGTGAATACAACTCATCAATCCGTGTTGATAAGACAAGCTGCCCTTGAGCCGCGGTTCATGGCCAACTGAGTGGTACCGGCTAACTACCCAGCTACCACTTTGTCATTGGGTACTGATGCATGTGTACCTCCAGCTGAAACTGAACTGAGGACAGCCTGATTATTGACATTGAATTAACCTGCTGAATTCAGTTAGTAACAATGGAAGCAGCTACGATATAATCCATCTTTCTTTCCCTCTTTGTCAGATTGATAGCAAACCTCAAACGTAGCCTGATAACACAATTTATCGTGCGTTATCTGTATTGGCTACACATGGCTGTTCACAGATTATCTACTCCGATTTGTATTTCCTGTTTCATTTCAGTAGCCGGCAAAGCACCTTATTACTTGTTTGGTTGTATTGTGATTTGGACTTGACCGTCCACCATTATCCGCACACCTCTACTTTACCTCCCAACATGACATGTGGCAGGACGGTGATAAACCTCTGATTAGCACTTCGGCTTCGCCCTCACCTCCCCCTTCCAGCAGGAAACCGTGCCACCCGATGGATTCAATCATCTGATTCCCTGAGCAAGTTAAGCGCAACATGTAATTCCAATCATGAATGGAGCGTATGGACGCCTGAACCTGCCTGGGTTTTTGAAAACGCCGGCTTCCTTCAAGCACCACCGGCTACCAGGCAAGTTCACTGTTTACATCAAATAACCCTGGCTATAGTTTACATTCAGCACCATGTCCGGGGCAGAAAATAACAGAACCCGAGGGTCTACATAGTGTGGATTGAATACCATTAACATTCCTCATCTCTCTGTGCCCTCACCGCAATGTACGGGGAGTGATGGAGGATGGAGTTCGGGGGGGATCTGTGTGTGTGAGGGTAATTTAAGGAGGGGGGGGGGGGGGCAAGACCTATCCGTGTGTCCAGTGGAAAAACAGCTGAAATTTTCTGTTTTAGACATTTTACAACTTTCTCAGAGGAATTAGACTTGGTGCTCTTAAAATCCCTGTTCTGGTTAGGTTACTGTAGGCTTCCAGTTCAGCGGCTTTCAATTTCAACATTTTAATTGTTGTTGGAATATAGTCATTCTTCCCCAAAAGATGTAAGTTTTTTTTTTGAGAAGAAGCTGAAAAACCCTGAGGACTGACAGCAAATCCAATGTCAAAATATCCCCATGCAATGACATCCTGGTTGTTCTTCATTGCCAGTGTGTGTCTTACCGGGACGAGAGAGAGCGAGAGAGAGAGAGAGAGAGACAGACAGACATCCTGGGTCAGTGAACCACCATTACCTTCAATGACAGGTGCTTTCATTCCCTTCATTAGCGCGATGCCTCCCCAGTGATGATGGGGGTTTAGGGTCATAAGTTGGGGCTCTATCACATAGCATCAGTTGTATATCTCTCTCCTTGTTCCTCCTTCCTGTCCTCAGCCTGATCCATCCATCCTGATCACGCTTCTAATGGTTCCTCCTCACAGCAGCCACCAACTGTAATGGAATTATGCTTGAGTGAGCAGCCGTCTCTCTCCTTCTCTCCCTCCCTCTGCCCTTTTTGTTTCTCTCCTTCTTATTTACTTACAAAAACACACACACACACACACACAAATCCGTTTATCTGATGTTTAATTCCCCATTTCCACGCGTCCCACTCTCTAGTCACCCTCTTCTTCTCATTTTTCATTTACAGAGAGCTGATTGTGCAATACACACTCACTCACTACATTCAAGACTATTGGGGGACAGAAGAGGAGGAGAAGAAGAAGAGCATTTGCTCACTCGCAGTAATGCAATAAACAATATGCTTCAGTTATTAGCGGGCCCCCACACATGTGTTGTTGAAAATCCCCATTCAATAGAGATAGTTCTACCCATCCCTCTTCTCCTACTTTGCCCCCATCCTCACAACCCTCCCCCTCCCTTCTCAGAGGAAGATGTTTTTTTACTATTTAGCATTATTCTTCGATTTCACACTCCACCTCCCCCCCCCCACCCCCTTTGCCCCTTTCCCTGTCTCTCCATGTCTGTATTGTGACACAGTCGTGCAGTCTCGCTCTCTCTCCTTGGGGAAAATCATCCTTCTATCGTCCAACCCCACCAGCCTTATCAGTGACAGGGGAGAGATGAATAAGGGATCAAAAGAGCCTTTTCTCTCCCTCTTTTCACACTGTCAGGTTATATTTACTCTGGGTCCCAGTGGCTCGGCACAATGCCGCACACACCAATTACACATGACAGGCTTTTTCATTTTCTGGGACCCGTGGGTGGGGCAGTTGTGTCATATTCAAGGGCACGCCGGAAACATACCTATGGTGACAGGGGCAAAACAATTCCCTTCAAAGTGTCGACATGATCACGTTTTTTATTTTTTTATTTTATTAGTACATTGGAGAATAAGTTGGGCCAGTGTTTCAGTCTTTCTTGTAACTTTAAGCATTGTCTGTTTAGCAGCTCTGGGCGACCAAACGCGTCTTTACTCGTCGCTTTCCACAGAGAATATTTTCACAACACATCCGGGCCCAAATTTATTCACATGAAATGATATAATTGACAGAAAATATCAACAAGCTACTGTTACCTCATACGAGACCAATTATCATCTTGAAGCGTGAACGGAACGCTTGCTTGGCAGTGCTATTCATCCTTCATCCACGGATTCTCTGCTGGTTCAAACAAAACCTGCTTCAAAAAAAAAATAATTTTTAAATCCCTAAATCCCACAAATCACAGAAAAAGGAAACAATGGCCAACTCTAGCAGAGGAGCCCACATAATGACCCACGTCTCAGATTCTTTCAAAATAAAATATAAAACAGATACCCAGCTTTCATCATTCCATATCACTGCTGCAGCACCACCACACTTCCCAGCACAGCAGCACATCTGATGAAGAAATACACTCTGTCACTAAAAGAGGATGAGGGTTCATAACTAAGCCCTGATAAAACAGCCAATTTAGTTTAACATGTCTGACGCAGGCTAAGCATCCCAGCGTGTTAGAGTGATTACCCAACCCTCTATTACAATGTACTAAAACCTTGGCCCTAGCATTGAGGACTGGCAATAACCCACCACTTAATGAGTGAGGCCTACTGCTGCTCTTGCCAAACGATAATCTCCTCTTGGCATGACCAAATCAAACACAGAAATGTTCTTATCAGGGAGGAACAGCAGACATTTCTCCGAAACACCCACCGGACTCCTCGCTTAATTGATTTTCCTCATCCCAAGGCGGCTCACTCAGTGTGTCAGACTATTTTATTTACTGGGCTACTTGTTTGGGTTAGGGTTTTTTTTTTTTCCTGCCCATTTGATTTGATTATGTAATTCAGGTCATATTGGTGGCTGGGCTAAAATAGGTTGGATGTGGGTGGTTTTTGTTATATTCATTTCCAAAACAGCCACGTTGCGAGACAACAGTGGAGCAGCCCTCTTCGAAATAATGTTGTAATGCAATTAAATCGGTTAGAAAAGAACCGCCTCGCATCAAACTGCTGGCACTGCTGCTTAATAACATATAATTAATGGACAAATCACATAGAAATTTCCATTTTCTTTTATTATATATTTTTTACAGAGCTTCTTTATTTTTAATCTGTGAGACTATGACACATCAGAATAATTTTGAATCACTACAATAATACAAAAGAAAAACTTAAATGAACAAGTTATCATGACTCAATTTTAGAACTCTCTTTTTTCAAAATGCATTAAACCATAGAGGCTTTAAGCATACCCCATAGAGGTTAGCCAAGAGAGCCTTTGAACCCCTTATTTTTACTGTGTAGTGTGTGTGACACCAGTTAAACTACTTTGCCAAACATTTAATTTAGATGCAACAGCCACTGAGTGGAAGTCATTAGATTCAGCAGAAGAACAAAAGCTGTCAGGTTTGTCTTCCCAATTCTTTTTTCTTTTCTTCTATTTGCCAATTCTATTTTTGCCTAGTGCCTGGAGTTAGTATTAGTCTTATTATGTGAAGCCATTTCCTGTCCTTCTCATAAAATATTGTATATTTTCACTCGTGGGAGGCAATGGAGTGAAATAATGAAAAAAGATATGTGCTAGTGCAAGAGTTAGGCTGTTAATTGTCTACTCAGAGAAATCTTCCCTATCACCTCTGACACCTCTCTACACAGAACACACGTTATACATCCAGAATGACAAAATGAATTTGCCCTGCTGTTCGTCAAACATGTGCAATGAGTGACAAACATGCCTAACACTGGCTAAAGTGTGCCTGTGCTCTTCAGGCATGAGACAATCTATTGTTTTGTTTTTTTCACACTCGTAATAATGACTTGAATTAGATATCACCTCACCCACATGAGGTGATGAGTGTGATGAGGTCATTACTTCCAGTCACATGCATCTTCACCAGTAAGTCAGATATTTAAAGGATAGTGTTTAATATTTTCTTCCCACTTTTCAAGAGCTACAATTGTTTGGAGAAGCCGTTGTGATGTATTGTGATGTGTCTTATGTTTCTTTACTCTCTGTTTTTCCTCCTTTGTCAATATTAGCAGGATAAATGCGACCTGGTATTTAATTTGGCAATCTTTTAAAGCACAATTGCACTGTGGTAGGAAAAGGTGTACAGGGACTGGTCGCCATCCGTTCAAATATTGACTCAGCCATTTAAAGTTATTAAGCCAAGGGGAGGATAGATCAGCAGCTACAAGAACAGTCTACTGTACTACATTTGGGGGTTTGGCTTGGGGTATTTGCTTTGGCATATTTTATAAGAAAGTTTAATTCTTGCACAGATGCCTCCAAACTGACAAATTCCAAAAAAGTTATCCACAAGGAATTATTATTATCTGACACATGTTGGTCAATTGTTTCTATTATCTTCATTTTGACTTTGCAAGCCGGGAAAAATGCAAAAGGAAATATGAAACAAACAAGGGAAACGATGCACATGCTGCTGCCAATTTAGTATAATACCTGTCAGCCACATCCATTTTCTATTTTCAGTTTTAGCACCAAGTGTTATGTTTAAGTGAGATGTCAATGCGTCCAACTCTTTTTACATGCTTTTGTCAGATAAAGACACTTCCTCTACACTTCCTCTATGCTGCGCTCATCAGTGACCGCCTACATGACATTGACTTTTCTCACGTTAAATATGGAAGTGCGTATTGGAGTGCGGATCCAATGATCTGTCATTCAAGTCTGCACTTACTTTCTAGGATCAATGCCCAAGGATTAATCATAATGTAAATTTATAAAATGTACACAACTTATCACATAGTTTTTAGTGTGTTAAACTGAAACATTAACATTACAAAAAACATTTTAAAACATTAACCCATTAACATTAACAAAATTATGCAGTATGCACCCATTTACTGTTTTTGTTTTAAGAAAATGGCCACCTGTTTTATGAATAGTGCAAACTGTATGACAGGACATCTGACTAACAAGTGCATGTGCATACAGTTCAATCAGAGAAGACACAATTAACCAATATTTTGCAGCATCAGCGTACTAAAATTGAGTAGTGAAAATAAGATGTAAGATGAGAGAAAATGCCTCAAGAATACCACATGTTGAGCAAAACCTGATAACTGGCACATATTGCCAGCTAGTATGTACAATGGCAATGCACCTTCTGTTGAGAACAGGGACTGCCCTGACTATTACCTTGGATTTGTCACAGCAATTTTTTATATTTCTGAATGGCTAAGAGTACTAACAAAGAAGCTTTATGCTACTTCAATGCCAGGGATGTGGGGAGTATAAGATGACTCACTAGGATAGAGATCATTCATAAAGACATTCAGTTCATTGAAACTCCTGAGGTTTCTCCTAATGGTAAAAGTACGGAGCCCCTTAACGGTCATGGTGGGGATTTTTTTTTTTGTAGCTACTTTTGCATTCCCTCGCAATACATTTTGCGTTACCTTGCAATACATTTGCATTCCCTCGCAATACTTTTGTGATCCCACTACTCTTGCTCTATTTGCCACTCTTGACATGCAATGCCACGGCATGGATCAGCTCATAGAATTCTACAGTGACATATAGTTTAACTGCATAAAACAACGAGCGGTGATAGCCAATGGGTTAAACGAGCCTGGAGTAGGTGGTCGAGTCTGTTCCCCGTCGGCAGGCTATGTGTTTCCCCTGAACCTGAAATCATTCTCATTCCTATCCCCAACCAGCCGTCTTTTATGACGCTTAATCTGACCCCAACAGTACCACAACCCTAACCAATTATCTCGGTCTACTCCCGAGTTTTGTAATCTATCCAACCCTGACAGTTTGACTGTCGTTTCAGTCCTGTGTGTTCACTTGTGTTAAGGCATCTGCCATTTCGTTATTGCTGCATCTAAACTTTTAATTACAGTAACTTACAAGCAAGCACTGTCAATCAGCGGGCTTTTGGTTAGCCCATTACAAGTTGCGAGGGAATGCAAAATATATTGCGAGGTAACACAAAACGTATTGCGAGGGAATGCAAAAGTAGCAACAAAAAAAAAATCCCCACCATGACCGTTAAGGGGCTCCGTATAAAAGGGTCTGAGTTCTCTTCATTTTATCTCATCTAAGCAATAGAGCAGTGATCGCTCAAGTGTGAACTTGAGATCACTACAGATTTTTTAGGAACTTAAAACACTAGTTAACCAATATAGTCTCATGATTATCATTTCTGAGTCTACATACGAAAAGAGGAAACTAACAATGGCTGAAGGAGGTGTATAAATCCTCACCATCATGAATGAATTGTTACGCCTCAAGTCGATCTTTAATGCAAGGAATTCAAATTGTTTCAGTACAGCAGGAAGTCATTACTTGAAATGGCTGAGTAATCCATGTTGTAGTGATATTTTTACCATATAACTAACACCAATGGTAGTAAGGTATTTAGCCCTTGGCCTGTGTAGATCCTGATCATTTTGGAGAGGATCTGTTCACGCAAATAAGTGCTTCCAAACACCCTCAGCACACGTGCACCCTGAAGGCAGTGATCTGGTATCATGCCTGGGGTGAAGGAGGCAAACCGGTACACCCCGACAGATTAAAACTTGGCCCTCAGTGTTGTAATTAATTTATTTGTGTCAGTATCCTGGCATGCGCCCCACACCAAAGGAAACAGTATTTGAAAAAGTACGAAAGGTAATTTCTGAGCACCCAAATTGGCAAATCTCATACTATAGCATCTTGAATAAAGGACTCTTTCTTTCTCTCAAGTGAAAACTCTCGCTCCGTTCCTGCTACTGTTGCTATCGTTATTGCTCTACATAAAACCAAGTTCCCCGGAGGGATGTCAAAAGTCATTCTAAAGAATTTACAGAAGTAGAGGAGGCAAGCTGAGGAAAGGTGTTTCACAAAATGGTAAATTACAACTCTTCTTGACAAAATCATGTCACGGGTAGTGTCCGGGGTAGTAGGTCCCGCCCTCCTAGGAGGAGCGCTGCTTCTAGTAATTGAGGCTCATTACTGATGATTTGCTGCACCTGTGGTTTGGCCTATATAAACCTCCTTTCTGGTCTCTTCCGGTGCTCGGTCTTGAGTTTGCACTCCAGGAAACGCAGTCACTCTGCAAAAAGCCTTGAGTCTGCACTTTTTGTTACACTTGTGTACCTAGTTTAGTTCTCCCAGTTTTTCTTAGTGAGTTTTGGCCCAGCTTATGCCTGGTTGTTTTGTTACATTCAAAGAGCGTTGGATTTTTTTTTTTTGATTTTTTTAGATTTTTTTTTAGTTTAACTTCAGTAAAGCCTTATTTTCTGTTCAACTGTCTGCCTCCGTGTGCTTCTGCTTTTGGGTCCTAGCCTCTGGTCCTCGTTACAATCCGCAGGTGGAGTTAATCCAATATCAGATGTCAAAATGTCACTGTGTGGGATTTATACTTGTGATAATTCTATAATCATCTGCACATGACTAGGGCAACATAATGGTAATGCCGGTATGAAGCCACATTGGAGGCCTGGTTCAAATCTCACCTATAGTTTCTTATGAAGAGAAAAGAAGGAATTCATTCATATTCTCTGATGCAAAACTGACAAAAAGTTGGGTAAGTAGTCTTCTAGATTAGCTTGAGATTTTCGCAGCTTTCCCCCGGTGTGCCTAAATTCTTGATGTAGATATGCTAAAACAGTAGGTGGCCGAGCCTAGGCTGCTTTTCACATTGGTACTGAGTTGATTCTCATTTCTATAAATATTGAACATTATTACTGAGGTCTCTTTGTGTATATTGTACCTGTAATTATGCAGACTTATGAATCATATTAATTATGCAGTTTGAGCTGCAGAAATCTGCCCCCAGAATTATTGGCAACCTTGATAAAGATGAGCCAAAAAAGTAAACAACACAAGTAATGAACTGTATTCTGTGTTCTGAAGATTCAAACAATTATCATTTTACTAAGCTGCAACTTAATAAAACAATATTTTCAATGTGTGCTGGCCTTTATTCTGAAAAGATGGCTGATGTGATTATTGGCACCCAGAGACCTATACTCAAGAGTAGACTACCTTTAAGGATTTAGGTAGCCTAACTGCATTTTTCTGGTCTGACTGCTCCCTAAATTGGGGTGCATAGAGAAAGGTAACAAATAACTAAAATAAATACAGGAAGAGGGAAAAAAAAAAGTAGTAATATTAAGGCTTGATTGTAGCCAAAAAGATTTTATTGCTATTCAGAGAAACCTGAAAGACTTGCAACGTGACTTGCAACTTTCTCATAAAGACTTGCAACTTGACTTGACTTAAATACGTAAAGCTCTATATTTCAACATTTCACTGGAATCATTTCAGGCAACAACTCACATATTGACATTTTATATGAGAATAACATTTTTTAGATTTAGTTTGGCATCAGGGCCCTGTTGCATCGCCCTCCGCCTAACTCACTTAGCCAGCCGAGTGAGGCAGGGAGCGATCGGCAGTAATCCCCCCTAGGGGGACTAGAAGACAGAGCCCGCAGGTGGATGCTGGGGTGGTGGGAAATAGCTCCGCAGGCTTCGCTCCATTTCATACTGGAGTCTGATTGGGGCCTCATTTCCCATGAGGTGTTGCGGGGCAAGTGGTCTACGTATGTTAATTATGGGTATTTTGCCATTCTTTAGAAAATGATTGTAATTATCTAAAGCAACGGCCAGCTTGAGGACCTTTATTCTTGATTTTTTTTCTTTTTTTTTTTTCCCAACGCTTTATATAAGCTACATCTGTGGTATAAACCCACGTAAATTCATGTTTCAGCTTAGACCTTATTGCACCATTATTTACTGGCTGGCTGTGGTACTGCACTTTTGTTAAAAGTGATGTAGGTACTAGCATCAGAAGTAGGATGGCTTGCTGGGGGCCTGGTCTGCTCGGACCTTCTATGCTATTTTTGTGGCTTAACTCCCTCTCAAGCAGGAAAAATATATTTTTGTCCATTCTACCTATATACACATGTGGCTGTGGTGTGAATGAAGTGTAATCCAACATAACACTCAATATGCACCCCAACACATGGAGAACAACATTGAATAGCATATCAGTATCTCGATAAAAGTGTTTTCTTTGTAAAAGGCTTACTGATTGGTTAACTAGGCCGTATATCTGCTCCGTGATGATTCTGTACCTCCCGCACAAGGATATCAGTTTCCTCCCGGGAGAAGCTTTTGTGGTGGAACAGCTCCGGATCATTCTGTTCCATCACTACCTTTTGAGTGAGTTTTGTGCCATTGATCCACCAAAAATAAGACCCTGAAAGTGAGTCATCTGAATATTCTGTTCATCTTAAACATAAATGTATATCAAAGGCTTAGCTCAAATTCTGAACAGGCTGGTTGAATCTGGATTATTATTATCAATTATCCAATGGTCTGTTCTGCTTCCCTGGTTAGTTATTGGCAAGGGAGGAACGGGGTAGTTCCTAAAGAGGCATAATATTGTTGATCTCTGACGATGCTGTAAGTGCTGCAGAATCGATTCAGTTGCATGGGAGTCGAATCAACTCACTCACTTAAATGAGTCGTTCATTTTGAGTGATTCGTTCGCAAATTGGACATCACTAACTCTAACCCTTAGCTAAGGAGAAGACAGCCTTCACAACACCCAGTGATCCATGACAGTACTCGGCCCTCCCGTTCTGCATCTGCTACCTTCCATTGTCTCGTGGACATGGTCCTCCAACCCCAACACCAGTATGCCTTGCCGCTCACCAGGTTGAGCACCACGGACAGCTGCCAGCTCTTTTCGGTTCAACTTCAGCACCAGGGCCAGTGACCGCCACATTAAGATGCTAGGGAGAGTTGGGCAGAGACCCATATTGGCCCACACCTGCGGGCCCTTGAGCGCAGCTGCAGCCCTTCAGCAGTCATCTTGCAAGCCCACAAAATGATGCGGAGAGCAGACAAAGGGGAGCAACAGTTAAAACCCTCACCTGCTCCGACTCACATGCTTGCTCTGACTCCCCACAGATTTTACCCCAGAAGACGCCTAAGGCTGCCAGGATGACTGCACCTCCTGCCCTCCCCCCCCCCCACACCTTACCTTCCTCCTCTCCTTGGCTCCTTTC
Organism: Hoplostethus atlanticus; assembly: GCA_034670405.1. Lineage (NCBI taxonomy): Eukaryota > Metazoa > Chordata > Actinopteri > Trachichthyiformes > Trachichthyidae > Hoplostethus > Hoplostethus atlanticus. Next base: position 774,547 of record JAXDDX010000138.1, on the reverse strand, counting down.
CCACTCCTCAACACTCCACCAGCCAATTTAAGCTTTTTTTGTTTACGTTTTTCTAATTAAGTACTCCTGCAAGGGTTTTTGTTCTCACCGCACTCGAGTCCCTGTGTGGTTTTCTTGCCCTGCCAGTGTCCCCCCCCCCCCCCCCCCCCCCCCACGCCACACAGGGCAGAATATTTTGTTGACAAGAGTAGTGCTGATTGTTCAATCCTGACGCTCAAAGTGGCCAATCTAACAAATCCTTTTGGTAAAGTATGGATTTTGGATTTTTGAGATTGGTAGCAAACGTGGATGCCCAAGCAATATTGCAACGTGAGGTAAAGGTGAAACTCAATAAAAAAATAAGAATGAAATCAATTGTTTCATCTCTCTTTTTGGGGTGAGACATTTTATAAGCTCCTGGGGTTAAGCCTGCACGGTTAGTATTTCTTTTCTTCTCTCTTTTTTTCCAGAGTTTTGATTATTTGTGCAGCTGAACTCAAATGAACAAGAAGTGTAAACACTATACGGCTGAGCGGTGACCTTTCGGTAGGTTAGAGCCGAGAAAGACATCCTTGACCGACTGATGCCAGGATACCTTTAACCAAGTCCAGTCTGTTTAGCCAAATATCAGCGACTCAAACGGCAGACATCCATTTTTTATTGGCTCTGTTTTACGCAAACGCAAGTCAGAGTGCCAAACATATTTTTAGAGAGTAGTTTTTCACCTTTGGCCTGTTTTTCCGCAGCTCAATAATTTGTACCTTTTGACAGTTTATCACTCAACATAGAGATGAAAGAGTTTGCGTCTCTTTCATCCACGTCCACTCAACCCACACATCCCTCTTCCATCAAGATTCATTCAGTGGGTACACAAAAATGCCCTAGCCTATCCACTTTCAGTTTTAGATGTAGTATTTCAAGCGGTGTTATTTACGATTATTATATTTTATTTTCACTCTTTTGGCTCCACGCTGAGATGAGGTTGAGTGAAGTAGTCGAATTTCATCTTGCTAGTTTCACACACGACCTCATGGCGCCACAGGAGAGAATCTCTCTCACTCCACTGACCCTACTCCACGCCTTTCCTGTCATGGGTCATAAGTTTGATTCTGTGTGTGTGTGTGTGTCCTTGTTCCAATTGAGAAGCGGGGGAGCGAAATAATGTGTCTCTTGTATTACAAGGTAAATCCTCAGGCTGGTTGATTCATCAAACAGGTTTTTAAGTGTCTTTGAAATTAGTGAGAGAAGTGAAATCATTGGCAGTGGGAGTATTACTATTCTGTAATTGAGTCTCCTACATCTAATGGAGACTAGACAGTAATCTGGAATCTGAGAAGGTGGCGTTTATAAGAGTGCCTGGTGTTGTGTGTGTGAATTCAATTGAAAATGGACTTTGCTGCTGAGAGTAGGCCAATAGAGCAAGTTCACATTACATCTTGGAAACAGCTGTGAAGATAATGAGAGGCAATTTATCTGAAAAAACAGTTTGAGCTTATTTTCCAACCTGAAATTGACCATTAAAAATAAAAATGAAGGATATTTATAGGTTAGGTTCGGGGTTGTGCAGGTTTTGCTGGAACAATAAAAATATGTAATCACTGAAGAAATATACATATAGAAATGTACAATGCGACAATTGTACAGAAAAGAAAAAAAGACTAAATAGCCATTCAGGCTTACAAACACAAGATATTAAGAGACAACCGAATAGGTGGGAAGACATTCTCCTGTGTGTAGGAGATATAGACACATGCAGCAGTCCCCTGGAATACAATTCTCTTACTTCGGCTCTGGGATTTACTTTCAAAGGGATGCCATTTCTTTTGACCCTTCCACATTGGTCAACTTCAGAAAAACACTTAGCACTGTATCTTTCACCTTTGGGCAGGTTATATTCTCTGGCGAGCTCAGACGATGAACATTTAGCACGGCGTGCCCTCTCACCCAAGAACTTCCTACTTCACTTCAGAGTATTGACATGCCTTGCTGGCTTTGTTACAGGGGAATCCTCCCCCGCACAGTTTGTACATTCACTTCAATGCCTTTGCACATTTGTACAGTTGTTGCTTCAGAGACCTATGTTTGGATGTAAAATAAACAGGCCGGAGCGAATTAACGCAGAGAGACCAAATGCGGCTCTTGCATGCTTTAGAGTCCCCCGAGGCAGGAGTGGAGCATCTTCGTTTTTGAGAAAATATCATCGTTTACAGTTGTGATCTTAGGGGGAGAAAAGCTGTAGGTGATTTAGAGGGAGTCAGAGGAAATCAAATGAGTCACATCAGGGGGTTGGGGGCTGTCCCAGTTGGGGGTAAAAAGACTTATTGGAATTATGAGACATTGTAAGAATAAGTATTTTCGAATTACCTCCTGCTTGCTCTATCCCAACCCCCCCCCCCGGGTACAGATGGGACTTGAACCATTATGGGAGTTTGGCCCTGCCTGAAAGAGAGCATTAAACAACTTACACCCCCAGTGAGAGAGCAAAATGAACACATACATGTGCTCTATCACTGTTTGATGCCACATGACACACGAGGGCTGGAGAGGGAGCGAGACTGAGGAGCCCGAGAAGTGGGAAAAAAGGGGACTAATTAGAGAGGAGGAGGAGGAAGCAAGGAAACATCACAGAGTGGTTGATTTTTAAATGCCAGGCACGTTGTATAATAAGCCCCCCCCCCCCCCCACACCTTTCACAGTCCTTACATACATACTTATTTGCACATCGCTTTTATGCTGTCTGTTCTCAGCTCTCCCTCTGCTCTCTTAGAAACGCTCAGACAGGGAAGTGTGTTGGTGGGTGGAGCAGCAGCATGCTCGCACAGAGGTGTCCAGGAGCGTTGCCCAAGGGAGGCCCATGGATAATTACAAACTGCTCAGCACACACACACACAACCAGTCGGCACACAGAGACACGCTGACTCGAAGCCAATGGGCAAACAAGAGCTCGAACAAGGCGGTGACGCTGAGAAAACAGAAATACATGAGTCACCTAACATCAGCTGTTGGATTGCACACCGGAATCAAGGTTGCCAAAGTCAATCAATACCTGACTCACCGAGGAGGAGGGGAAGCCAAGGAAGGAGAGATGACCACAGCGGAGTTCAGAATATGAGTCACCCCATAAATATTGTAAACGCTCTCAGATCAGTTAAATGAGATTTGTAAATAAAGAGCATGCCTAATAGGAGACAGTGAAGCAGCAGGTAAGCCAGCCGTAACATTTTCTGACCCCTCCTTTGTACTCTTCCCATATTTTCTGTATCATAGTCATTACAATCACTGTTTTGATCATCATCAGCACCGGCGCCACTGATGTACTTCCATTTCCCAGAGTTAAGTCTAATTACCCCCCATTAGTAAATGTCACCTCTGTCTGTGACCAGACTCAATATACCCACTGGACCCTGCAGTGGAGAGAAGAGAGAGAGAGAATATTGAGAATATGCAGGCGTGTGCAGTGTTTTGATGAAACGGCGTTGGCCCCCCACAGGGCTGATAGTCTAATTGATAAAGGGAGAGTGAGGAGCTCTGTCAAGAAGCCGGTGTATCTGTAACCTCAATCATGTCCCACACCCACAGCTAACCCTAGGCTAAGTTAGGGAATTAACGGAGCAGCCGGAGAGAGATGCAACGCTGCCTTTGACATTGCGTTTCAAGAGGTGTGAGCGCTTTGCCCCTCCTCTGAAACATCCTTGAGAAAGACTATCATTATATATTAATAACACCCGGAGACTTCTTCCTCGCTCTCTGCAGCCTCTGTTTGTGTCCCCTATTGATTTTTCACTGAATTCTTTTGATGAGAGTGTAGGGACTGACACTTTGATTACGCTTACCGTTATTCTGTGGGCGTGTGCGTGCATGTGTGTGTGTGTGTGTGTGTGTGTATGCATGTTTCTTATTGGATTTAACTGCATTTATGTAACATAATTCTTTGCAATCTATGGAACAGCTGTTCTCTTCCTACACTATTTCTTTCCTTACTGTGTGCCACAAATAGAGGAAAATCCATATCCTATTCCAATACCACTACATACTACTCCAAAGCTGTCTATGATGTGACTCATAATCTTACTCATACTTGGGTTCCTTTTTTTCAAAACGGGTTCTCTTTTCAAAAATGTCTCTTTTCCTTAGTTTCTTGTCTTTTTTTTTTTTTACTCAGCCATTTTACAAATTATAGGCTTGGCATTTTGGGAAGGGCAGTTCACTCTGTTGGTTCTTCACAGTTCTGTGCATTTGTCCTACTGCCGCTCCATGCGTGAAAATTCAAAAACACAGCCAAGGGGGAGAAAGTCTCAGATAGGAACAATGAAACAAGTTCAGAGTTTGAACAAAACATCATATCAACACACGCTTGTTTAGACAGGAGAACAGTTAGAAACACTTAAATACAGCCAAGAAGGAGCTGTACACGTTTGTTTTGGCAAAATTGTAGAGACAAACAATATTTTTTTTCTAGGAGACTGTTCCTTTTTCTCTGACTATGTCAAGCTAGTCAGGTTTTGGTGACACACACGGTACAGATCAAGATGTACAGATCAAGATGTGACATGTGACTACTAGCACACCGGTGTGTGTGTGTGTGTGTGTGTGTGTGTGTGTCTTGACCCAGTAGCCACTAGCTGGGCTCCTAGGTTAGGAGTATATAGTATATAGTATATCTGGCAGTTTTCCCTGACACCTCTTCCCATGATATTAAAGTCACGGCTCATTTCTTGTGGAGGAAATCACTATACTATTACACTTCATGTTGATAGCCCACAGGGATATAGGCCAAATTGAGTGTCCCTGTAGTTTGTGCTTAGAATGCACTATTTGCACATTTGATTTTCTTTTTTTATCAAATAGGAACCATGACCTCAGGGGGTAAAAAGACATTTGATGTTAACCCTAACCCTTTTGTACCAGAAAGCATAAGTCAATAAGTCCATTTTGATGTTTGATTTAGCAATGTCTGCAAATTTGATCCAAGGAAGTCAAGTGTCACCCAATTCTGTCTTTTAATAAATATAAGCAATTTATGGAAAAACATTGTGTTCACCAGGTCACCCCTGCCTCCGATAACAGGATCCAGTTTGTTGATTGTGTGTGTGTTTGTGTGTGTATTTGTGTGTGTGTTCATGCATGTTTCCTATCGAGTTTAACTGTGTTTATATAACTATAAACATCTATGGAACAGCTGTTCTCTCCCTACACTATTCCTTGGAACCATGAGCTCAGGGGCTAAAAAGACATTTGAAGTTCACTTGTGTACCAGAAAGCATAAGTCAATAAGTCCATTTTGAGATTTGATAGATAGACCATTATCCAATAATTTCTCCATGGCAATCTGTCCCACCTTAACAACGCCCTCTCAATCTGCTAGTGGATCTTATACCTGCTGGCAGATAGAAGACACTTTGTGCAGCTGCGATCCTGCCGTGCATCCCCCCCTCTCTGTGGGCACAGATGCAACACAGGGATGTGTATTATCCGTCCTCCTTTCGTCCCTGTAAAACAATGATTCTACCTCTAGCCATCTGTCCATCAGAATGCTTGTGGGCCATGTTGTTAACAACAATGAGTCTCCCCTGCTTAATGAAGAAATCCTGCAGTGACTGAGAAACCCAACATCTCAAAACAAATCTCAGTCCAGTTTCCTAAATCAATAGGCCTAATTGAAAACATCCTCACATCCTCAATCTGGTATAATCTCTGCCTCCTGCTAAGATTGAGATCACATGTATTTTCTCCCATAGTATCTTTTATGAATTCTCATTCTTCTCATTCTCATTCTTTTCGGTCCTTTCAGGTTCAATAGGGCTACTGGAATGTATGTAGAGTCGATACATAGTACTGTTTAGCATCTTGCACTGTCCCTTTGCATAGTAGATAGATACTTTATTTAGATAGATATACTTTATTGAATTCTAGGGGTTGCAGCAGCATAACAGTATCAAGTATGTGACATCTTGTCCTTGTCCCCTGTGTCAATATGTACTGTTTGTTCTCTAAAGTGTCAAAAGTCCAATTCCTGTACAGCTTTTGTAATGAGGGATTGAAGTGACTCTGATTTTAATTCTGATTTCTGTTATAGCTTTGAAATAAATGTTATGTGCGTTATATATTCTGTCTCAACTAGTGAGGTTGTTCTGTTTTAAACTCCCAAATAAAGCAGCCTTGATAGGTTTATAAAATCCCTCCTTGTCAATGTTCCAATGATATAATTTCCATTCACATTGGAAATGATATCACACCCAATAATTAACAGTGTGAAATGGTGTGAAAGATATTTTCAAACCTAGCTAGAGACTATTATGTACAGATAGGCACAATATGTTGTGTGTTTGGTCTCTGCCAGATGTTTGATTCATAGACCTGATTTCCAGTGAATGGAAGGACTGCATGATATTAACCCATTAACCCGCATGTAGGCTACACATCACACATACAGTTGCCACAATCTGCTGCTGTTTGGGTTGCAGGGAGGTAGGAGGGGGGCCCCCGGTGCGGTGGAAGTGAAGTACCAGACAGAGTGGCAGCGGCACGGCAGTCGCGTAAAAGAGGGCAGGGCGGCACAGGGAAGGAAAGCTGCCTCGGAGCGCGCCGCGCGTACCGATGGGACGCATTGATTGACAGTCGGAGACACGGAGCGCCCCGTGCGGCATGCGAGCGGAGCACGCTAATCTCCCCGCTGCGCCGCTCTTGTCAAACGCATCTCTGTGAAATACCTTCTTCATGTAGATCAGCCTGTAAACTAGGGCAAGCGAAGGAAGCTTTATCCCCTGGCCTCGGTACCGGAGTATCCTGGTCGATCAAACGGGAATCAAGAACGCGGCAATTCCGCGAGCGGTGGGGTATCTTATACTTACCATTTCAGTCAAAACTGGACACAGTCCGGAGGTAACCTGGCGTCTCTTAAACTACTCTGAAAGCTGGAGTGGATAGGAAAAGGCCAGTGTGGACTTTACGATTTGTGGCAAAGAAGATTTTCTCGCAGCCCCTTTTTTCTGGAATAGAACAGAGCACACCCGGTGCTCTTTTCTCGGGATTATTTTGGGGATCTTTTTTTCCCCCCCGTATATCCAGGTTTATTTAAACTTGTTAGTGAATCAATGTGCAATATCAGAAGGAGTCGGTCAACTCTCATTTTTAATTGGAATAACGTAAAATAACCAGAAGACACTCGAGTGGAATTTAAGTTATTTTAAGTGCGTAATCCGAGCTCGCGGTGTGTGTGTGGTTGTAGTGTTACCGGTGCTCCTTGTAGAGCTGCAGAAGTAGCCTAGTTGAGCCTCCCTTCCGTTTAGTGAACGTTTAATACGCCTTTTTCTATGGAGTAAATCTCAAGGAAAGACTTAAAAAAGAGCGCTCTCCTTCTCTGTCGCCTGGAACAAACAGGCGGATCTAGTTTACGTGATTCTCCGGAGGATGGTAAATGACCAATGGGGAATCATGAACAGCTCTTCTGAACTCGAAGATGGGACTCGGCATAAAAACCAGGTATGTGCCGCACAAACCAGATGCGCTGCTGGCTATAGGTTGAGAGTGGTGCATGTGCAAGCTGCAGTGTTACCATGCTGAGTTCGGCTATGTGGCTCTCGGGTGAAATCTCCGTACTGTGGAGACCGTAGTTGCAGATGAGCTTTCCCCGACTCCCCAGGCTCTGACACTTCTGTTCCTGTCACAATGTGTAAACCCACCCGTAGATCACTGGATCCTCGGGCAGTTTTGTTAAGCGGAGGCTACCGCAAAGCGTGTCTGTCACTTGGACCACAAATGTGTTGAGAGATGAACTGGGGAGGAGAATGAAAAATGCATGTCAAGAGATTAATTGCAGCGTGAATAAGGCCGACTGTGATTTGCGCATCTCTCGGTTGCACCTTCCTTAAATAAATTTTCTCCATTTTCGTTCACACAAAGGCTATGTACTTAAATTGTCTGTCTGGAGACCGTAGGCTATTTGTAGACTTTAGTGTTGAAACATAAGCCATTAACACTAATAAGGTATTATGTTCTGCTCGGATGAGTTGAGACGGGAGCAGACGTGCGTTGCAGCCAGGCAAGACCACTTTGGGGAATAGTCAGTGTGTTTTCACAAGGTCAGTAGAGGGTTATTGAAGGCCCTCCATTGAGGATAATATACGGGGGGGTCTGGACCAGTGAATCCGATGTCGTGGCACTAGTTTTAAAGGTGATTACTTCCATTGTTTTCTTATGAAAAACGAAAGTCAGGATGAATTCAGTTGGACATCAGGTAATACTGGACAGGTCAACGCAGAGGTGTTGACATTTATAGAAAATCATTCCAAAAATGCTGTATAGAAGAAGAACAGAACCATGGGAAATAAAGGACATCTGGAGTGTTAAATCCATGCAATTTTGGGGGGAGAGTTAACCTACTATGGAAACCTGACTATATCCAATAAGTCAACATCAACTGTTGATGACTATCTCATTCTGGTTTGCCTCAAACACAATTACTAAGCTATATGAGCGAGATGTAATTAGTAATTAGATGCTTGTTGTACATTTCTGCTGATTTACAAAGCTTTTTTGTCTTGGTTTTGGGTCAGTGCATGATGCAAAATGTCATCATGTATGATGAGATGTTTTCAGTATTTTCACCTCTTTTCTTGGTAGAAAACATCTGAATGGTTTTAGAAATGTCTAATGTACTTGGCAAATACTCAGAATTAATAGGAAGGACCTTATAGAGGGTTAAAATGCAAAAAGTGTCCCATAGTACCTGAACTCACCCTGGATCAGAGAGTGCTGTAGGGTAAGGTGAGATGAGAGGTTGTGGGAAATGAGCATGGGGATTGCTGCTATCTGTCTCCCTCTCCCCACAACTGTCCATCTCCCTACTTTGCACTGGTATAGTGCTTACACACATAAACACATAAATCTCTCTCTCTCTCTCTCTCTCTCTCTCTCTCTCTCTCTCTCTCTCTCTCTCTCTCTCTCTCTCTCTCTCTCTCTCTCTCTCTCTCTCTCTCTCTCTCTCTCTCTCTCTCTCTCTCTCTCTCTCTCTCTCTCTCTCTCTCTCTCTCTGTTCAAGACCTGGACTGTAATGTCATCCATAAATGAACCATATATCCCATATTATGTTTAAGTATTCTGATGGAGAGTCCACCCAACACCCTAAGATCCCATTAAGGCAGTGCTTCTCAATCCTGGTCCACGGGGCCCGACAGCCCTGCTGGTTTTCTTTCCTACCAGGTAGTTAATTGCATTCACCTGGTGTGCCAGGTGTAAACCAGTCCCTGATGAGATGGCGGGAATGAAAACCAGCAGGGCTGTGGGGCCCCGAGGACCAGGATTGAGAACCGCTGCATTAAGGGACTTGGTCTCAGCTTTGTTAGCAAGAACCAAGAAGTTTAAAAACAGTTTGAAAGGAAGCCAATGATCAGAATTGCTTAATACCATCTAAATATGACACCTGAGTAATGGTAATCCGAAATGTTGAACACATTTTAACAGCTTAACTCTTAGACCAGTCTTAATGACACACACACACACACACACACAAATACAAGTACACAAAAAACACTATTCCAAACACAAACCCTACCTCTGCGTCTTTCTCTTTCTGTGTCTTGCTCACTGCACCACCACAAGTCTGCGCACATACGTACACACACACACGCAGACACACACACACACGCACACACACACACACACACACACACAGTGTAGCTGAGAACTCATTGAGGCCCGGTGGGGATGCCCTCTCTATGGGTTGGAGGTAATCGATAACACTCTGAGAACTCCGAACTTTCCAAAGAACTGAGAGGTGTGTGTGTGTGTGTGTGTGTGCATGAGCAGAATACCATATAATACAGCTGTGACTTGCCTGCTCACAAACTAACACACACACACCCACAACCACTTCTGCCAGGACTTATAAATCTGCACTAGCTCACTTTAATAACCCTCGCCCCCACACATGGTAACTGTGGCACACCAAGCAGACACTAGAGGGCTCGACCATCCTTCATGTACACTTCTGTTTCCTCATATCTCATTCTGTGAATATTGACAATACTATACAATGTATTTTTCATTTGTCTTAAACTAATAGAATGTATCATGGGTGGTATCATTTATAACACACACCTGTGTGGCAGACTGGGGGGAGGGTGGGGGTGAGGCGTAGGCTGGATCCAGGAGAGAGTTGAGTCAGTGGACTGATCCTCCCTGGATCCAGCACCGGCTGCGGCCAATTAAGGCTGATTGCAGCCGGGTCCCTTTTAACCAGTGTGTGCATGTGTGAACGAGAGCGGTCAGTGTGAGAGCCTGGCGGAGTGCGTGAGTCTGACAGGAGATCGAGAGGATCGAGGGTCGGCTTTATGGAGAGCGGACTGGCAGCTTTGGTGCTCCCGGGACAGAGGCAGGAGGGCAGATTTAACGGGCCAGCAGGCCGCTTTATTTGCAACACAGCAATAATAGATACGACCCGGTGTTGGCGGCAGGTTTTCAGCGTGGTCTCCTTCAGCAGGCAGCCTCTACGCCTCACCCACACCCTCCCCCTCAGCCACAACCTGTTTTTGCTAGACACTTCAAATATGTGAACCAGTCATTAAGTTATAGCAGCATGCAGAATGGTGTGGGCTGCAGCTCTATATGTGTGAGACGTGGGCCGGCTGGTTTTCTGGGTAACCTTGTCGGACTAATGAACCTGCTGAGCTGGCTGGAGGTAGGGAGGCTGTGCGGAGCGGAGCAGAGCAGAGAGTGCTTCCTGGTTCACTGGGCCTGTGATCTCCCTGTGGGGGGTTCTGCCATTGCAGCAGTGCAACCCTAACAACCTCAGCTCCGCTCTCCGCTGGTCCTCTCTGGGTGGGATAGAGGAAAACGCTCGCCAGCGAAACTTTTCAAGCACAAAAAAAAGGGCTGCATAAATTTTTCTATCTGTCAAATCACGTACCCAGAACGTGAAGCTGATACATGCATTGATTTGTAGAAATACTCACAACTCATGCTGCTTGTGTGGTCATGAGTTCATTATCAATTCATGCTGATCTGGAAGGAGAGTGTGGGGGTGGGAGGTAGAGGGAGGGGGGGTTATTACATTTATCAGAGGAGAACAATCCTTCTCAATGGTTTCGGTTTGATACTGTTCTTCATAACAACAGGTCCCTTCAAGTTGCCTTTCAAAATAAGGGCGTGCAGCATTATGAATTTCAAAGCCTCGTTTGTTTCAACGCATTGTCCGATATCTTCAGACATCGATGCTTTCCTTATCTCCTCTGCTCTTTTTATCAATAGCATTATGGATTCTTCTCAGCTTGTTTTTCGGCGCATTGCAATAGTCTATATAATATATGGGCTTTGTGTAATGATGCATGCTAACCTGCCTGAGCTGCTCATTGTAGGATCAAAGTGTGAAGTATAGGACTATTGCTGGAATGAAGGTGTGAATGTATGAGAGGAGAGAGTGTGTTGGTGGATCAAAGTGGTAACGAGCCATTACTGTGAATTTGTTATGTAAGTGAAGAGTGCTTTTGCATAGAAAGTGATTCAGTACCTTAGTAGAGGAGCATTTTATTTAGTTGGTTTGGCGAGGTTTCTGCCGTGGACAGTTTTGTGCAATAATCATAGCAGGTCTTTGCTAGACTGAAGGTTATAAATGACAGCTGTTGTGCCTTTGGCCATGTTCTTCCTCTATCTGCCTTTGTTATCTGACCTCTCACTCCTTTTCTCTGTCTTTTCCTATTTTCACCATGGAGGAGTCGGGCATTTAAACATAAGGGGCTCTATTTTTGTGCAAGGGGCAAAGCGCAGTCGAACGTGCATGGCACACAGGGCACGGTGACTGATTTTGGGTCATTTGGTGGCCAGAAGTGCGCGGCGCAGTTGAAAAATGGGTTAGGATTAGGAGGAATACATTATCAGTAGGTGTGGTGGGCCTGACTTCAATCATGACCAATCAAATCCCCTCTTTTCCTTCCTTTTTAAAAGCAGTGACCTCTCAGCCATGGCGCTCTGACAATTTGGTGATGGAAAAGAGCAGTTCCGCCACAAAAGCTTCTCCCAAGAGGAAACCGATGTCCTTGTGTGGGAGGTGAAGAATTGGCACAAACGAACATACGGCCTAGTTAGTCAGTCAGTAAGCCTTTTATGAGGAAAAAACTTTTATGGCGACATTGAAATTCCCTTCGATGTTGTTCTCCCCGTGTGTGTATACGGTTTCGAATGAAAAGTGTTGTGTCTTGTTGTTTCCTGCTTGAGGGATTTCTATCAAAGTCAAATTGGCCAACATGTCGTCCACGAAAAAGGGCTGGTAAGCTTTCGAATAGGATCTGTTCATCCGCGCATCGCTTGGTAAAGCCGTGAAAATAGCATGGAACACGCCCGCACTACGTGCCGTGCATCTCTGACGTGGTCTGAGCAGGCGGGGGGGGGGGGCAGCGTGAAGCCAAATCCCTGTAATCCTTGACACCAGTCTTTCTTGGATTGTTTCAACGTGACCGCACAACAATGGACGTTCATGTTTTACGGAAACGGATGCACTCTTGATTCGTTACTATGCCTATGCATGGCCGGCTGCACGACCTATCAATGAGCGTGTACCAAAATAAAAGTACTTTGGTTAAGGTTAGGCAAGTACAACAACTTGGGTTAAGTTCACAGTTAAGGTTTTGGACATGGTTAAATAAGAAAAACGTTGGCTGAAAATGAAGGCTTAACTCACAGCTGAAAAGTCATGTGACCACCGCCTCCAGTTTCCTTACTTGTCATAATTGCAACTCGGCTGATTGGCTGCAAGGCAAGTCACAGAGGCCCCACTGCATCACCAGGGGCTCATCCCTATACACAGTAACAGCTGTGATAGAAACTAATTGTAGCTGATTGGTTTGCGATTGTTGGTAATTGTGTTGATGTTTTGTGTACGCTTTACTTTGTGTGTGTGTATGTGTGTGTGCATGCATACATGGTTATTTTCCTGGTTTCATTTCTGTGTCTTTGTGTATTGAATGGACAAGAAGAGAGTAAAGCTCAGCAGGAAGGCACTGCAGGGCAAGGTTATACTGTACTTCCCAGAGCCTGTATTGACAGATATGTCAGCGAGTTGACCTGATGGGGGGGGGGGGGGGGGGTAGAGAGAGGCTAGAGCATTAGATTTCCATCTGCAGGATTCAATCCCCCATGCATGCTTGGGATAATATGAGGTATGTGTGTATGCAGCATAGCTAACTGTACAGAAGGAAGGTTGTAAAATAAAAACAGTCGGAACACAGCACTTTTTTTTTTCCATCCAAAATTAAGAAAAAAGTACATCTTTTGATGTTACTTTGCAAGGCTGTAATATGACTGCGCTGTAATCACCTGTGAGAGGTAGATGAAAGTTGTACAGATGGAGAGAAAGAGTGGCCTTGGAAATGAGCTTGAGTGGAGGAGTGAGGGATGAGAGAAAAGCAGCCTGTGCATGTGTTACAGAGTTCAATCATCTTGAAAGACAACTAGCCTGGCCCATTCCTCTGACAGATTGGGCTCCATCTCCATATCTGCAGTGAGAAGTGTCCAATTTCCTCCTGGCGATTTCAATCTCAGAGTAATAGAGCCCCCATTCATGTGGTGCTAGAGTCCGATCAAATAGAGATGTGAGAGTAGGCCTGCTTTTAGGGGAACACACTGCCCTCAACATAATGGACCTTTTTCTTTGTTCCCCCTGACTCACCATTAATCAAGGCTTACAAATACTCATGTATGGCAGCGCACGCACACACACACACACACACACACACATAACAAATCATATACGTACACACACATCTTTAGTGATGGGTTGTGTGTCTGACTGAGAAACGTCGAGTCTGAACAGTAAATAATCAGGAAATTAATTAGACTTTGGAGTTCAGTGAATCATTTATGGCAAATAGAGAACTTTTAATCAAGCAGCCAATCTGCTCTGACCATGGGATCTGGAGCAGAAGAGCGTGACTGGACAGAGGGAGGAGGAAGAGAATGGAGTTTTTAACCCGACGTAAACCAGTTCAGACACACAAACACACTTTGATAAAAACGCTGTTGTAATAGAGGCAGCTTGGCAGCAAGCCAGACCCAATTGTTAAAATAGTGGTGCTGGAGCATGGCGTCTGTTCCGCAGCCGAAGTACCGAGGGCCTCTCTATCTCGGGTGTTAAGCTGCCAAAGCCCCCGTGATTGAGTTGTGTCTCTCTCTCTAACTCTAAACTTTGTAGTCTCTCCCAAATCACATTATTGGTTCTCCTCTGAGCCAAATGGAGTCGTTTTCCTCGGCAAACTGGCTCCATATATTTACCTGCTAATGACTCGGTTAAGCTAACGGAGGAGCATAATAGCGTCATTATGGGGCCAGGCTGTCTCAAGGTTAATAACAACGTTAATCGAGTGGAGGGATGAAGGCTGAGAAACCCTTGTTGTCGCCATGAAGAGGTCTTTTTGATCTGCGCGTAGGAGGCAGAGCTAGAATGATTGCTCTGCTATCTCACTCTGCATTTGGTCTCAATTACTTGATAACGTGTGTGGATAATATGTGTAGATATACTCACACGCATGTGTGTAATCGACAGGCACTTTTCTTCTTAACATGCCCAACAGGAAATGTGTTTTTACCCTGCACCGCTAAAAGCATCGAATTCATTCCTTTGTCTCTGCTGACAGCTGTTATGTTAAAATGGACATCTTCTGGGACGATGCTGACCACAACGAGCAAAGCATCCCTTCAATTCATGCAGAACAAAACAATGAAATCCCACTGACGGATATGTTCACCGGGCCGCAAAGAAAAATCTACATCTGTACACAGTAGAATGAGAAGCAGTCCTTATAAAAGAGGTTGATAGGAGGATTAGCAGTAAGATGAAGAAAACGACGAGGAGTGAGGATAGTTTCAGGAGAGAGACTAAGATGGAGGGATGCACAGGAAGATTAAGACCTAGAGAGAGAGGGGGAGACAAATGGAGACGGATAGACAAAGAGATGCAGTGATGTATTTATTTCAGCTATCCTATTAAACACTTATGAAAACTCATGGCTAATATATTAACAGACTTATCTGTCGACATCCATAATTTATTCAGCATCAGAAATTCAATCTGGCAGACTGTGTTATTATTCAGATGTGCTGGGGGGAAAAAGTGGCACATTTTTGAATAAATGAGGAATTTAAGGACTCGCTCCCACGGCTTTCCATTTTTCCAAAGCCCCGTGCTTTAAATGATTTAAGCATCAAATCAATCAAGAACATAGAAGGAAGGATGGATCTGTTTTTGGAGAGATGGTAGGAGGGAGAAGAAGAAGAAAATGAGTGGAAAGATTGGGAGTTTGTCAAAAGCAAAACGCAGCTTCAGCTTCTTCTGAACATCAGAGGAATTAGCTGTTGGTTTGTTTCTTCTGGAGGAAACACTTTGTGATTCTTGGCCCTTGTTTTTTTCAAGACTCATGAAAGCTGTTGGAAATGTCTCTCTATTGGGATTGTTTTTTTTCCACTGACAGGAAATGGAAACACTATCTCTGATGCACACTCTGTCATCTACATTTTTAGCTTACGACTGATGTCAGCGCAACACCTGACCCCCTGCTATAACTGCAGTCGGGGTGGGTGGGGGGGGTGGCGTGGCGTGGCGGCTCATAGTTACTGTATTTGGTTTGTCTTGTTTCCTCTGGTGAAAATGTGCACCTCTCGGCAATAACTAAGTCTGAATGAGATTGGTTATGGAAATGTAAGGCATTGCAGACCAGTAGTTTCTGCTGAGGTTGTAGAACTTGCAGCACGGAGGACAGGACACATCCCTTCGAGACAAAAATACATAAGGATGCACGCACACACACACACACAAATACACACACGTACACACGTGCAAACACAGAGACCACATTTTATGTAGGTACAATACAGAAAAAAACAACTACAGAAAAAAGTACTGTAAGTACAAAGTAAGTAAAAAGGGTGAAAAAAGGATGGTGGGTATTTTTGAGGATGGTTGAAAATTGTTGAAAAACACATGAATGAAATTATGTTCTCATTCATGGTGGGTGTGAGCTATCATATCAACACAGCCAACACTTTAACAATGGTTTTATTCCAGTGTATTAATCTACGTATATTTTAAGTACACAATAAAATGTTAAGCACTATGTAAGTAGTAAGTACCCTCATATACTTACATACTTCAACCACTGATTTGAAGGCGAGCCATTAACTCGAGCTTATCTGGTCAGGTAATGTCAAACAAATTAAGGAAAGAAAATCTATAACATCATAAACTTATCCCACAGTTTGCTATTTAGCGTTAATGCACTGAAATTGCACCAGCAATATCTTCTAGCAGCAATCGGTAGTTGATAGCATGAGTGGCCATGCGGGTATTTATTTAAAGGGAATCTTTGGTGCTGCTATTGTGGACTTCTGGTCAATTCGGAGGGCTACTGCAAACCACTGAAGCAATAATATTTCCAGTGTGAATCATAGTGGCAGAGTATTTTGGACTTTCCCTGCTCGCAGAGCTTTACCCTCAGAGCCTGCATGTACCAGTTCACTTTGCACGCTAGCTTCTTGAGGCCAGCCCATGACAAATACATGGCTAGCAGAGGTGGGTGTGGCTGTAGGATGTCTCACTTACTTCACAACAAGCAGTACAGTCTTCACATGTAGCCGATATTACCCTTTTTACATTACACTTATTTGTTTTATGTACGGATTGTTGGTAAACATGCCATTGCCGTGCATTGTGCCAGGATGCAAGGAGGAAGAGAAAAGAAGGACTGAGATTTCACCTTTTTCCAGAAAAATATTATGAACTATGTAAACAGTGGCTCAGAATAATCAAACGCCCACAATGTGATGGGGATGCACCGGCAAGTAAATTAAAAAAATCTTTGGATATGCAGCTTGCATTTCACACCGGATGATTTTGAGGGAGACATGACAGCAGAATTGATGGGTGGCATCAAGCAGAAGAGGACCGAAGCCGGCTGATCCCCCTGTCTTACTAAAAGAAAAAGACAAAGTTTTTCCACTGAACCCGCAGAGAAGCGCACATCTTCATACATTTATTGTGTGTTTCATGCTAACAGGGAAACGGTAACAATAGCCAGCTTGCTAACCGTTAGCTACTCTTTACTCCCCCGACCTAGGCTGAACAACCAGCTGTCGCCTCAGAAAGTACTGACACTGAAACAGAGATGTTACCGGCAGCACTTTGGCTAGCCCGAGTAAGGGACTTCCAGTAACTGTTTTATTTGTTTGTGTGTCTGATTTTACTCTTTCACAACACAGTAGCGTTTGTCTACTCTTGCATGGTGGATGTATTTAGGCAGTATTCTCTGTTTTGTGTTGGGCATACATACCAAACATGAATTGATACCTCAAAGTTAACAGCTTGCATTTCACCCTCACTACCCTATGTGGTATGAAACAGACAGTAATGTTTGTATGAGCTTTTAGCTTGTAACTGTGTTCTCATACATTTTCATTTATCCATTGGAGATGCTACTAGCTTGTGACCGCTACAGGGGGTGGTCCTTATTTCAATTATTTTAGAGGAATAACCTTATAACAGATATCCCAATTAAAGAACCTGCACAAATAAATATAATATGCTTTCATTGTTTATTTAACAAAACTGTGTGATAAATATATGCCAGTGTGAAAATCTTCAACCAAGGTTTGAGGTCTCACATGAACAGACGCTTCAGGTCCTGACAGCATCTCAACTGGATGTAGGTCAGGACTTTGACTTGGCCAATCCAAAACACTAAACTTCTTCTTCCTGAGACATTCTTTGACAGATTTTCTTGAATGCTGAGGATCACCGTCTTGTTGAACAGCCACTTTCAGCCCAGCTTTAACTCTCGGACTGATGGCCTGACGTTCATTCTGACGTTCTCTCAGAATTCATGGTTCCCTTAATGATGTTGACCATGACACTGCCACCACCTATGCTTGACCGTAGGGAGGTTATTTTGGATAGTGGTCCGTTTTGGGTTGTCACCAAACATGACAATTTTTTTTTAAACAGTTTGTTTTTTGACTCGTCTGTCCATAGAACAGACAGGAGGTCTCTGGCAAACTTAAGGCGGGCAGTTCTTTTCTTTTTAGACAGTAGAGGCTTCTTCCTGGCTTCCCTTGCATGAATGGATGGATGCACAATGACATCAGATGTAGCAATGGAGGCTCGTAGATCTCTGGATGTTATTCTTGGGTTGGTTTTACTAGTTTTAATATTTGTCTTGAAGCTCTTGGAGATATTTTAGAAGGACGTCCACTTCCAGGCAGAGTCTGTGTCGTGTTAAGTGCTCTCCATTTGTATATTATTTGTCTCACAGTGGACTGATGGAGCCCAGATCTTTTTGATATGACTTCATAACCTTCCCCAGACTGATGAACACTCACTACTCACTTCCAACACATAGACACACACACATGCTGACACAAAGTAACACACAAATGAAAGGCTAAAGTGTTTGTTAAAGGCCAAACCACATGGAGGAATTAGCTCCATGTTTTGACTCTGTTGCTGTAAAGGGAAATGGAGTCTGGTCATCACAATGCAATGTGCCAACATAAGAAATCAATTAGACTCTCGCACCATTTCTACAGCAGCCACAGCTCACATTGATTTATTGCAAACGTGTTGAAGATAAAGAGAGAAACTCTTTTTAGCACTATAAGGCGAGGGGGAGTGGATGTAGGAGAAAAGGATGAAAGAATGATGCGGGGTGTAGAAGGAGGAGAGGTTAGGGGGAGGAGCAAAGAAGTGGAAGTTTCTGACCTCTGTTCTGGTAGGCTGATATTGTTCACCTCAGGGTGAATGTACTGTCTGTCATCTGCCAGGGAGGCAGAGAAAGTGATGATGACGAGGTTTTTCAGATCGGTGTTATGTTCGTGCTGTGGTTTTCAGTTTTAGGCCAGTGTGGGGCATGACAGCTGCTGTCAGCCTGCAGTGAGATGGGTTCAGGGGTCATGGGGATGGTTGGTGGGCTAGACTCCCACTGGGCAGCATCACTAAACCAACTTGACAAACTAATAGACTACTGCTCCATATAGTATTTTGCATTGTAACTTGCCCCCAGTGTCCCCTGTCATTCTCCAGAAGTGGCCCTCAGACTACGGTACATGAGTATCCCTGTTGTAATATGCCACATAGTGTTTTCTTTTCTAAATTGCCAATGTTTTCTGTACAACATTATTGCTAGTAATTTGAAACCGGTGTGTTTTGTTATGGCCTTTTGACTTGTTTGCGATTTGATTCATTTTCAATCTCAACAGATTTCTACAACAAATTATCTTGCCATTTCCACTTAATTATGACTCAGAGCAATTACACATTTCATGTTCACACAAATCTTGGGGGATATCTGGAGAAATAGCTCACCAATAAATCCTGTTCTCCATTTCAAAATAAAGTCTCTTCAGTAAACATGTCTGCGTGTGTGCATTTAAGAGGAGATGACTGTTGGGGAGGGAGGGAGAGAGGGAGCCCACCAATGGCTTGCTGTATTTATACCGCTCTCATAACTCATTGCCGTGCAATATAGATACACTCAGAGACGCTGAGAGGGGCTGACGCAGATGGGATTAAAGTGGATTACTGAGATAGGACACTACTGAGAGAATGAAATCTTATATTTGGCTCTCATGAAATGTCTTTGCACTGGTGGGAAAAACATATGGCCATATGTGGCTGTGGCAAAGAGGCCGTGGCTGTCTCTCTGGGACTTGATCGAGGGGGTTAAAGAGGAGATTAAAACGATAATGTACGTCGCTAATCCCCAGTACTTTTAAGAGGGCAAAGAGTGGAAACTGCCTCCAACCTCACAGCTGGACACGCAGAAGATTATTCAAAATGATTATCCACCATATGTGGCTTGTCAGAATTAGAAGTTGGTTGTGAGCTGGGGGTCATGGGTCAAATGTTGATCAGAGCAACAGGGGGTGGGGTAGTAACATCTTATAGAACCCCCCCACCCTACAACATTCAGAATAAAGGTCAGCTTGCTTAACACGTGTGGCAGATGCGCTGCAATCACACAACCCACACAGCAAATACTCTTCTAAGAGTTGTGTTGCCACTGTAGCTCCTTCACTTTGTTATAATGAGTGACTCTAAATGTCATTCCGTGTCATATTTAATGGGCTTTCAACAGCCTCTTCAATAATACATCTTACAAAATGAAATTCTTCAAACTATTAAAATTGAATCATGGTTTAAATCTGGATACTAAGGTTTTTTGAATCACCTTGCTGGGTTGGTAGTAGGGAAAAGGAATTAACTGTATTAGGAGAAAGTGCACAAATGTGAGCTGACAGAGATGTGGAAAAAAATAAAAGGAAAAAAAAAACATTTGCGGTTTGTTCTCATGACCAAGCCTTTCCATTAGGAGCCTGCAGACATTTTAACTCATCTCTGCAGTTCTCCCCCAGGAGTTATACAGAGAATACTTCATTTCCCATAAAGCCATGTTCACACCAGTGCCCTGGGAAAAGCAGCGACAAAGTGCAAAGTGGTTTATCCGTTATAGTGGATCATTTGGTCTGTGACTTTGTGCCATGTGAGAAAAGACATTGAGAGTGAGACTGGTTGGATAGAGGCAATGTCTCAATGCCATATTGTCAAATTTCTTCTAGAAAGCGTCCATCGCTGCATCTAGTTTCAGCCAAGCAACCTGATTGGTCGAAGGAGTGTTCCACTTGTGCTGATAATTCCCATAAAGCTAGCTAGCTGCTTTTTTTTGCCTGCTGTGCCAATTTGCTAGCTATTGACCTTTTTCTTTTTGCTTTCTCCTGTTTTTATTCTTACATGTGTATTATACATTGGAGAAAACATTTCCGACAGTACACGTGTTGCATAAAAACCATAATACCCTTAACAATGTTCTATACCTCCCACCTAGAACTGTTTCACCCATAATGACAGAAAAGAATGCCAGCAATGCTAGAGTACAGTAATTGTTGTACAATACAGGTTTCTGCCTTGGCACAATGGTATAAACCAGTGGTTCTCAGTAGGATATAATGGGCCCCTGGAGTCCTCACTCCCACAGGGGGCTCCTAGTGGATGGAGAATAGTTCAATTTCACTATTATTTCATTTAGAAAATGTATAGATTGAGATAATGTACAGTATAAGACTTGCTATTCTTTAAAATCTGCAAAACAAAATCCAAGTTGGGACAAAATCCTTTCTGGGTGCAGGCTTCGGGAGTCTGGTAGGAAACAGTTTGAGAATCCCCTGGGGAAATGACAAACAGGAGAGTTGTAACCAGTTTTAAAAAACACCCATGATAAACTCCAGGTTCACAATTAATTCAAGCTGTCAGATTGTGTGAGATGCGCAATAACACTCCTTATCTCTGATCACATTTGTCAGATCATGTCAGCCGGGATCGTAAGGGTGCAGAGGCAAGGCCGCACTGACACATTTAGAAAAGAGCCGGGATATGTTCAGACAAGCCACTTAGGGCTTAAACGCCAATTAAGCCCATGCACTACTACCACCTATGGTCTATTAGATTGTCACCCATCACTATTAGGAGACACTAGGAGCCCTCTGGCATTCAGGGAAATAATTACATACTTTCTGCATCATAATTACTGCCTTGAAAGTGTTTCTTTCCAACGCTAACAAAGCAGGCTCTTACTCTGTCTCCGTCTCCCTCGCTCACTCTCTCCGAGCTCTGCCTTTCTCATCTCTTGTCTGTTGTCTCTCCAGACACTAATGAAGTGGTTTAATCTTGTGACTCCAGAGGAAGTGTCAGTGGGGAACTGCATTAATTAAGTCTAAGTTGAAAGTTTAGCAAGACATTCTCAGAACGTGGGCCTGCCATATAAACACGTTTGGCTTCTTCACTCGTTATTGCTATATGTACTATATGTTGGCAAACTGTAAGGGTTTGCATGTGTTTTGGGGGCCATGCATTGGTTAATTATCTGAGTTTTGTGTAGTGAAAGTTTCAATAGGAGTGCATCGACGTCCCATTCAACTCTATAAATCCATACAGATCTGTTACTGTCTTGAATATATTCTTGTTTATTCCCCTGTGGTAACTGACATTTTGCTCTATTTGCTCAGCTTGTGCTGCCATGTTGATGTGTTACACAAACAACAATAAGAATGATTTGTTTATTTTGTCCCACTAACATATAAACTTGGCTGTAGATATTGTGGCAGGTTGGCAAAACCTGAAATACACAAAGTGAGTTTGAGTTATTATACAGTTCCAGTTGGGTAAACAGCAAATAGCCTGTCTGTTAGCCCCGGTCTATGACTGTTGTTTAGCACCCGCTAAGCACTCACAAATGGCTCTATTTACACAGTCGCTCTGCTCTGATTTAGTCTTTGCCTTCTTCGGTTTGTTCATTTGGATTACATTTTCTTTGACTTTGCCATATTGCATTCATGGAAAGACGACAGTAGTGGCAGTTCCTTTCACTAAGCAGCCAGGGAGCAAGCCACAGAGATGGCACTGTGTCTGCTCTCGTATTTGCCAGCTCCCGGGGATTCAAAGTATTGACTTAAGATGCTCTTAGCTCTCCAGAACAAAGTGTCCTTCTTTGTCTGTACACCTGCCCACAGGAAAGCAAACTCCAAGAAGAGATCTCATATTTATACCTTTTACGTCTCCTAGACACAAACAAGCTCTTCTCTTAAGCATAAGTGAGACTAAAGGCATTTTCTCCTACACTTCAATAAATTTGAAGTTGGTTAAACTTAGAAACGAAAGTTCACCTGCTGCCTTAAAAACGTGAGTAAACTCAACTTGAAGATAAGCTTTGTTTCAACTCAAAAAGTTAAGTTATACAAGTTGTTTAACTAATGGTCATTTGTTGTTTAAACTTGATACTCTGAGTTAAAACAACTAACTATGTTACATTATCCATTCAAGAAAACTTGCTTTATCTTGTCAAATAAACATACAAAACCAAGTAGAGCAGCTGTTCTTCTGTTCTGGTTTGTGTCCTACATACAATTAAAGACAAGAGATTCAAGATTCAAGATTCAAGATTCAAGAAGTTTAATTGTCACATACACACACGAGGTGTGCAGTGAAATGGCAATGCTCAGCAGAAATGTGCAAAATAACAGGTTCACACTATTTACAATGTCACAGTTTTTAAGAGCTCTATATAAAAAACAACACAATATTTACAATAAAAAAACGCACAATCTCCGCGGAGCTACTACGACGGCGTCTAGACACGGCCGCGCCATCTTGTTATTGGATTGGATTGGATTGTTATTGTTATTGGATGCAATACTTAAACTAGAAATCCTTATTTTAGTACACATTGATAATGTGGTGAGCTGAGATTACTTCACTCACAGATGACACACTAGAATCAGCTTTAAATTAACCCTAAAGCAGATTCTAGTGTGTCATCTGTGAGTGACGTAACCTCATAACCTCACAACCTCACAACCTCACAACCACACAACCTCACAACCACACAACCAGCTTTCATAGCAGCATGCAGCAATTGCAATACCAACAAAGTATTTCAGTGAAATGGTAGGCAGGTCAGCTCCCCCACTATGAACCACACCCATGGTGTTAACCACCACCAACCAACAAGCTTTCCAACTAAAATAAAGAACATAAACAAACAAATCCCTGCAAAACATTATCTCCATGAACATGAATTATTTGCATGAACAAGAACAACAACAGACAATGGTAAAGTCAACCGTCTCCCAACGCATGCTGGGAAACCAAAGGCGGGGCATTCCCAGGACGCCACCCCTCCCCCCCCCCATTCCCGTTTCCCTTTTTTCAACTTATAACTTACAGACATGAGTTAAATGAACGTTGACAACCCGGACAAAACTCACAATTAGTCAAGTCAATGGATAACTTTAAGTTTAACATTTGAAAACGTATAAACTTGAGTTCAATATCCAAAACTTGTCATGACAAGTGGAATTAAAGAGAAGAAATAAGTTCACATAACTTAATGGGGCTATCATATTTTACAGTGTATTTCTCTAATTCAACTCAGGAGAAACAACTTCATATAAGCTCATGTTGATCTCACTCTGATCACAACAAGAGATCTATAATAAGTGCCATTTAACTCTCCTGAATATGAAACCATGAGATTAGAGAAAGATCTCATTTCACATTTTTCATCTCATAAAGTCTCAAGAATCCGTTCTCTCTCTGTTATGCTCCTAAAGGGGTTTCAGGAGAAGCATTTCAGATGAAGGTGATCACAAAATTATACAAGATATTTCCTTTATTTCTTAAGAGATGAAGAAATGGCGACTCTGAGCAAAATATTTTTCCTCTGGGTGCCCCTTCCATTTCTTCCTCTTCTTCTCTCTTTAAGGGTTTTTGTATTTTTGGTTTTCTAAGTTGCTCCATGGCATTTAAAATGAGATATGACTATTACCGGTTGGGTATTTGTTTAGCTCTCCTTGCAGCAACTGATAATGTAATAAGCCAATTATTATTATTACATCATGGGTTGAAAATATGTTACACCCCTTATAAAGTAAAAATAACAGTTTAATGTAATACTGTGATGTTATTAGATTATCTAGGGATTTATTATGTGAACAGGATGTATTTTTTATTATTATTTTTGACCCATTTAGACATTTCTATTACATTTTGACAAGTTATTACATTATCAGTTGCTACACTCCTTCCTATTGTAGCATAAACATTTCTATCCATCATTTCCAAATAAAACATTTATTGTAACTGTGTCCATTGCGGTCTCCACGGTAACCTGTGGTTTGTTAAAGACGTCCTGGAACATCTCCAGCAATCAACACCTGATTGTTTGCACCTGCTGGGAAGACTTTAAAAACCCATCAACGGCCATTTTCTCTGTCGCAGCAGTGTTCTCAGCCACCACAACCGGTTTCCCTCATCCCTTATTTTTGTAATAAACTTGTTTTTGCAACCTAGATATTGTTTGTGACTCGTCTGTGTTGCCTCCCTCGAGCCAGGGAGTTGTAACAGACAGAGAATGAAACCGTGCCACGTTCAACAGGTAGTACCAGGAGTAGAATTTCATAAATATTTCCACCAATGCTGATTGCACCACTCGAAGTCCCCCGTGTGTGAGGGGCCACACTCAGCATCAAGAGGCCCCTCCATGCAGCGTGCATATCCCTGTCTTATATACGCTCATTGACCGTTGCTTCTAAAGGGTTATTTTGAACACCATCTCAGAATGCTTCAATGACAGTGAAGAAACCTTTTGAGAAAATTGCTTTTCTATTTACCAGTAGTAGTACTGTAGTACTGCTAGGTAAAAATGCAGCTGTTTCCTACAATTTATAAAAAAAGAAGCCGTGTGTTACAGCGAACGTCAGTTTGACGTCTAAGAAGAGAAAATCATGAAAAGAACAGCTTCCCACTGACCTTGATGAACACAGCCTTTTTGGAGATGCTGCCCTGCTGTGCAGTGAGTGCAAAAATTAATGAATCATTTTCTGTTTTGTGCTTCATCTTTCTGGCAGGCAGTGGGAGGTGAAATATTGCACTCGATAGGTTAAGGGGACACGTCTTCTATTAAAGCGCGGTGGATAGCTTGCGTGGTTGATGGGCTGAGTTGAGTTGTAGAAGCCTGTGACCTTAGAGGAACAATATCCCCTGTTGCACCTCCTCAGGGAGACAGCGGCCACGCAGCACTTACCACCCGATACCACACACACACACTTCACACACACACCGCCACACGTATGCATACCCGCTGCTACAAATGCATGCAATGGTGCCCACATAAATAAGTATTAAACACGCACACATACACACACACAGCGTGAGCAAAAGAGCAAACATCACACTCGTCTCACACCATCAGCATCAAAATCTGCTCTCTTTGCCAAGGTCAATCTGGCAAGATGGAGGGTATCCCCTGCACACAAACACAGACAGATACAAAGCAGACTGCAAAGAGACAGATAGACACACACACACACACACACTACGGTGAACTTGAGCTATAGCCATATGTCAGTCTACAAGGTTGCTGTACCATTAAGTATAGGCCCCAGTTTCCATATAATACATGTATTATTTATGAGCATTTGTATGGATCGCTCCTGGTGATGCATGCAGATGTACACATTAAGAAGACGTGGCTCTTCATTCCTGTCTGTTAGAGGAAGTGTCTGCATGCTTATTGCATTGCTGTTATATAGAAAGACTGTAGGGTGGAGATCCATCTTGTCCTTTTTAAATAGCGTGTGTGTGGATGTCTGTGTGTGCAGCGGGTGTGACTGTGTGTGTGCGATTGCGTGGTGATTGTGTTTGCGCACTTACAGTACTCGTGACTGCAATCAAGACTGTAAGTGGCTGGCAATTTCAAAAAAGAGAAATTGGAGTGGAGGTAGAAAAAAAAAGGCATGCAAGCCTGTGAAGTTAAGATGTGAGGCACGCATGATGAGAAGCGTTTTGATTATCCCTGACAGAGGTAAAGGAAATGGCATCGTAATTACCCCGCCGCGCTATTTCATGTTGAAATGAGTGCGCTCCTGTTAACAAAGATATCCCTGTGTGCTCGCGTGTGTTTAAGCAGCCGCGGCAAGGTGGGCATTCTCTTCTTATGAGGCCTCGTGGTGCGATAAAAATGTTTTTACTGTCACAGAAGTGTGACAGTAACAGAAATTCTGCATTTATATCCCAGTATAACCCAGCTGGATGTGTGTGTGTGTGTGTGATGCGTCTATGTCTGTTTTGGTGTTTTATGCAGCCACACTACTTTTATATTATGTACCCGCACATGCAAGTTTCATTTTAGGGCAAGTGATAAAAATGTTGCTGCATGTGGTTGCATGGTTGGGGGGTCCTGGCTGTGCAGCGCTTTGATAGATGGACATTAGCAGATTAGGCAGGGTGAATGTGAGCACACTCTGGAGAGGAGAAGAGAGGGGACCATATGAAGCCCTGACATCCATGTACAAATTGAAAAACCCCCTCTAGTAATCTTAGCTGGTTCAACTTCAACACAAACCTGCCATTTTTGACCCCACAGTGCTTGTGTGCGTTGCATTAGCGGTTCTGGTGAGGTGTTTTTGCATTCCAGTGTGTGTCTCAGGGACAGTGGGTGACAGACTCTCTCCCTGTGTGTGGCCGTTGCAGTTTGATCTCCAAGGACATGCAGTGGAGGGTGGAGCGGGTGATTTGTCTCTTAGGATTGAACTCATCTGCCTGGTTTCCCTGCAGGCCTCTCCTTCCTCTCCTTCCCCTGCATGCTGTCTTATTTTGAAGGTTAAGAGCATTTCTCTGCAGTGTTGCAGAGCGTCCATTTTAGCTGTTATAGTTTTTTTTTGTTTTTTTTTGTACTGTATGTTGTATGCTTACACAGGAAACAACAGCTCACTTAGTGGATTTCTCCCAATAGTAGGCCTGTCAACTGGGCTGCCTGCTCAAACATTGTTCCATTTATATGTGTTTTGTTTATTTTCCAGTGGCCAGAGGGCAGCGTGTTGAGGAAATATGTTGTTTACACCTAACTCAACTCAGCCAATCAGTAGAGCAGAAGAGGTCCTCTGAATGTAGAACCTGACAAATTCATAAAAATACTCAGGGACAAGTATTCCCTTTGCCAACCGGTTAGCCAATAAACAATTACACACAAAAAGTAAATTCATATAAAAATAAGTCAAGAAAAATTGACAAGTAATGATTTGCTGATAGAATGAAGAATATCTGTTTTAGTTCTTATTTTTACCCATACACAGGATGTGACTGCTGATTCCCTGTAGAGAGTGTATTTACGTTATTTGTGTGTCAACGGCCAAGCAATCCAGAAGCCATCAAGCATCCGGCACTGCCACCGGCCGTCAGTTGTTCAGGGAATGCTTTCTTTTGAAGTCAATAAAAGCTGCTATGCTGCCCGTCGCATGCACAATGGTGTCCTCAAATCCAGACCCATTTCTCTGCGGCTGCCACGTGGACGTCATTGTGCGGACAGAATCTAAATCGCACTGTAATGACTTTGCATCATGTCTAGCAGGCCCGGCATCATCTGTTCTTGTTTGTTGTTAACGACGGACACAGTGGAAGCTATTCTAGCGTACAGCCAGGGTGCGATTTGTGAAAAAAATCAGAGGGGGGGATGTTTTTCAAACGTTTTCATTCATGAAAATAAATCACAAACCACAGTGGGCCTTTACAGACTATGGGCTATTTTTTGCAGCTGTTAAAGTAACATTTATAGAATAATTATGAACCATTTCGGAACTTGAACCACTGCATTTGCAGGAAAATTTATTTCATCAAGTAGCGCGACATTTTCACTCATGCCTTATCCTTTCCTCATGCGGACACATAGGGGATGCGATCATACACAACAAAACAAAAGGTTAAATGGTAATTTAACATGCCAGAATGAAATCCCCCTTTCAGCACCATGGACAGCGCCACTCGGCCAGGCGTTCGATGGTGTCCGTCACTTAGCTGAGACACATTCACCCCCTTGAACGTGTGGAAACGTTCAAATTCCTCCTTCAGGCATCTTGCGTTCACACCATCGGCTTGCCTCATAGACCTCAGTGTTCTCAGTGCAACGCCCACCTCAGTATTGGCACTGACAGCTGTGGCATCTCTCCTCTGAAAGAAACAGGGACAAGGCCTGCAGGGTCTCCAGTGCATCTTTTACTAATGCCATCTCCACCATAAAAAAGCCACAGTGTCAGTAGCATGAATGCCCCGACATCTGGCCCTCTCCATGGTAGTTCTGGATTTGTCTTGGGTCAACGCTCCAAAGAGTTTGACCAAGGCTGGATCGCTTTCCCAGAGAACCGTCACAGACGTGCAGGATGAGGACAGTCAACTCTGTAATATGTTTTACAGCATCATGGACCGCAAGTTCTAACTTGTGATTCATACAGTGAATGACGGTCAGTTTAGGGTTAATCTTCTCATATAGCAGTGCGGCTGCTCCTCTGTATCGGCCCATCATAGCAGGGGCCCATCAGTTGCAAAGCCAACAAGCCGCGAGCGTAACATCTTCAGAGATGCTCTGCGTATCAAGGCTTTGTAGCAGAATATCACAGATGGCCGCCCCGGTGCACAACTGGAGTTCAACAAGTTGAAAGAAGTTGCAGATCTCACCTTCATAGGGAATTCTAATGTAGATGATCAGGCATGTTTTGTTTGACACTGTTGTGATCTCATCAATGAGAATACTGAACTTATCAGACGAGTTTTTGATGACGTCCACTAGCTGAGCTGTCATTTTATCTCTGATAAACATGAGCATATTACGACAAGCCTTGTCAGAATGCAGCATACATCCGAGGTTTACACCGTTGTTGCAGTTCCACCAGCTGTGGCTGGATTTTGAAAGAGAGGTCGTTTTGGCAGATCGTATCGGCTGTACGCGTGCAATCCTCAGTTGCTTTTAAACTCTTCTCATTGTGTTTTCTCCACAGAGCTGCACTGTTATCCACTGCCTTTTCAATTGCAGTCTCTCATCTTCTCTGCAAAATTTCTATGCATTTCATGTGGGACTGGCACTTTCCATGTTTGCTTATTTTGTCATTACATTTTTTTGAGTATGTGGACCTAAATCTCTAATGTCAGAGCAAGCTGTACACTGAACTGACCCGTCTGTGACAGCAAGCCACTCTCGACCCTCTCCCCATTGAGCGAAGCGTCCCGGCTCAATGCAGCCTCCAACTGTAGCCTCAGAAGGCAAGACGTTAGCGTGTAAGCCTGGGTTGTTCGTCACATCGTTTGAGTCAGCCTGGGAGTTCCCCTCCATCCTAACAACAGTAGCTCCTGTAGTCTCATTCTCAGTTGTAATATTTCTAGGATTTTTTTGTGAGGGTCCTGTAAAATACGACAATATGCTGCTCTGAATCCTTTTCATTTTTCTTTCATTTGGCTAGCTGTAGTGAAATAGACTATTATTATAGGTGCTTGGTGACATTCTGAAAAGCTGTGTATGGATCAAGGCCATTGGAACCAGGATCATCACGTAGGCTAGATGTCTCTATTGTCATACGAGTGTCCATTTCTGATTTTATTGTTGTTTGCACTATAGACTGTTCCCGCATTGCAGCGCTTTACTTAGATATCTTTTTAAAATATTTTTATTTTAGGTATTTTATATGGTCTATTGGTGAAGTAGCATTAATCACTATGAGGGGGGGGGGTACATTTTGTCTCCACCGCGGATAAAAATAATTCAGCTGAGGCATGGATATATAGACCAGAGGGGGGCAAATTGCACCATGCGTATACCGCTATTGGCTAGAGTAGGTAGTTGGCGAATGGGTCACCTGATGAATCATATGATTTATGGCGGTGTGGCCCGATGTCTGCTATGGTGTTCATTTGGTTCCTTCTTATAATGTCTGAATTGGGCTTCTATGAGTGTTTGCCCTGTATTATGGCACAACGGACAGTAACATCTTTTCCTGTGTATTGATGAATTATAAACAATGCAAGCGTGAATGGACAAATTTGTGGAAAAACCCTTTATCATTATTATGTTATATAGTCCTCTAAATATGTATTTCATCCATCCAGAATATTTCTGTGGAGTAAACGGTTTTATGTGGTGATTCTTCTGGAATTTCACAAAAACTCTAACTTGTCTTTCTTTTCACTCAACATGTTTTCTTTTTTTTTTTTCTATCTACCTCCCTCCTCCCCCTTTCTCCCTCTTCTTCTCCACCGTTCTGTCAGTCTCTGTTATTGTGTGTGAGTTCTGCTAAATGATTAGTAAGCCCGCAAGTGAATGTGTGCAAAGCCTCTTCCACTCCATCAGCTTAGTGAGCAGTAAAGCTTAAACACACCTTCGCTAAACACACATGCGCACGCACACAGGTATCCTTCAGCAACATGAGCACCTTTATTCCAAGAACATCCAAATATTCTTAGATATTATTGGTATTTTTCCCCTTGTTGCACACAGACACGCTTGCAAAGCCATAGGTACTCACACACATAAACAAAGTGCGGATGTACACATTCGGGTCACGCCCCAGAATAAGCCTCAGCATTCCCTGTCTTCCTAAATTGTGGCTTGGATTCTGTGTGCAAGGTCCAACCAATAAAAAGCACAAATATTCTATTAAGTGTAAATCCTCTCCGCTGGTGCAGTTTGGGGAGCTTGTGGAGCCAGATTAGGACTAGACAAACACTGCCAAGTCATTCAAGCCCACACCGGGACCGCTGCCAACAGGAGGCCCCACAGATATTGGTGTGTCACTGTGAGCGTGTGTGTGTGTGTGTGTGTGTGTGTGTGTGTGTGTGTGTGCAGGCAGAAAAGAACCCCAGTGTTAGCATTAGCAGGCAGGGGGATGAACAGTCTA
Source organism: Hoplostethus atlanticus (assembly GCA_034670405.1). Taxonomy (NCBI): domain Eukaryota; kingdom Metazoa; phylum Chordata; class Actinopteri; order Trachichthyiformes; family Trachichthyidae; genus Hoplostethus; species Hoplostethus atlanticus. The sequence goes on along the minus strand of JAXDDX010000138.1, from coordinate 743,323 downwards.
AAGCCCTGGTACGTGCTGCTCATTGTAATGGGGAAGACAGTGTGTCGGGGATCTGAGCGGGGTGCAGCTGCAAAACACAACCTTTGTTCTGTGTGCGAGTGTGTGTGTGTGTGTGTGTGTTTTTCTGCCCGTCTGTCTTCCTGTCTGTCGGCGCTGCCATATATGTTGACTAAATCTGTATCTGTGTGGGTGCACATGCACACCTGTGAGCTTCAAAATGCATAGCCTATTCTTGTTGCAGGCTTTTTTTTTCTTTTTTTTTAAACACTTATGAATTCATTCACAGTTCCTTTAATGTGTGGCTCCCTTGTCAGTTTGTTTAGCCCCATCACTGTGGAGTCTGTGTTGATTTAGTAATGGTAGCTCTGTAGCGTCTCTGTGTACTGCAGGCGCAGACAGCTGCAATGTTTTAGGCAGAACAGACATGGATTTCTAACGCTGGCCCTAAGGCTGCCCATTAGAATTCAGCACACCTCTCTCAAATCTCCCTCCATCTCTTTCTCATCTTCCCCACTCTCTGCCCGCTCACTTTTTTTTTTTTTTTTTTTTGGTCTCTGGCTGCCCGTCTCACACATTGGAAGAGGGTGAAGCATTGGTCAGCCACCATAACAATGGATGTGTGAGCTGCATACACAGTATTTCACACCCAGTGAAAACTGTCTAAACACGCACAAGGTCAACTGCTGCGTGCATGTGCATGCACACACACACTCATCCATCAAATGTGTGTTGTTATATTGCTGTTGACGGTTTTGCAAAAGACAGTGTTGTAAGCATCTGTTCAAAATCCTGTCTTATTCACACACATGAACACACACACACA